>RXPK01000071.1:907984-1507984 GCA_004143645.1 Protaetia brevitarsis
GTCGTGTGAGAAATCTCCGTATTACATCTCAGGGGTCAAAACGGTACTACTGCACAGTACTGATAGGAAACATTGCCGGTATTTTCCTGAACATATCATTTCCAAGGGAACTAATTATCCTTTTGCCTGAAACTCGCCAGATCTTACACCTCCTAATGCGTTTTTCTGGGGACTCCTTAAACATTAGATCTACCAAGATCCAGTGCCCCAGAGCACTGGTCGGTAAACTCGTCATCCAAAAGAGCCAAATATAAACAATACAAAATTGAAGTTTATTCAAAAAGCCATTTTTTTAAAACTTAAACTTTGCTTTAGTAAAGACATTTTATGAAATAATTAGGATTAAAAGTACACTCTCGAGCTTGCCTTAATATGTCTTAGTTTAACTAACGGTATATTAAATAAAACTTGGTATCATACTTATATGTATAAAAATAATATTTATAAAGGCTAACGACGCTTTACTGTTTCTAAAGTCAAGCAAATGTCAATATTAGACTTATTTCCTCGACAACATATCAATAGGCATGGAAAGTGCATTAGAGTTTCTCTTTCAAAATCTTCGACAAAAAGCGACAATTTGTTTTCGAATGAAATTACTTCTTCTAGCATCGAGAAAATTGTGTTTAGTTTTCCTCGTAACTTACGATTAAGCTGATTTTGATGAGAATAACATCCACTATGAAATAAAATTTCTGTATACACAGATCGTCGTAGCTCTGCATAATGAATACTCTTCCCAAGAAGAAATGCTTTTATTTCAGTAAACAGTGAAGCCGAACGTTTTAAAACGTTCCTCTCGATAATCAACGAACCTGTTTATGCAGCAGAAGATCTGCATACTCATTCTCTATCTCAATTAGAAATTCCTTAAATTGGCGCTGGTAAAGAGCTTTAGCTACAATGGAGTTGATATTCTTAATCACCAATTCCATTACCTTGCAAATTTCTTCAGGAAATGTCTCACAATAGGCTTCCTGATGGACAATACAATGGTAAGTATACTTACTTACCATTGTCATGATTAATTTTTTCTTTTAAAATAGCGACAAACTCATTTCTTGTGCCTGTTATAGTTTTCGCTCAGTCTGTTGAAATCGAGACAATTTTTCTAATGAATTGATGTTTTCGAAGCTTTCTATACAGTATTTGCTATATCTGTTTCACGATTTTCTTTGATGACTCGTCAACTGCTATTGCTAGAGTTGAGGCAATTGATATTCAATTGTTGGTTTTTTATGTTTGCAGCAGACGTGTTTACTGTTCTATCTTTCACTGTTTTAGCAGACAATTGTATCTCTTGATTCCTTTTAAAATCAATTTTACTTAAAATTCGAAAGCTCTTTGGATGAACATTTAAAACAACTTTTTATATAGTCTCCGTCCATGTATGGCTTTCGTCTTTGCGCAATTTCCTGACTAACTACAAAACTGGTCACATTTACATTGTCAGAAGATTGCACCCAATGATTAAAAAC
The DNA here is from genome assembly GCA_004143645.1 of Protaetia brevitarsis. Classification (NCBI taxonomy): domain Eukaryota; kingdom Metazoa; phylum Arthropoda; class Insecta; order Coleoptera; family Scarabaeidae; genus Protaetia; species Protaetia brevitarsis. The sequence goes on from RXPK01000071.1 coordinate 909,463, forward strand.
ATAAGCTGACTATCTTGTCTCTTCGGAATCCCTGATGCTTCTTCCTGCATCCCACGGGATTTTGGACGAATGATTTGTGTTAGTCGTAGTGTCTTTCTAATTAGATTTTTGGTAATCAAATTTTTCTGTCCCTCCACTTGAATTCACGTTTTTCATCTTCCCGTTTTCTTGCTTTTTTAGAGCCATGCTGGCACCTAAAAATGTGCTTTTAAGTAAAATAAAGCATTAACAAAAGTTATAACAATTAAAAAAAAGATCATTAAATACCTGTGGAGCTGTAGATTGAAAAATATATACAACTGTGATGCTGCTGGCAGGCTGGCTGAATGCTGAATGGGCTCGCTTGCACAACTCACGCAAGAATTGCATGCGCGCTTCCCCTACGCAATATAAATTCAGAAAAAAATTCTGTACTTATGCCGCTTTGTTTGTCGAATTTCGGCGAACGGCAATTCGACGGAAATAATGATACACATGTTTGCGAGCGACTATCGTCGAGTATTGTTTTCTAAATGTGCCACTTTTCTGTAGGCTTGCTGTTCAAAAATATTTACTCGTCTCTTACAAGGCAAGTTAATAAATTATAATTCCGTGCCTGCATTAAACATTTCGTGGAAGCGCCGCAGCCAAGGGGTCAAAGAGCCGCATGCGGCTCGCGAGCCGCGGTTTGCCGACCACTGCCCCAGAGTATTGAACAAAACAAAATTCGACAAATGTTAGCGAAAGTACCATTTTCAGCTATCAGGGAAATGTTCAGAAACTTGCAGGAGAGATACGAATATGCCATTATTAAGGAAAACATCTCAAACATACGATAATTTAAAATTTTTTTATATACCAATTATGTAACCCAGTGCGGCCCTCTTAAAGAACCGCGGGGCCATGGCCCAACCATTGCAAATTAATCATTAAGGAGCTTTTATTTTCTGTAAAAATACCAATAAATATACGTACACACACACACACACACACATTTAAGTACAGAAGAAGTTGTGATTCCTATTATTTGATGTGCAAACGGCCTTTGTAGTTATTTATGCGACAGCGGTAACTGGGCCACGTCTAGATTGGCCGATTTCAACGTTTGTAGTAGAGGTGATGTCGCGAGTATATGCAAAAATTACATTGGCGTGGGCAGCCGTTTTAGTGGCCGCTGCCCGCTTGGTTGATTGAGTCATCTCGTCATTGCTCGGCACTGTGGGGGAGGGTCTCCCACTATTACGGTAGGCAAACTATGTTGGTCAGACGTAGGCGGACCAATCGCATGCGGACTTCGGTTTAGACAGTTCCCCGCAATAAAAATTGGGTTCAAGAATATTTAATATTTATTAATTATAGTAATAAAGTGTAGTATGACATCGCAAATTAGTAACTATGGTATTTCAAATCAAAATAAACTACCTCTTTCTTAGGATGAAAATTATGAAAATGAAATAATAAATATATAAGGGAGTTATTAAATACATCCAATAGTGTTTTAAGTAAACAAAATCAAGCCATTTGCTTAGGTAAATAAACAAAAAAAATTATGTTCCATTTCTTTGTAAGTTATGCTTAGAATACCATTATATTTTACTCGACGATTTTGGCTTCAAATAACTCATGTGCTCTGTATTGTGTTATGTTTTTGTCGAAATAAAATCACAAAAATACCTGAATAATTTTGCGTTAGTTAGGTGGGGAAATGTAAACAAGTGGCTCATGTATGTACGTGCAGTCAAAGACTAAATATATGCAAGTTCGAAGGAAAAATGCGTAAGTATTTATATTTAAGTAGATAATTATTCCCCATAAGAACTTAATGTATTTTTCATTTAAAAAAGTTTTCTAAGTTTGTCTACATTAAACTTTTTGTGTAGGTATTATTTTAGTTAGCAATAAACGAGGGAATAAATTACTGCCAGCTGAACTAAAACTTTGTAAAATTAATACAAAAGAACGCGGAAGGAGAAGAGGGGGGGCAATTGTCCAGAAATTGGCTCCACCACTCAATATTGTCACGGGCCGCCACTGTGAAACTATAAAAATATATTTTTAAGTTTGGGTAGACTTTATTCTGTATCATACTGTAATTGTCAAACAACAATTTTTTCCTGGAGAATCCAAATTTCCCACACAAAAATTGAGATTTCCACTTGAGATTTGAAAGTTGACGTTTCTCGATTAATATCACAGAATAAATTCAACATCTTTTAATCCGATACGTTATTTGCATTAATGGATTGTCTCAAGATAAAACACTCACCCAGTATAATGCAAAGCGGATATATGCAAAAGAGATTATTTTTGTAAATACATTTATAGTTTACGCTAACTTTACTGCAAATTTACCACAGTTGTAATAGAATACGTCCGGGTTGTTTGTCTATATCCGATGTGGCCGTATATTTATAGATTATTTTCGTAAATACATTTATAGTTTGCGCTAACTTTATTGCAAATTTATCACAGTTGTAACAAAATATGTCCGGGTTATTTGTTCATGTCCGATGTGGCCATATATTTTTCAATTTATAATATTGTTGCCAATTTGTTCAGGTGTTCAAACATTTCTTATAGATGGATAGAATATTTTCACGCAATTTAGAGGAAATATATTTTACGCCGCTTTGATTTATCTTTCGGTTGGCGGCATATGTGTGTGGACAGTACAAAACTACACATTCCTATTATGTGCTAAAGATTTGTGTATTTTTTAGAAAATATTTGCCAGGCTTTTGGCACACTCACAAAGTTCAAAACATTTATTTTTAACAACATATTTGTCTATTGTAGAATTGATCTTCGGTTATATTATCAATATTTTATCATATGTTTTGCATGTTATTTTCAATAAGTCGAGATTTAAGAGTTCAAAGATACGTACATATAATGTTTGCTTTTTTATTAACAGTCTTTGATATTTGCTTTTTACGTAAAATATTTTGTATAATCACACATACATCATTGCTAATAAATTTAAAATGGCTTTTACAGTAGTCTCAAAATTATTTATTTGTATTGTTGTAATGCGGTGTTTTAACGTCTAGATATTATGTAAAAATAAAAATGAAGTAATGTCCTTCTTCACTAAATTTATTTGTAAAAAGATCTAGACGAAATGTTTCGTCTCTTTAAGTCATCTTCGTGGTCTCTATAAGTCTACAAGTTACAAATGCACATTAGTTAAAAGTAAAATGCATTTAATACCTAAAATGACATATAGTTCTTATAGTGTTAAAAGTGGAATGTGTTTAAAATTTTAATTTAGAAAATTTATGAGTTTTATGTATGTTTCGTATATGGATAAAATGACGATTTAACAAATATTAATAATATTTAAATTTTTATATATATAGATAATCAGAATGGATATATGATAAAAAGATAATAATATAGATAATACTTACATACGTCATAGAAAGTTACAAAAATGAAAAATTGTCGCAATTTTTTTTTAAAAATTCTTGGGTTTAATTGGTAAAATGACATCCAATAGTGTCAGAAGAGGAATACAAACCCATTTGCATGGAAGTGTATGTGGTCGTGCTTACATATATGCTAAAGGATTTAAATGTATAATTTGAAAAGTAGAGGTGAGCATTTTGAAATGTAAAAATGAAATGTTAATACGATTTCATTTAATTCTTATTGTAAGTGTATTAAGAAAAGTGCAAGAGATTTGTGTAAGAAAATTGAAGAAATTGGAAAAAAAATTGAGAAATTTTTAAATATTTTTATTTTGTGTTATAAAATAATTAAGAGAATTATGAAAGACACAAGAAAGGATGATATTGCGTTAATTTTGCAAGTATGTGAAAATGGGTGTATTGTTACTTCGGATTTTTCATTTAATAAGGTTATACTATTGTCATTTTTATGTTTATGTATTTCGTATGCTTCTAGCAAATTTAATTTTATGCATTTATCGCATTGATGTAAAAGGTTGAAGTTGTTTTTGTCATTAAAGTGTGTCCTCTTGCTGTGCTGCTGTATCAGCACATGATAGAAACAGGACACACTTTTTAGAAACAAAACACGCTTTTAATGACATCATTGCGATAAAGATATAAAATGAAACTTACTAGAAGCATACGAAATACATAAACATAAAAATTACAATGGTATAACACAAATTAAATGAACAATTACAACAAACAAATAACAATACAGCCATTTTCACACACTTGCAAAATTAACACAATATCATTCCTTCTTGGCTTTTTCATAATTCTGTTAAATCTTATAACACAAAATCAAAATATTTCAAAATTTTTCAATTTTTTTAATTTTTCAATTTTCTTACATAAATCTAATAATCTAAGAATTAAATTAAAATTATATTAACATTTCATTTTTACATTTCAAAATGCTCAGCTCTACTTTTAAAATTATATATTTAAATTTTTTAATACGACGCATAAAAGAAAATCTGTTTACAATTCTTTAGCATACATATAAGCACGACTACATACATTTCCATACATAAAACTCATATATTTTCTAACTTCAAATTTGAAACACATTCCACTTTTAACACTATAAAGATGTCACTTTAATTCTTAAATCCATTTTAATTTTAACTAATGTGCATTTGTAATTTGTAGAGACCACGAAGATGGCTTAAAGAGCCTAAACATTTCGTCTAGATCTTTTTATAAATAAATTTAGTGAAGAAGGACATTACTCCATTTTTTTTGCACAATTTCTAAATCTGATACCTACTTCACTAACAATAAGTAGGAAAACATGGATTTTAACATTTAATTTTAAGATACTTATTTGCTTTAATTTATAGCTGTCTCATCTTAGAATAGATTCATGTGTATACAGGGTGATTCACAGAACCCAGCCATTAAAAGTTTTTGACTTTGCAATGATGATCATATTTTTTTGAGCTTTTTTTCACAAAAAACAAAATAACTTGGAAACAGTAACCGATAGGTAAGTAGATGTTTTATAAAATTGGCTTTAAAATTCCTAGTAGAACCAAAAAATGCACTAAAAAATATAGGTTTCTATTTAAAATATCAAAGTTGGTCATGACTTTCCATGTAACCCGAAGTGCGACATAGATGAAATTATTTTTTCTAAAGAGGTCATAGCCAACAATGCTTAACCCCAAAGTTTCAAAATCGAGATGTCATTGCAAAGTCAAAAAACTTTTAATGAACCGGTTCCGTGAATCACCCTATATGACCAAACCAATTTTAATTTAATCTTATGTGATACATAATTAAGTATCGAAGCTCTGCATGTTGCTTTCATAAATTTCTATACATACTTCAGATGAATTTTTTTGTGAAATTATATCTGCATTAATAATTTAAGTATAATAAAAGTATTTATTCCTTCATACTAAGGTATTAATTTTCCTCAGAAGTGTAAAGTTTTCAGACATTTAACCTTTCCAATACAAGTTCTGGCTTCATAAGTATTTGAGCGTACCGTGTATACGGGAAAATGGATCCAGCTGTTGCAACTTCGCGTAATACAGTTCTGACCACGCGTTTCTCTTTCTGGCGGGAAGGCTAGTGATTGGTCCACGGTAAGATGCCGGAATGCGGGATCATTTTTTCCCTTTCAACTATTCACTTGTTATTTGGTGCATTTGTTCTGGTATACGCACGCATCCTTATCCGATTTTTATTCCGTGATGTTGTTTTCTGCCCGTCCGATTTAAAGTATGTATGTTTGTACGATTTTTTTTCTGAAATGCAAATTCATTTTCCTTCTAGAATATAAAAAGATTTAATATTTCTTAAACGTTTAACCTGTGTAAAACTATGTGACGTATTAAAGAAGTGTATGATTGTATATATAATCGAGTATTTAATTTATAATAATTATAATCGTAAACTCAGACAATCTACAAATAGTTTCACCAAGAAAATGTTTTAGGAGTGCGATCACTTATTTTATTTCATGAAGATAATTACAGTTTGACTATTTAATAAGATATTTATGTACAAATATTTTATTTTTCCACTTTATTATTTTATAACTTTATATATTACCATCATTTTTTATTCGCGATTGCTCTCCCGTGTTGCGTCAGCCGTTTACACAAATATTTAACCTTGCTTTGCAAAGTAATACATTTCCAAAGTTGCTGGAAGAATGGTAGAATAACTCCGGTTTTTAAGAAAGGTGATCGTAGCTGCATAGAAAATTATAGGCCCATTACTATTCTCTCGGTATGCAGCAAAGTTTTTGTGATCCTGCTGCACACAAAAATATTTGCCTGTGTCAAGCCTTACCTGTCAAGTTAGCAACATAGATTCTTTCCTAAAAGATCAACTACTACGAACCTAATAAAGATCACATACTTTATAAGCGAATGTCTTGATGATAAGCAGAAAGTTAATGTGTTATACTCTGATTTCAGTAAGGCATTTGACACAATTAATCATTCATTACTTATCTCTAAATTATGTTCTATTGGCTTCACCCCTAAATTTATTTAATGGTTTTACATCTGCTCCATTTCAAGTTTCATCTAGAGTACCTAACGGCTCCAACTTAGGGTAACTTCTTTTTAATATATTGTCATGGAATGTGTACTTGATATTATTTAAGTGTAAAGTTACTAGTTTCACTTATATATGTTTAAAAAAATAATTTGTTTTAACAAGAAAAGAATATAAAATGTAGCAGCAGACAGCCAGACGATGTCCAGGTGATATAGGAAATCTCTGCATTTGGCAAGTCCTTCAAGGCATTTTCCTTCAGAATGTTCCTTTCAGGAAGTAAAGATGATCAGCAGTGATATACCTACACATCGAAATTGAATATTAGAATTTGAATAGTATATTTTTACAACAGATATTGACAGATCAAAATTGGATCCAAGTTCAATTCAAATGAACATTTTTTTTTACAGTGTACTTATATCATTTAAACTTAGTCTAATAACGTTTTCATATGCATTGGCAGTCCAATTGCATTGATATGTCAACAGAAAAACATGGAAAATTGCTGGAAATTCGGTTTCGTCACAATTTTATGTGTATAAATAGTTGCCTACTTATGGTACTGTAATTACATTTTTTAGATTGTTAATTTTACATAGTAATAAGTGTTGAAAATGTATTTTTCGCATGATCCAGAGACACTTACCTTTATTATATGTTAATTGTAAGGTGATTCCAGAATTTTGCAATAATTATTTCTTTTAATTTCGGTCAAACATTCGACTGTCCATTGGTCACATGGGCATTCTCATGTATTAAACATCCTATATTCCCCTCACTTCGATGAAATTAACGGACTCTCTGAGACATTTGCCCCCTTTGTCGAAGACAATCGCAGTCAAGTCGGTTAGAATTTTTCAATTCGAAAGGATTCACTAGCCAACCTTCGTCAGATGCAGACGTATCTCAATTTATTTCGTAAATTTAACGGCTATTTTGATAAAATCCAATTTTATTCTAATGTCCAACCTAAAAGTGATTGTTAATTGTTAAACAAAGTTTATCACATTAATATTATCCAAATTACCTACAATCTTTAGGTAATTTTCTCCAACGACGATATTCCCGAGTAATGTTCCTGTCCTGACTGAGCCAGTCTCCGTGTTCAGAAGGATGAAGGCCCCCCATTTAGATGTTCCGTTCCCATCTGCCACCTGGATGCCCGCCGTTTTCACTTCTCCAAAGGTACTCCGCGTTCAAATCTAACTAAAAATAAACGTATTATTTTAATCCTAATCTAACTTTTCAACTTCTCTCTCTTATAAGAAATTTCATTTTTATACGTTCAGCAAATTTTGAGGTTAGGAATTTTGTGTTTGTATTATCGCTGAATAGTTTGCAATCATTTGGGGAAAATTTGCATAAACTGGTACTTTTCTATGTTAATATCTGATACGTATTTACGCTACGAACGGATATCCAATAATTTTACCATCAAGGTTGGCCATTCTGATTCATATGTCTTTTTAGCACAGAATAACTCCGTTTGAACGTTCAGAAAACGCGGGAATTTTGAAATTTAATTTTAAACGTGTTCATGTTTTCTATAGTGAATTTATATTGCAAAAAGTGGAATTACTAGCACAACGTAAATGTTATTAATTAAGTGAACTCACGTAACTTACCTGAGATAAGAATATCCTTGGATTTAAGCTGCTCATACACGGTTTCACATTTCGAACTTTGTTATTGAATAAAACCACTTTTATGTAAATGTTTTCTTTATCATGCAAAATTGATCATAATCGAGGTACAAGACTATCGTACGTACGATATCCGGAAAACTGGTCATTAAACATGCAAATGGAAGGAGAGGACATTTTCACAACAGTCCTCCATACCACCTTCCTACATACTGGGGAAAAATAAGGGGGGTAACTAGCTATTCGTTATTTTTTTGACACCAACGTGTTTCAATCGGAAATTCTCGCCATGCATGCCATCTGGTATGGGAGAGAGCACACTAATGATTTAAACTAATAAATATAGATGATACCGGGATGTTAAAAATTTGATTTTTACTAATTTAATGAAAGTATCATTTTTAATTTTTTTTTTATACCGAGCTGTATGCGAGTATATATATATATATATATATATATATTAATGACCTGCTGGACAGATTGGCTTGCAAAGTGTTGGTTTATGTAGATAACCTTAAGATCTATAGTCGTATAACATATATAACTGATCGCTTGGGTTTGCAGAAGAATTTTTAGACATCATTGAGGATTAGTGTAATACACTGTTAGTATTACACTAATCCTAATATTTAAGCATATACTGATATGCTTAAATATTAGCGAGTGTGCGATACTTGCCTTCACCATAAGTATGAACCAGTGCCAAATTTCTTTTAAAATTAATACATGGTAGTGTTGATTCACCTTCGCTTCTTAGTCAAATATCTTTCATTGTCCCTAACTATAGTTCTAACACTTTTTACAAGGCACCGCTAAGCCATATGTATAGAAACGCTAACTTGTTATATAGTGACCCTTGCCATTCATATATTTAAGTATATAGTAATTACTTTCTTTACTTTTTTTTTATTTTAAACACTTTAATTTTGTTTCTTTCAGTTTTCGTTGTATTACAATTAATTCCCGATTTATTTATAGTTTGTTTGTAGTATTAGTTGGCTTTTTGTATTACTTATTGGTCTGTTTCAAATGTATTATTGCACATTAATGTTATTTTATTTTTGATATTTTGTCCTATTATTGGAATTTTGTTCTGTTGGACACCAAACGTTACTATTATTATTACTATTAGGGAAAGAATGGAATTAGTCAGGTATGCGGTATGTATAATTACGGCAAATCAGCAACTCATTTGTTAAAATTCTCAATGTTTCGCAAATTGTTTTTCCGCTTCATCGGGAGAAGCTATAAGATGAAAATTCGAATCATACATAGTCTATTAATATTAATAAATTACTTGAAGTTACTAAGTAGAGTTAATAAGGTATATCCATAACGCAGCCGCTATTTAAGATTCTATTTCGCATGTTAGTTTAGAGTCAAAGAGGAACCCCGAATCTTTAATTTGTTGTCATTTCACTAAACAAACTTTCTTAATATAATATTTATAATTACCTTCTTGCGGAAAAGTGTTACAAAACAGGATTTATGTCTCTGTAGCCGTTAGTTTATTTAATAACCGCCATTCTGAAATATACTGTAAATCATTCCGAAGCACCACACATTCTTCGATATTTCTGATAGTAACATATAGTGTTAGATAAAATTTACTTGACAGAAAATTGTCGTTTTGAATCGAATTTTTAGTGCCAGTTTTTTTTTAATTATGAATTGTTTTCCAGATTCAAACTTGTAAGCGCGAGAAGTTGAAAGATGTCAACTTCTCTCGCTTACATTTTCCCTCAATTGTGTGGGCCATTTTGCTTTCCTCTGCTAAAAGGTACTGCTATTGTCAAAAAACTGGAAATCCCAGTTTGGTTTATAAAAAATGATTAATTTTATTCGAATTGCTTGAATTCACTATAATTCCAAAAACTGATGTTCTGACCAGTGAATTTTCGATTTCTTGGATTTTGACGGTTTTGAAAGAAAAAGATTAAAATAGTACATATATCAATAAATACCGCAACATATACTTTTGCTACGGTCAAAGTAATTGTTATGATGACATTTGTATGAGTGGCGCGCGCTATCACTCGTTGACCGCCTAAATTATAAACATTGCGATATACCGAAATGCCGACACGAACAAGCAGTCGTAGCGAATATAGACAGCTTCTTATACAATATCAATACGCACTGATGTCCATTAATATCAGTTAAATATGGCGAAAATATTACAAGCATTTGTACATTGAAAAGAAAAAGTCGGCATTAAATTATAGGATCTGAAATCAATCAACATCTTTTTGTTATATATTTTTATTTATTTTATACAAATACCGTTAGGACATTGTTTTGCGTACTTTAACTAGGCTTGCCAAGAATTGGTTACTGTATTGTAAGTTCATTATCACACCACACACTTTATATCAGCTCGAATTTGGTCAGCATTTTGTGCCCGTAGCCTTCTTGCAAATCCCCCATTACGTCTCCAAACTACGCTTGATTGATTTGGTGACTGGTTACAAATCAGTTGTTCTCATTATCCCCTTAAGACCGAACCTGAGGCCCATTGTATTATTACAACGTCTTCTTCAATGTTACCTAAGAAAAATTAAATAATATATACCTTTGCAACTATTTTAACAAAGAAAACTTACGATGAGAAGAAGAAGTAAACATTACAAACATCATAGCTTGGTCGTCTTTATATTCATATCTGTCATGCCTGACTTGTAAATTAATCTGGTCCAAACTTAAAACCTCTGCAAAGGATATAACTATATTAATACTAGAAATTATGGAAATTAAATATTTACATATATTTTTGTAGAAAATGTTTCAGAATGTTTTACATCACTATTTAACTTTACTATTCTACAAACGATAACTACATCCACTTTTAATGGTAGAATCCGCTCCGTTATTTGTGTTTTACAACACGGAACACAATAATAAAACACCATAGTTTCGCAATTTAATCACAAACAGGGCACAGGGCAGAGCCCTAACGAAAACAAAAGACGCGAAGTGTCTCTAGGAGTATCACGTATACCGACGTCCCTATTTATTTTAACCGTTAACAATACATAAATATACGGTGCTTCTCCTGTGTGGTCTAGACTCTAGACCATATGTGGGCAACAACCCGGCCCGCTGTAAAATTTGATCCGGCCCGCGAGACATTTTGAAAAACCCAATTAAAAAAAATATTACAATACTTACTCATACTCACTCCAAATGAGGAAGATCGAGTGATATAGGGTTTGTCGCTTGCTCCTGCGGAATCAAGTGAGTGAGCAAGCCGAGTGGCGGCGATCATCAAAGAGTGAGGCGGCGCAACAAAAGATTATAGCTTCTCAAATCTTCTACACTAGACGATTCTAGATCATTCCTTCATTTTGCCTATATAAGCGGGTGGATGGCCCGAACTTTAGTTCAGTTCTATTTGAGCTACCGAGGTGATAACTTCGACAAGCGATATCCTAGGGAACTGCTAGTACCGTCAATTTGCTTTGTGACTTTGTGCACATCTTGAGTGCTTATTAATTATATTTTGTTATTAAGTTTATCGAACGAAAAGTAAACAAAAATGATGTATGGTGGAAAGAAACGAAAAGTAGATGCAGAGGGTCGCCAGTTTCAAGAAAAATGGACTGAGAATCTTTTTATCTTGTACAATGGTAAGCCTATTTGTTTGCTGTGTAATGAATTCATTTCAGTGATGAAAGAATTCAATATAAAGAGGCATTACTCAACTAAGCATCCAATGCTGCACTCACTGACAGGACAAATAAGAAAAGACAAAATCCAGAAGCTTACCGCAAATTTGGAAAAACAGCAGCAAATGTTTCATAAACAAGGAACACAAACTTCATAATGTTGTGAAAGCTAGTTTATAGTTAGTTCAAAATTGGCGAAGTCATTAAACCATTTCCCAAGGAGAATTTATCAAGGAGTGTATGTTAGAAGTTTGCAGTGTTTTGTGTCCTGAAAAGAAAAATGAATTTGAAAAAATTAGTTTGTCAAGACGAAGTGTTGCCCGACGTTATGATGGCTAATGATTAAAAACAACTTTAACTGACCGTATGGCTGGTTTTGAATCATTTTCCATGGCATTAGACGAGAACATCGATTTGTCTGACACAGCTCAACTGGCTATATTTATTCGTGTTGATAAAGAGTTCACTGTTACTGAGGAATTGCTTGCTTTACAGCCGTAAAAGGAACCACTTACAGGAGAGGACATTTTTAATGAAGTTGAAAAGGTATTCACAAGTTTTGGTTTGCCATGGTCAAAATTAGTTGGTGTATGCACAGATAATGCACCTTCTATGGTTGGCTTACGTAAAGGTTTCATCGGAATTTTGTATGAAAAAGCAACTGAATTAAATGTGCAAAAAGATGATTTGATAGTCCTTCATTGCATTATCCACCAACAGAACTTGTGTTCTAAGTCCATTCGACTCCAGAATGTTATGAATGTGGTAGTAAAAACCATCAATTTTATTCGATGCCGAGGGTTTAATCATCGTCAGTTCAAGGCCTTTTGGATGAAAATCAGCCAAATATGACGACATAACATATTATTGTAAAGTCAGATGGTTAAGCAAAGGAAAAATGCTGAAACGGTTTTACGAGCTTAGAAATGAGATAGCAGATTTTATGTAAGTAAAAGATAAACCACTATCTGAATTGAGTGACCCAAAATGGATATGTGACTTAGCATTTCTGGTCGACGTTACAGGCCAAGAACCAAGGACAGTTAGTAAATGATTTGTACAGCCGTTTGAAAGCGTTTCAAAACAAAATCCGCTTGTAGGAGGCACAGTTGTTGTCTGGTAACAATTACCATTTCACCACGCTCTCTGCGTATGAAAATACTGCTTATGCTCTATGCTGAAGAACTCAAGTTACTGTCGGAGCAATTTTCGAACAGATTTAGCAATTTTTAAAACATGGAAGACAGTTTCAATTTATTAGCTACTCCAACAAAAAATAATGTACAGAATGCTCCAATACACTTGCAAATGGAGTTGATCGAGTTTCAAGAAAACTCACTCCTAAAATCTAAATTTGAAGACGTGGAGCTGTGCGATTTCTACAAAAAATACCTCGAAAAAGACCATTTCCCGGAGCTTAGAAAATTCGCAAGAAGATTGATTTGTGCGTTTGGCAGTACTTATAAATGCGAACAGTTCTTTTCAATGATGAAAGTCATACAATCAAAACATCATACAAGGCTGACTGACGATAATTTGGAAAATTCTTTACGTCTTTGTATCAGTGAAATTCATCCAAACATCGATGTATTAGTTTCCCAAATTCAAGCTCGAGGGTCTCATTGATTTCGTTGTCGCTATTTAACTTTCGTAGTTTGTAATAATTCCAAATTTCACGATTTAATTATAATGTTGTACCTATTTTTTCATTTCATTTTCTTATTTTAATAAATTGCATTATAATAACATTGTCGTATTATTTCATGTCTGATATCTATCGCTAAAAATTATGAACACTACTTTAAAACACTACTTTAAAATGCACTACTTTTAAACGCGGCCCGCGAACGTATTTGCACATTAAAGTTTGGCCCACAACATGTCATAGGTTGCCCATACTTGCTCTAGACCATGTGACGTGAGGTGAGTGCAGCACCGGAATCTTTTGTCAATATTAAAAATAAGGACCAGCAAAAATAAACCAAGATAACACTCGTCACCGTTCTAAGCTGTACACGGTAGAGAGCCTGTACATCCTCAGCTAGTTGCCGAGACTGCTGCCTCATCGTCCGCTTGTTGTGCGACTGTCTGTCCTTCTGTACTGTTTCAGTACACCTGTTTTAGTTATTCCCAGACCCGGTTCTAGTCCTGCAAATATCATTTCAGAGCCCTTTCTTACTATCTTGTTTGCAAGATCGTTGCCTATTGTGAGCTTATGGCCCGTAACGTACATCAAAATAATTTTGTTTTGTCTAGCCAGGACTTTTAGGGTTTCCAGGCAATTTCAAGCTAGTCTGCAGGTTGTCTGATAAGATGCTAGTGTCCTCAGGGTGGCTTGGCCATCTGTGTAGGGTTAATACGCTGACACTTGGATTGTTCTGGCAATGCCCTACGGGTACAGTATGGACTATTGCAATATTTCTGTATTATTATCGTTAGTGAGAATATTGAATCGTAAAGAATACATGGTATCGGGCATGTATTCTTTACGATTCAGGGTTCCATCATATATACCAGCTCCAGAACCAATGATTTGTTGACCAATTTGCATATTAGTTTTGGTTTTGAATCACTGATTTCTGTTTGACTTTCCACTCATCCCAGTTAAAGATGACACAGAAAGGTTTTGTCAGAAAGAAATTTTGGGAGTCATCGTGGTACTTCTTATTTCAAACAATTTATTTTGGTTGTTATTCGAGCATGCCTAGACGTACTCTAGGTTTTCCAATTCCCGCCACCTTTTAGTCTGTATCCCTCCATTCTTGCTTCCTGATTTTGAATTGATACGAGGTCTATTCCACAATTATCTGTTTTTAATCGATTATGTAAATAATTGTGGAATAATCCCTTTCTTCACTTCTTTTTGTAAAGTTCTTTTTTGAATATCGCGCGCTGCAGCGCTTCCGCGGGCAACCTCAAAGGTAACTAAATCTTATAAATATATTCCTTGTAGTAGTGACACATCTATATTGCCATGAGCGAGATCCAAGGGTCGAAAATGAATCAGCCTGCAGTATATATTCCTTCCACTAATAAACAATAACGAAATGCATAGAGCAGTCGATACAATTCAATGAATACGTGCTGTATACCGCTGTTGACAGCATACATTCATATGTAGCGTAGACACGTTCACATTCCTACGTACCGTTTAGGTATAGATGCACGTAAATGCGCCTCGAGCTCCATTGCAAAAGTTTGAAATTACGCAAAACCCCCAACTTGCTTCCCAGAAGGAAACATAGAACAGAACGACACGTATATGTATACCATGCAATCGTAAATAAATTGCACACACACCATTCATTGTCTTTGTCTTTCTTTCTTGTCATACGTATTACATAGGATACATTAATTCGCCAGCTTGGTTTGCATATCGGATTTTACATAATATTTGTATGCGTGCATATGTGTGTGTGTGTGTGTGCCTTTTTATGTTACAGATATACATATTTATGTAGCTATAATGTGTATATAACGTAATGTTTGCGGGGTGTGTCTCACAATCGTTGTCTATCTCTAAACAATGAAATGTAGGTATAAAAAAAATCTTACTATTGCTTTTATAATAAAGTTTTATAGTACGTGCGTACGGTCTTAGTGAATGCTTAATTATACAGAACAGATACATAAGTAGTAAACTAGTTTTAAATTAAAGAGTGAATGAATAAACTTCTGGAAACTAGAACAGCTAAATACGCAAAATGTTAATTGAAAAACGTCCGGATGGCGTAATAAAGTATATATCTAGTCTAATAGTCTATATGTTGTCTCAAAATTAGGAGGAATGATTTAAACTAGTCGCGCCAAAAAGAAGTATTTCGATTGGCTTTCTCATAACCTTCTTTACCCATAAAAAGAAAATGTTCCGGAAATCGTCATGTCATTATTTATTTACCTGTCAACAGTATTTCGAAAACGTTATTCTTTATACCATTTATATGTCGGCCTTTTCTTGCGCGAATAAGTCAATGGCTGTTATACCAGCTAGCACGAAGAGTGGCTCAGATGATGTCGTTCTATATCCTCCTGTAATCCGTATCGGAAGTTTTCGTTGTATAATACTTCTCTCGATTGGCCCTGTTTCGCATAGCGTCGTACCAGATAGACGCCCCATAAAGCAGTCCGGACTGAACCGTAGCACAAAGCAGTCTCCTACTGCACTCGCTCGGCCATCCGACTCTAGGCATTGAACTACAAAGCGACCCAAGGGTCCTGTTCGCTTTCTCCGCCATTTTAAAAATGTGTTTTCCACCCCTGGTTTCTATCCATATCGACACCTAAATATCGGAGGCTTTCCTGGCCTTGTTATACTCATTTCATTTCCATCACTTACCAGGACTACTGTTTTCTGTGCGACAAGTTTCAGTTATTTGTTTTCCAGGCAGTTGACAACGCTAGCTAGAATCTGCTCAGCCCAGTCACCACCACTCCAAGGTCGTCCGTATATCCTATGAGGTGCACTCCGAATTGAATAAATATATCTAATATGTTATTATAATAAACATTCTATAACGTTGGTCCAAAGATTGACTCCTGTGGGGCACCACATGTGACCTCCAAAATGCTCACCTCCCCGACCGTCAGTATCCTTTCATCAAAATAGTTATCAATTATATTATAAATATATGGTGATATACCCCTTTTTTGTAATTCCTTTAGCACTCCATTCCATGGGGCGGAATTAAAAGCGTTTTCGACGTCCAAAGGTATTAGCGTGCAGAGCTGTTTTGAAGTATATGGCACTCGTAGTACCTCTTCTGCTAGATATTTGACCCTATAAAGTGCTGTATAGTTGATCTAACCCTTCCTGTATCCATGTTGTTCCTGTGCTAGGCCTCCCTTCTCCCATACAAATGATATTAAGGCAAAAAAAGCTTACTTACTACGGAAACCTTTACTGCTATCAGTGAAAAACGGTATCACTGATGTAATAATTTCCAATATGATGGTTATTACTCCAAAATACTCGACAGCCATAAATAACTTCATGTAGCGAAAACTGGTCTAATCAACACTTTGGTTAATTTTTTTAATTACTTAATTTCTTCCTAAAATGTACTGAAGAGATGCACTTAGTGGAAACTTAACACAAATTTATTATTAATTTATTATTATTTAATTTGTGATAAAATATGTTTTAATAACTTAAAATCTGTTGTGTTAAACCTCCATTTTCGTTTCAGAAAATGCAAGATGTACAAAGTTAGTTGTTCTGCAACAAAAATCTGTATTTTTTAGAAGATGAATCATAAGTCTTGTTGTTTGTCTAGTTTGTTATGTAAAGAAAACAATACAGTATTATTTTTTATAATTTTTTGATCTGGCTAGGATAAATATATAGACTTGTAATAAATATAGCCTGTAACAGTTTCCGATGTTCGTTTTGATTGTTCCAAACGTTCGATTGTATAATAGAAACGAATACTTTCGAATTGAGTAATAACGATCTATGTAATCAAAGCGTCAATCTAAATATGTCAGATTGAACCTCGTTCATGTGATTGGGAAAAGAAACAAGAATGAGTCACTGATTTGTGAATATGTATTGTTTCTGCACGATTTGTGTTTTGTAATTCTATTTTATGGGAAAGGCATAAGCCACGCTATTTTTGTACAAATTTTTGCATTAAAAAGTAACGCCGGAGTTTATACATACACCATCTACGTGATTCGTAATATTTTCTAAATCGAGTTATTAGCGACGCATCGAGTCTTGTTTTAAAATATATTGTAACGCTACAGAGTAGAATGCAGTCCGGTATAAAAAAATAAATTTTAAAAATGAAACTTTAATTAAATTAGTGAAAATCAATTTTTTTAACATCCCAGTATCATCTATATTCATCAGTTTTAAATCATAAGTTTGCCGTCTCAAATGTCAGATGGCATGCAGGGCGAGAATTTCCGATTGAAACACGCTGGCATCAAAAAATAACGAATAGCTAGTTACCCCCCTTATTTTTCTTCAGTACGTGCGGAGAGGGTATGGAAGACTGTTGCCAAAATGTCCTCTCCTTCAATTTGCATGTTTTTTAGCCAGTTTCCAAGATATCATACGCACGAGACTCTTGTATATCAATTATGATTAATTTTGTATGATAAAAAAAAAAAAACATTTAAGTGTGAATAAGAGTGGGTTTATGTAATAACAAAGTTCGAAATGTGAAACCGTGATTGAGCCGCATACATCTAAAGATATTCTTATATCAGGTAAGTTACGTGAGTTCACTTACTCACTGGCAATAACGTTTTGTTAGTAATTCCATTTTTTGCGATATAAATTCATTATAGAGAAGGCGAATACGTTTAAAATGAAATTTCAAAATTCCCGCGTTTTCTGAACGTCCAATCTTGATAGTAAAATTCTTAAATATTAACATAGAAAAGTACCAACTTATACAAATTTAAAGTGATAAACTTTGTTTAACAATTAACGGTCATTTTTAGGTTGGAATTTGGAATAAAATTGGATTTTATCAAAATAGCCGTTAATTTTTAAGAAAATAAATGGAAGAACACGTCTGCCTCCTAACGGAGTTTGGCTAGTGAATCTTTCGAATTGAAAATTCTAACAGACTTTTTTGATAGCGATTGTCTTTCGACAAGGAGAGAACTGTCCTGCAGAGAATCCGTTAATTTCACCGAAGTGAGGGGAATATAAGATATTTAATATATGAGAATGTCCATGTGACCGAATGGACTGTCGAATGTTTATACAAAATTAAAATTATTAAAAACAATTATTGCAAAATTCTGGAATCCTCGCACATTTCAAATAAAGTAAAGGTAGGTGTCTCTGGATCATGGGAAAAATACATTTAAAAATTTTAAACACTTATTATTATGTAAAATTTACAATATAAAAAAAAAATTACTGTACAAAAAGTAGGCAACTATTTCTACATATAACATTGTGACGAAATCGAATCCCAGCAATTTTCTTAAATGTCTTTCTGTTGACATATCAATACAATTGGAATGGCAATGCATATAAAAACAATATTAGACTAAGTTTAAATAAAATAAGTACACTGTCAAAAAAATAAAAATTGTTCATTTGAATTGAACTTATATCCAACTTTGATCTGTCAATATCTGTTATAAAAATATACTATTCAAATTCTAATATTCAATTTCGACTTAAATAATATCAAATGCTCAATCCATGACAATGTATATAGTTTCAATTTTTTATAAGCTTCTGCTGGGGTTTCGCCAAACAATTTCTATTCACTTTTCTGCATAGACACTTTATTTATGAGAAGCTAAATATACTCAATGACATTAGAAGTGTTACACCTAGAAGGAATAATTTGTTCAACTTGATTTTTTGACAATATGATAGTTTTACATCAAAAAAAATTATTAACACGTAACACGAAAAAAAAAATTATAATGTATTTGGCGCCCCGTAGCTGAGTACACTCCTGTACACGTCTAGGCATCGACAAAATGAGATGGTCGATGTTTTCTTGTGGCACAACGTTCCAAAAAACTAGAACTTCGTGGATTTACTGTGCCAGAGTTTGTGGAGAATGGTGCAAAGTTTCCTCCTACACATGTTCAATGGGGTTTAAATCCGGTGAACGAAGTGGCCATACCTAAATATTAACGCCTGCTTCTTAAAGAAAGTCCATAATTTGACGAGCAACATGCAGACTGCGTTGTCTTGCTGAAAAGAACGTGTGGACGGTCATCTAGGCAAAGTAAAAAGTGGTTTGTAGGACATCATCAATATAATGCGCAGCTGTCATATTGTTTCGTATAAAGAGAAGTGATAAGTAAAACGGTGATCGGCTACCATAGGCAATAGCCCCCAAACCATTGCTCCAATAGTCCTATGTATAGGGTGGCCAAATTTCGATGTTTTTATAAGGTACAGGCCAAACGGTAATGCATATAAGAAAAGTTATCAGAAGGTTACGATCTCTTTTTTCGAGTTTGGCTTAGTGATACAAACAGATTGGAGCCATTTTCTTTCAATCGTTATAAGTCCGATGCCATAATACACAGACGAAATATGTTCAGATATTTTTGATGTAATTGTTTATGAGAAATAAACTGACATGCTTGCTTCTTTTTAAAATTTATTATTATACGAATTATTTGCAAAAGTATTTTTTTTAAATGGAACACCCCGTATATCTTTAGGTAATTTGGTTGCATTTTTTTTCGTCATATATCTATAAATAGTTTAATATATATCTAACTCACTAATACGTCGCAATTAAAAAAAAAATTATTTTCATCACCAAAAGTACCTTACACCGAGCGTAGTAGGCGTGTGTCATTAAACACTGACATTAATTTTATTTAATACCTTCATTGCACTTCAGTTACTATCGTAAACATTCACTTGAGTTGGCGTATGAAAATTACGAAAAGTATGATATGCTAGAGTGCTTTATTCAGCATGATAATAATGTTGATGCCGCAGCTGAAACATACTTTAACTGTTTTCCAGACAGAAGACAGCCGCATAAAAATATGTTTGCAAGACTAAAAAAATCTTATTAATTTTGATTCGTTCAAGTGACAAAGACCAAATAAATATTAATATTATTTAGTGCTGTAGTTGTCAATCTTTCTGTTTCGAGCCGACAAATTTTAAAGAAGCATAAATTTCGAGCATATGTATTCAAAAAACAACAACATTTGCAACCAAATGATCAAGAGCGTCGCATGCAGTTTTGTAATTGGTATATAACGAAACTGCAAGAAAATCCACGCTTCTATGAAAAAATTATATGGACAGATAAAGCCCCCATATTAGTATTGTCGGAATATTTAATCGACACACGATTTGAATTTAATGTTTGGTGTACCTCCAATGATATTCTAGCCTACATCATATACAATAATAATCTCGATGATTTACTTTATCGCCAAATTATAAACGAGCACGTAATTGAACAGCATTTAGACAATTTATCATTAAATGACATTGGGCATATATTCTTTCAGCACGATGTACACCACTTCACAACACTACCACTGTAACAGAATTATTAAATACAAATTTTGGTAATAATTGGATAGGCACTAACGGACTCGTGCGGTGGTCACCTCGCTCACCAGACTTAACGCCGCTAGATTTTTTTCTTTGTGGACACGTTAAGGGTAAATGATATGATATGAAAAGACTAGTAATGATGTGGATGAGTTGAGAGAAAATTAATGGCATACCAAATATTAATATTTTTAACGCAATTCAAAGTGTTGCCAAAAGATACAATCTATGTGTTGCCAATAATGGACACCAATTTGAGTATTTGCTTTAAAACTTTAATTGATTTTGCTTTTTATTGTATACATTTGCTCACTTTTCGTTTATGTTCTATTGTTTAAATGAATAAAGTATTCCATATCATAATTCTAATAGTTTATATGTGTTTGTAGGTATATAGATACAAAATGACTATACTTGCACTATATAATTAATGTCAATGATTAATGACACACGCCTAATCGCTCGCTGTAAGGTATATACAGATTATGACGGGAATAAATGCAATCAGAAAACTGAAGTCGTTGGTCCAATATAATCCCTAGATCTTTTACCTGCCTAAGCTTTGGAATAGGGAACTGCATCTATAAAGTAATAAAAAATCAGCGGTTTCTTGGTCGTCGTATTTGTTACTATTGCACACTTATGAGTGCTGATCTTGATCTTGTTTTTCTGGCGCCAGTCATTAATAACACACAGATCTCGCTGTAGATCTTCACAGGAGATTGAAGAAACTTTGCTAAAGATTTTCAAGTCATCTGCATAAGCAAGAACACGGCTTTCAAGTGCTAACAGCAGGTCGTTAATATAAATATTAAACAGTAGTGGGCCAAGGTTTGACCCTTGAGGGACACCCGAAGTTGCAGTATAGATATCGGACTGGTAACCATTGTAGCAAACGTAGCATGACCTGTTATCAGGGTAAGACGCTATTAAATCAGTTGTATTCGACATAAATCCCATTGAGCTGACCTTGGATATTAGAATTGAATGATCTAGGTTATCGAATGTTGTGGTGAAGTCGGTATAAATAACATCTACTTGACCACGAGCATCTGAACTGGTGCTAATGAATTGTGTAATTTCTGCTAGATTTGTCAAAGTCGATCTACCAGTCATAAAACCATGCTGTTGTGTTGATAACAAATGCTGAACACGATTGTAAATCTTATTGTAGAGCAAAGTGTTCGAATACCTTAGAGCAACTGCACAAAATTGCAATCGGCCGATAGTTGCAGATATCACATTTAGCACCTTTTTTAAATATAGGTATTATCTTAATGATCTTCCAGCAATCAGGAAACTTCGAGGTGCGGATTGCTAAATTAAATATAGTGTGTAGCGGATGGCAAAGTATTGTGGCACAGTCCTTGATTAAAAAATTTTGAAGTTCATGATTACCAGATGTAAAATCAGCTTTAAGGCGCTTAATAGATCTATACTCAGTGAATCAGCGGCTAAAGATGTGGGTGTAGAAGACGGTGTACATGGTTGATAAACAGCAGCGAATGATACGACCTTGACTATAGCTTTGGCATCCGTTAAGTCAGGGTATCCAAGACGCGGGTAACCAGGGATTCTAGAATTTTCAGATTTCTGGCCGACATATTTCCAGAACACCTCGGGATTGTCAACAATCTTATTTTGTATGCTATCTGTGTACGCTTCGTGAGCCCTGCGTAGTTCAGATTTAGCCAACCTCCGAATTCTAACAAACTCATCTCTGTAGAAGGGTCGTCCAGTAGATTTCCATCTGCTGTGGTAATGTTCTTTCAACTTAATTAACTTAATAACATGAGTGGAGTACCAGACAGGGAATGAACGGTCAGATGCAGAGTGTGTATGTAGTAATATTGTTTGGTAGAAATTTGCAACAGCACTATCTACACATGTAAAGGCTTCCAAAAAACTCCAGTAAATTTGGCTTAGCTCAGCGTATAGTTCTTGAATATTCACCTTACGAAAATTATACCTGGGGGAGGGGTTGGAAGGAAAATTGACTATCGACTCGGATGAAGAGTGTGTAGAAAAACTTAAGAATCTTCATTCACTAAAGAAAATGAGTTATGCTCCACCAACAAAGGATACAATTAAAGAATACTAAATCTAAGAGTTTACCATTATTGTTCGTCACATGATTAACTTGTTTCAAGTTTAATACATTTATAAAGTTAAGTAAGGTTTTAAATGTAAAATCTCCAACATTATCCATTGTGTTATATTTAGGACAATTAAAGTCCCAGCAAATTATGATTTTTCTGTCAATAAGAATTAAGTTTCCGAAAAATAATTCATAATCATCATTACTGATATTGGGTGGAATACATAGAACAATAACGTATAGAGTTTCAGACATGACAAAGCATTTAGAAATACTTATATCTACCAATGGTACTAATCTAGATAAATAAGAACGTGTCACACGGGATAATAGGAATGTTATTGCCGGCAGCAATAAGTACTCCTCCACCAGTCGGTCTCCCAACACAAGCGTGATCCCTGTCCTTCCTCATTACCATTAAAGAAGAATCGAATAATTCACTATCATTCACACACGAAAGTCATGTTTCTGCGAGTAAAATAAAATCCAATTGTACAGAGCTGTAAAAAATCAGTGATTTTGGAACGGAGACCACGGACGTTTTGATAGTAAAAATCTAATGGTCTTAAATTTCTCAATATTCTATTATACGAGTTAATAAACACTATTAACAGAAATTATAAAAATATTCTCAGCGCTATTATTGTCCCTACAGGAACTGTAAAATATATTAAGGCATAATATATTTATATTAAAGAGTACAATCTATTTCTCTCAATGTAATAATAGCTACCGATTTACAGTACCTAGACTTGCGATTTTGTGAATTAATCACATTATTGCAATTCTACTGTATTATATTCTTGTTATTATTATTAATAATCATAAGTTATTTAATTAGAGTACGAACATTTCAATTGTTATGGAATCTATGTAGTACATACTTAGAATAGGTAGCCTCGTGTACACTGTACAAAATTACAGTAATTTTGCCATGGTAAATCAGGAATATTACATGTAATAACGTTGTAAATTTACCACAATAAATCATGTAAATTTTGTTTTAGATGTCTTTTCTAGGATATTTAACACGGAAAAAGAAATTTCGGTAAAATTTATAGCTTTTTCATGTAAGTTTAAGATGTAACAAAAATTCAAAAGGAAAATACAGGAAAAAACATGTACAATTTTGTGTTTACTATCAAAATTTACATAAAAGTGTAAAATTAACAATTTTTTTGGGTATTTAGTGCACTTTAAAAGTAATTTTACTAGAAAACTAATAATTTTACTGTACAAAATATGAGGATCTTTTATATTTATTTGTTTTTACTGAATTTTCGGGTAAAATTGTAGATATCATGGAAAATACGAAATTCATACTTGATTGGTTATTGGGTTATTTATCTTGCGCGTAGGTAATTCTATTTGTTTGTCGAATTTATTATTGGCTCAATGATATCACGTGGTAATGTGATAGTGATGCGTCACAAACAACCGTAGGTTTCGCGTAAGGGTGTTCATTCTTGATCTCTGGTTGAGCGATTCAGTGTGATTTATTAGGTGCTATAAAAGAATTAGGTAAGTTAGTTTTATAAATACGCATTTTGCAGATATTTGTATATGTAGTTATCAATTGTTCTTAAAATTTAACATAGTACTTTGAAGGACATATTAACTTATAATCAGATAGGTGCAAGCGTAACCGTAACGTGTTTTCAGAAGTAGATATACATTATATTTCCCAAATATAAATACAAATAGATTCTAACCAAACAAGTAAGGATATCGGAATTATGATGTAGTATGTAGTATCTATTGCAACTTCATATTTAGAAGTTAATATTTGTCACGGATGAAATTACGTACATATAAATTGTAGGGTAAACGATTAATATTTTTGTCCATTTTGGATAAATTTAAGAATGAATCTTACCAATTTTAGTAATTTCTTTTTTGAAATTTTATGCAGAAGCCCGATTTTGAGTTTTTTTAGACATAACCATTTTAAAATAAAGAAGTTTAGGAGGTTTATGTCAGCCTGAAATCGCATTATCAAACCTGAATCTGAACGATGTATAGATAACAATTCTTAGTATCTATTGTAAATGACTATTTAGTGTAATATGTTAATTTTTTTTTTATTTTAACTATATGTATTGCATATAACAATTTATTAATTTCCTTTCGTTTTCTCGGTTTTTAGGTCTTCAGAAAAACATGGAAATGTTCAACGACGTTTCGCTTTTAATGCGAAAGCTTTTTCAACTAAAAATATATAAAAAATATAAATCATAAAGTGGTAATGAAAATTATGAATAAATTTGTTGTCTAATAAATAACAAAATCATAATTGTTTTGTTTACTTTACTTTAATTTTCAATATATCGTTTTGTTTTATTTAAAGATTGTGTTTCAATGTAATATATTTTGATTATTTATTGTTAAATATGTAAATATTATTGAATTTTGTAATGAAATAGACTTCTAAAAAATATTTCTGTATTTAGTTATAAAATTAAGTTATATATAGTTTTATGAAGTATTGTATGTCAATTTTATGATCAACTGCGTTTTTTTGTTTATGAATTTGAATCATTTTAAGCATATTACGTGTTTTTAAATTTAGTTCCTTATTTAAAATTGTTATATCGTTAAAATCAAATATATGATTTTAATTTATTTCATGTTTTTTAAGGTTGTAAGATTTTTGTTATATTTATATTCTTTTATTCTATTTCCTAAATATTTGTGGTTTTCAGTTTGACAAATTATACATACAAACAGACGTTTTTAGAATATCTAAATTTTATGTAAGAAGAAGATTTTACAACTATAAAGCTCAAACATCGAAAGAAAATAAAACAAAATACAATCCAATAACACAAAATACCGAAAGTATACAAAACAATAATTGGGTAACCAATATTTTAAATACAATAATACCTAATAATGTTATCAATGCATTATTTATATTATAAAAAAAAACACAAAATTTTGCTTTAGATTATAACACAAATGAAATTCCTACTAATATGTAATATAATAGCTACACAGACTAGGCTTTTGAACCTTTCAAAAGACAATTTCAAATGTTCTGTTCTCCTTTAAAATTGTTTAATGAAAAAATCATTGCGCTAAGTTTATACATTTGTATCTTCTGAGTGTTTAGTTTAATAAATAAAAAATCTAAAAATACCTGTTCACGAATTTTTAGTTTTATTCATATTATTGAACGTTTTGCATATTGTGCAAAATGCTTTAAATTAGATTGTTATTTAAAGTAAGCTGTGATTTTCATGTTACCAAATGTATATTGGAATCGTTGGCTAGTTTAAATAGAAATTTAATTTAAGGTATAGTACGCTGCAAAAAATAGTAGGCTATAATATTAAATTACACCTGTAAAAGAAATTACATGTAAATTCTTTTACATGTGTAATTTAATATTACAGCCTTGGCAGTAATATTAAATTATACCTAAAACAATTTACCGTACAATGTATATTTATACATGCGATATTTCATTCTTTAGTATTTTTACTTACTTTCTTTATAAAAATACATCTGAAAATTTGCTTTAGTGTTCGGTAAATATACAGTTCATATAAATATTACATACGAATTTTACAGTACAATTTTTGAAAAATACATCAGCATGTGAAATTTACTAGATGGTAGAAATTTTACCTTATGAAGCAAAGGCTCTGCTCCGATAAGCCATTGAAAAGTGCCCCTAAAGCTATCGGGCTAAAATTAAAGCAAATGAGTACTACTGTCACACATACTATAAATACCAAAAATTAGCTCAATCAATGCCACCCCATTCGATATATTAGAATAAGGGTGGAAAAATTCAATATTTTTTTCTCAGGAATTACTTAAGCTATCACGTTCAAAAAAATTATGTAAGTAAACACTCATTATGGGCATTCTATAAAAAATCAAGAACTAATTCCCTCCACTCAGTTCAAAGTTATTATTATTTTCCTCCTTTTAGGGGCGCTTTTTTGAGTTTGGTTCAAGGTGCCAACTTGGCTTTTTGTTATATTAGACCGTATGCATTTAGGTTTATTGTATGTTTTTTTTCAGTTTTTTCTGTATGGTAGAACATGTAAATAAAAAATCAAATCTCTTTGAATGATCTTAGTAAGAACAATTTGTTATTGTTTATTTTAGGGTTAAAACAATTGTTCATCCATCAATTTCAAGATTATCTGTATGTATGTTTCAGCCCTAGTAGTTATAAAAGCATCGAAACATAATAAAGAAAATTATAACAACAAAATAATATTTATTTCCGTACACGCAGTTGAAAGTTATTGCTATTTTTCCTTTTTGAAGGGCGGTTTTGTTTTTTTGAGTTGAGTTTAATGTGTCAATCTGATTTTTTGTTATATAGTAATGTATGTATTTGGGTTCATTATATATTTTTTTAAGTTCTTTCTGTGTGGTAGAACATGCAAATAAAAACGGAAAATCATCGAACGGTTTCAGGATTATTTATATGTTGTACACTTCAGCCCTAGTAGTTATGAAAGCACTGAGCTATAAAAATAATTCTGTAAGAATAAATAATAATAAGTAGTATATTATCTGTTGTTACATTTATTATTAACATATATGTATTCATAGTCAATATAAAATAATATTTAGCTCCGTACACGAAGGTCAAAGTTCCCTTTGGGGGGTGGTTTTTTGAATTTAAGGTTCCAACTTTACTTTTTGCTGTATAGTAATGCTTGCATGTGGATTTACCATATACTTTTTTTCCTAATAAATTCTTTACAAGTGATGTCATATGAACTGAGAAGTATGCTCTTGATTTGCAACCTTCACTGATTCTTCTGGGAAGAATGAATAGCTCCAAATAAGTATTTATCGTCTTCATCGTTTATTTATTTGTTTAAGTTTTTTCTTCCAGATATTTTTATTAGCAAACCACCGCGATTAATACACTTATGTGAGAACATATTTTAACTTACTTTCTACAGCACTGCTGTTTATTCTACATAGAATTTACAAGAAATTATATTAAATAACAGTCTCCAAACTCTCACAATCAAATAATTGTCATATTAAAACAAATTATGCACGTCTCAGAACATTGATTAAAGAAATATGTATAATAAATGTATATATCTATTTGGCAGTTAGAACAAAAGTAAAATACGAACAGCGGTTCTGTTCAACATTAAGAAAATCATAACAACTATAAATACATAGCTTGTTGCAATAACAAATGTGGATAGAATTATGTTGGTATTAGAACAATAAATATCTAACAGAGATTTGATTGATTTATGTTAATATGTTATATCATATAAAAACGGATATATTGTACCAAAACGCATAGATTTATAGGTAACAAAAAATCAAGTCGAATTGTTAAATCCACTTGAAAAAACATCCCCAAAAGGACAAAATAACTTCGAACAGCGTGTGCGGAATTAAATATTATTTTATTGTTACAATATTCTTTTTTATATGTCGATGCTTTTATAGATACTAGGGCTGAAATGTACATACATGTAAATAACCTTGAATCCGATCGATGAATAATTTGAATTTTATCCTTAAAATAATCAATAACCCAATGCTGCTGCTAAGATCAAAGAGGTTTTATTTTTTATTTGTATTACTTCATTGAAAGAACTTGACGAAGTATATAATAAACCCAAATATAATTATATACTCATGTACATATATATATAAATTGGCACCTTAAACGCAACTCAAAAAAATCACCCCTCAAAAAGGGAAAATAATAACAACTTTGAACTGCGTGTACGGAATTAAATATTAATTTATTGTTACATATTGTTTTGTATATTTCGGTGCTTTTATAACTAATAGGGCTGAAACATTTATACAAATAATCCTGAAATTAAATGATAAATAATTATTTTAACCCTAAAATAATCAATAACAAATTGCTCCTACTAAAATCATTCAAAGAGATTTGATTTTTTATTTACATGTTCTACCACACAGAAAAAAACTGAAAAAAATATATAATAAACCTAAACGCATACGATCTAATATAACAAAAAGCCAAGTTGACACCTTGAACCAAATTCAAAAAAACCACCCCTAAAAAGGGGAAAATAATAATAACTTTGAACTGAGTGGAGGGAATTAGTTCTTGATTTTTTATAGAATGTCCATAATCAGTGTTTACTTACATATTTTTTTGAACGTGATAGCTTAAGTAATTCCTGAGAAAAAAAATATGGAATTTTTCCACCCTTATGCTAATATCTCGAATGGGGTGGCATCGATTGAGCTAATTTTTGGTATTTATAGTATGTGTGACAGTAGTACTCATTTGCTTTAGTTTCAGCCCGATAGCTTTAGGGGCACTTGTCAATGGCTTATCGGAGCAGAGCCTTTACCTGTAAAATTGTAGGCAACTTTGTTACCAACGATTTTACATGTAATTTTACTAGAATTTTTTTACTGTGTAGTACCTTTACGTGGAGCACGGGGTTTAGGATGATTTGTAATTATTTAATTTTTTCATAAATAAAGTACTTCTTTTAAAAGCTGATGTGCATTTCAGCTCTAATATCACAGATCCGGCTCTGGTTCCAATCGCGCGCGCACAACGTGCCCGCATACATATATAAACGCATACGATACATACAGGCGCGCAACACAGTGCGGCAGTTCATTTACAAGACGCACCCGTCGCAAAGGTTGCTGTTGTCGGTGCTCTTCACCACCACCGCAGCGACCGACCGACCGCTGCTGCTCCCTCCGTCAGAGGCTAATTTGATTTCTCCGCGAGGAATGTCGCGTTTAGCTACGGAATGTAGCCTCTGAACGGGGCTCCAAAACACACCTGAGTCTGGTACAGTCCCCACCACGTCGCTCTTCGCCTGCCGCGAACAGGCCGCATACCAAAGCGACCGGAAAATCTACTCCTCCGACTGTACGGGCTTGTGGACCGATCGCACACTGCATGCCACGGTCGCCGGCCTGTTCGCGAAGCGGCTCTAACGAATTGGTCGGCTGCATTCCAATAATGTTTTACTTAAGAGTATACCTGACCGATCCAGAACTCGAGTTGGAGTTTCAGTTGAAAAATAACTACGCCGGCGCTCGGGTAATACTGCTCGGAACGTTCCCTGAACTGTAACGCGGTGACTGAAACACGTGCATTGAATACTATAATAATAACTATTTCGTGCATCCCATCTACAATACGGCAAATCTTACGGTTGAAAAACAACCTCATAACTCATCTCCAATCTAAGAGTGCGTAGTTTTTCACTGTATTTTCTCAATGGGCGATTAAAATATCTTCATTCCTTTCTCACACAGCATTCCAGGTTACGCAAAACTTTAACGCGTGTATCTGGAAAAAAGGCGTAGTAACTTTAAAGTAAACATAAATCATCGTAAAACTATCTCGACTAATCACCAGGTTAGGACTAACTCTGGCAGTGTGTGTTGTTAACCATCGCAGTGCGGAATTTCGCGTCCTAACGCTATCTTCTTCGGATCATGTTTGTTGTGGTGCTTATCAATTGAAGAAGCCGATGCGAACGCACTTTGGAATTATCTTGGATTTTCATTAAAACACATGGTGAGTATTGGAATGGCCAGTATTGCGCGAGTATATACTGATGAATTTGTTATTCCAACTGGATCGAATTCAGGAAAGTTCGAAGAAATGCCGAAAATTTTTGACGGAGCTGTTCCTAAATTCCTTTTCAAATTAATAAAGACGATTGTAAATTATCTTTGCCGAAATCATTCTTTAATAAAATATCTACAGTTTTATCTCGCAACTGGTATTTTAAATTGTATCGCTATTGGATCCAAATTAGCTTAACCATACCAGTTAAAACAAAAACTTTGCTCTTCGTTAAAAACAATATGTGAAGGATACTTAAATTATTGTGCGTATGTGCAATACCGCCCAATCAAAAAAATCTTCTGAAATGAAATAATATTATAATATACAAATTCTACACGTTAATTAACAACACTTTTAACAACATAACATTTTAGTAACCAGGAAGTAAAAATGATCTTATTCCACAAAATTACCTGGGTCTATTCTTGGTATGGATCCACACTATTCCTGAAGTTATTTCATTTTAGTCTTTGGCAACCAAGGGTAGATATAAAAGGAGATATAAAAGGTTATAAAAATTGTCTAGTTTAAGTATAATTGAATAAGTTTTATTGAACTGTAGACAAACTACATACTTACCAATTAATTGATCTGGACATCTCTAAATTTAAAGAGAAATGCTTTTTTTGCTTGTAGCATATACTGAACAAAAATGTGTAAGCTATATACAAAGAATAACTGAATTAGATCTTAATATAGGATTGGGATATTTCACCACAACCCTTCAGATCTATTATGATGCCCATTACTCTAGATGGCACTCTCTAATTTTGCTTTTATATTTAGACTTGTCATTACATCTGTTTTGAAGCCCAGTAGTAGAAACTTTGCCTTTTATAAACATTGTCATAAAATACGGACGGGAGTTACCTCTTCACGTTGGCAGAATTTACAAACAACATTCTCTGCCAAGCCTATGGTGCATCTGCAGTGACCTGTTAGTAGACCCACCGCCGTTTTAACAATTTTTAGTCAGTATATTATAATTTTTTCAAAAAGAACTTCATTACCATCCATTTCTTTTTCCAATTCATAACATCCCATTCTGCTTTTTGTATTGATATTTGAAATAATAATTTTCTAACTGTAACCATTATTTCTTTACCTTTCAATAAGTCATTTCCTTGTCGTTGTCCTTATTCCATTTAAAGTTTTCTGTATTAACTTCTTCTACTCCCACCTTATCAACCCATTTTCACTGTCCAAATCGGTACTTTTCTGTTATATATTTAATAAATCAATTTTCAATCTCAATTCTTCTCCATAATAATGATCGCCTATTTCATTGTTAACATTTGCCTCTTCATCATTTTCCCTGTCAGCGCCATTCTTAAGAGCTTCCTTATTTTCCTCTAAATCTATGCTTTCTTTCGAATTGTCCTTCCTCCAGTGCTTCGTTCTCTTCCTTTGCAATTTCATCTTTGCTTTTTAATTTATCGGATATAAGTCCCTTATTCGTCTCACCTCCGCTATTAATTGAGCTATTTCTTCTGTGTCTTCCCGTTTATCCTGCATATATATTGTGAAAAGTGTCTTTAACGACATATTCGTTTGATCCATTTTCATTTAGCTAGTAAGTTTTGCCCCACGTTGGGCGCCAAAAATATTATATTATGCTCAACTAATACAAAACACTAAAGTATTTTACTCACAATCCTTTTTACATCATGACATCTGACAAATAACTGACAAACTGACCTAATTTTTATCAAAACAAAGCAATCAACAAAATATCTCCATAGAGTGAGTTCACTTACTAGATACGTTACCAACATCAAATTGTCAACATTAATTCTGACATATAAACACATAAAAAAGGCCAGTAAATAATTTATCTTTCATGAAATCATTGATCATTTTTATAAAACTTCAAAAAACTGAATTTTAATTTGCAATATAGCAATTAACGTCGAATGTTTTCTGTTATATACACGCAATAAGACCTCTCGTTCACCTATCTTAAAAAATATAAAGATTTTGGGTAATCTTTTAAAAGGCATCAACAAAAACCGCATCTTTTTAATTTGGTCCACCTGTTTAACGTATTGATATAAGCCCTCTGCTCTAGTGCGCACTCGATATTGGTTGTTGCTCGTTTAAAAACTCAATTGACGGGATCCTAGCCGACACGAGCAGTGCCTCTGTGCCTCATTACTCTATGAGCCTGTGTAGTGCGAATGGCAAGTGTGCGCTGTGTGCTTGTAAAAGCTCTGCTATCAAGATGCTTCCTCATGGCGGCCATCCATATAGAGACTGCATACAGCATAATGAATTGAATCTTATGGCATGATATTCGTCGATTTACCCCAACATTAGGAAAAAAATATGTGAGTGTCGTTAGAACCTTACCAGCGTCCTCCGCCATTTTGTAGATATATACACCCATCGGCAGATTTCAGTCTAGATGAACATTTCGATATTTCAAATTTTGTTGACTACAGATCATCACATCTATCTCAACTCTCATGTTTACATTGTGTTAGATTACGTTATTTGATTTTCATTTTTTGAGAAAAATGTGACATAATACCCTCATCCATTCATATCTTCAATTGAAAATATTCTGTACTTAAACTTGACTTAAGCGACTTAACGAATTGGTCGAAAACATCACGCTGTTTATATCTTTACATACCTCCGAATTCCAGACAGGCAACTTTTGGCAAGCCACAAAGAAACCCAGAGATTACTTCGATCAGCCAGCCAGAGACCTGAACAGATTAGTGCAGGGTACTAGAATACTGGAATGGCTGAGGTAATTTAATGGGTAAGAAAAATGGGAGACCAAATACAAAAAGCTAAGAGGCTGCAGTGCTTCTGGAGGATTCAGGTCAGATGACTCCTACAACAAAAATAAAACCTCCGACTTTCAATCATAGTAATAATGAAATCAGAGAAGGTTCGAATGAAAGTAGGTTCATACCCATTAAACCAAATTTGGTCACAAAAATGCTGCTATAATTAAGGTATCGTTAGGTCTACTATTATGAGTTGATACATTAGCTGAAACTTGAGATAACAAAGGTAGTGAATCAACTACATTATTTATTATTTTGAGTAAAAATTTGCCACTTGCCTTCTCTATACATTGGTTTAAAGATATAAAATTATGTATAACAAGTAAAACAGTCTACTTCTGGTGAAGATCTTCTACCCTCCTTATATGATATATATTTTAAGATTTTTTTTAAACCCTTCCAAACGAAATTTCTTGGTAGATATATGTAATAGAACATATTCCTGCTTAGGTCTAACAGTGGTATGCAATTATAATATTAGAATATGCGTATTATCAAAGTTCTTAGACGTGTGAATTAGAAAACCTAAGGACCTACCTAACTGGGAATCAAGCAGAGTTAATCTGAGAACACAGGAATGCCATATAGAAAAATAGCGCTGCCACATATTGAGTAAGATACCACTGCAAATTTGTTTATGTTCAAGTTGATTTTATTCTTTGGACACCAGCTTTTGGTCACATCCAAATTTTACATCAATTTGCACAATCAAGGAAATCAAACAAGTCATTGATATAAAAATAAAAAGTAAAGGACTCAAGTGGGAACCAGCGGGACTCCAAGCAAAAGCATTAGTAATGAAACCATTGTGGGTGCCATGGCATCTCCTGTTAGCTCGGTAAGGCCCCATAAACTTGAACTGTAGGTAATATGCAGGGTGACTGGTACGTAAACTTGTATGTTAAAGGACGTGGTAGTTAACAGCTTATTAACAATACATTTAGTCAAATTTGCCTTATACAAAAGTCGATAGTTTTCGATGAGGAAAACAATAAACCTTTATTTCAGTTTTTCAGACTTCCTAACTAAAAGGTACATTAACACACATTATGTATCAAAAATTATGCCAAATACTTCAAAGTAATAAAGATAATAAAGGTAGTAATTCAATTAATTGCGAAGAAAACTTGGAAATAATCTTTATGAAGCCGAACGTATTAATCCGAACATAGTTATGCCGTCATTTGCATCTTCTGATGGGCATTACTTATCGAGGATTTGTGGAATAACAAATTTCGACAAATCATCAGACGAAAATCCACAATAACTAGAGCAAGGGGTTATCAAAGAAGACTTACAAGGACAAATACAAAAAAATATAGGGGCAGTCCAAAAATATTTTTATTTGCGCTTTTGTAGAACACTACTTAAGGCTGCGTCCGGAGGGAGTTAAAGGGGTTGCAAAGCAACAGTTTTCGATCAAATTTATCGTTCACAAAAAGAAAAAATAAAGAAAACTTGAAGTAAACGTGTAAAGGGAAGTCGTACAGAATTTATTAGTATTTGATTTATTATATTTTTTGCAGATATCAATTGAAGGTCTTATTGTAATAACGTGATACGCCACAAAAAAAAAATGAGTTATCAAGTTTTGAAGTTTTAGAAAAATGCATAAGACTGACTACTATTCAATTTAAAATTAAAGTATTTTTGATGAGGCTTATCATGTTTTTATAATAAGCCCTTCAATTATAAGACAACAAATATGTATCCGTTTCTGTTTTTACAAGTTTATCGCGCAAAACAAAGTTTGAAATTAGGTATTGTAAGCTAGTACACTCGACGATTTTAATTGCACATAATGTCCTATAATTCAAATTTGAAACGTTTATTTGATAAGAAAAAAATACATTAGCCTTGCACTGGAGTTTTATTAAGTGTACCTAATTATTATTTCTTTACAAAGGACTTTCCTCTACACATTTTCATTAACTTTTTTTTATTTTCGTTTTCTGTTGACGATGAACTTGAACAAAAACAATATTCTTTTGCTACCCCTTTATTCCCCAAAATCTCTTGGAAACGCAGCCTTAAAAGATGCACA
This sequence comes from Protaetia brevitarsis, assembly GCA_004143645.1. Lineage (NCBI taxonomy): Eukaryota > Metazoa > Arthropoda > Insecta > Coleoptera > Scarabaeidae > Protaetia > Protaetia brevitarsis. Next base: position 944,761 of record RXPK01000071.1, read on the forward strand.
GAGAATGGTTACATTGTTAATGTAAGAGTCATATCAACAAGTATTAATACTGGCACAAATCTTCAAGGTTTTGTTGACACTCAGCAGAGTAATTTTCAAATTTTGGTTGCAACAATGCGGATTTTAAGAATTCTTGGTTATAAAAAAGGAAAAGGAATTACTTAAGAAGAAAATAAAATTGAAAGTATACATTTATACTAACGCGTTTTATTTAGTTTAACGGGTCCTGGAATCTTGTGCTTATCCTTCTCACAAGGGGCATTCATTGGGGGTATCTTTCAAACAAAAAATCTTCTTTTCCTTAATTACTAGAAATTACAACTTGCAACCTCACAACCAACTCCCCGATTATTTTTTTTCCGCGCTTAACTCGAGCCTGCGCTTCCCGTGTCTTCATTTGCTGACTTCTCAAGTTATTTCCATGAAAGATCATACCACAGGAAGCGAGGCTTTGATTTTCGCCTGTTTAATTTTATACAACATATAGTAAAACTTCCCGTGATAATACGAAATTTATTTGGAAGAGATTTCTAATCCATAAGATACATATGACACAAACACCTTGCTACTTGATTATTTGTACTGCATTCACAATCGCAAATTGCAAAATAGTTATTTTGAACATTTTGAAAACGCGTCATGGAATACCTGAATTGTTTTTATTCGTGCCAGGTAAAAAAGACAAATAATTAAATTTCCACAATTTATTTTCATGGTTGTTAGTTATTATTTTATATGAATAAATTGTGTTTTTAATATTAACTCACTAAGAGTAGCTATTCATCCTTTAGCGATTGACATTTTTAAATGTTTAATATTATACATATTATTTTTGTACGTAAGTAGAGCAGTTTATCTCTTTAACTTTACATTGTCATATTATTATTTTATGCGGTTAACTTAATGTTTTGTTTTTACTTCAAAACGAGCACAGTTAGCACCAATATGAACTTGGCAAACAAATTGATTACAAAAAGAAAAACGAAATGCAATTTAATGGTGTTTCGCTTTAATACCTGTTTGTATTACTTACCGTTTCGTCTGTACCCTCAAACGATAAACATAGAAAGGATTGAAAAAAGTGCTCAACAATCAGCAAGCAAGTATAAGCTATTCTAAAACCACCAGAAACAGTATAGTTTGTGCCTTTTTTCAAAATGTTTCTACTCCAACGAAACTGGAAGTATAGACATTTGAAAATATGTGGAAGAGTAAACTTCGTAAATTCGTCACTCGTTGTATAGTACAGTTTCTAATGCCTACGTTTGGTGCTTCCCATACTTCGTCAATGCTTTATATTTATATTTGAACATAATAAAATTCTTGTACCGTTAATATCTTCACATAATGCTTCTTCATCCTCTTCCACTATTTGTAGCGGAACTGGTCAATATTCATCCAAATATATTGATGCAAATTCAAAAAAAAACTCTCCATTATATCTACATTCATTTATTATGTTTATCTATGATGTGAAATTCTTGTTTTTATCTGGTTAGGCATCGTACGTAGTCTTTCTTTATAACTAACTATTACAATTAGCAATTATATAATATTCAATGGGTTTATATTCTATACTATATGATGAAACAATATCCAGCGATCAAAAAAACAGATCGAAACAGGCCTTGTTTTAAACTTAATACTTCATTATGTTTGTATAGGATACAAAAGCGAGCAATGCAGCATAAAAACAAATTACACTAATTAATCAATTGGAAATAAATTCTAGTAACTTACATATTTACGTGAACAGTTTTTTTTCACGCAGCTTTCAAGTATTTCTACCTTGAATCCCTCATAAGCGAAGCAATTCTCTACAAGCAAATATTTATTTATTGTTAAGCCTCTTACCTTCCTCCTCAAATTGGTGAACATTTACTTTTTTTTTGGTATCTTAATTTCAGTTTTTCTAATTTTTCTTTTCGGAAACTCATATCAAGAAACATTGTATAAGAAGACAAAACAGCAAAGTATTTTCCCCAGAAGCCCACTAGATCTAACTATTGTAAAACAAGAAAGTGCATTTAAAAAGCTAATGAAATATTGAAACAAAATACGTTCCAATAAACTGCAAGAATTACATCACAAAACCAATACTATTTCTTGAAATTGCAGCGTAAATATTGAAAATATGACGCTTGTTTATCTTTCACACCTATGCACTTATAAAAACAAACCTATTCGATTGTTTTACAAAAAAGAATAATCCTTATTTATTTTGTTTAAGACTGAATAGCAACGTTTACCTTTAAAAAAAAAAACACAAAAAATGTAATTTTTCTGAGAGCTTAAGGACATTAAGAGTTTCAGTATTTTCATTTTATCTTGATTAAATATATAAATCCACCATCGCTAAACTAAACTAAAACTAAATACGAAGCAATTGTAACAATTTAATATTTCATCCTACTTAATTTAACTATAAAACAGGTCAACACTTGCATACCAATTCATAATGCTTATTCTGTCACCTTAAATAATATAACCTTCTTCAAGTATTTAGCTAACACTATAAATGCATTGTATTTAAAGCTAAAGAAGTGCTCATGGTGCGATCTTATGGTTCATGGTGTGTATACTTCATGAAATGCAGAGAGTTTGCTTCGGAATCAAATAAAAATCTCGCCAATAGGAGATAACCATATTCCTAAGAGTTTTGTTAAAATATATAATGTAGTGGTGGGCACTATCGATAGTGACTATCGATAACTATCGATAACTATCGATAGTTGACTATCGATAGTCGACTATCGATAACTAACTAGTTGAAAATACCGATAGTGCCCACTACTAATATAATGCCATAAGAAATATGACCATTATTATAATTGTTTTCACATATCAGGGAGATACATAGACAACACCACATAGGCACTACATAATTACTCTAGTTATATATAACTAGTTAAGTCAAAGAGAAAGCAATCTGAAGAGAAAATTGACAACAGAAAATATGATTTATAAAAATCGTTGAAATATCAGGCAACCGAATAAATTCATGCGGCTTTTGTACAAAGTATATAGCCATGAATAGTTAAGTTGTTGCTCGATAGCACTTGTTTGTACTTTACTATGAATCCTTCTTTTAGTGGATGCATACACATTTTTTTGTTTAATCCTTAGCTTTAAATAATTGGAAGTGTCCACAACTAAAACTTTCGAAACTAATTCGAAATTTACTGTATCAGTACAAACTTGGTACCAAAACTACAGTAACGGCGTGAAAAAACGTACAGTACAGAAATGGTAGAAATAATTTCCTTTGGAAGATCTCAGCTTGACCGATGAAAGCACCCTCTGGAAGACCGAAGATCATTAACAATGAGGATATCAACATCTTGTGAAAGAAAATTCCAATACAACATGCCTAAAGCTTGTAGGAAGATTCAGTATGAACGATGTACTTTCATCATATAGGAAACAAGTGGAAGTTAAGCAAATAAGTCCCACATAAATTGTCAAATTAAGTTGTGTTTCCAAAAATAAAACAAGGGACACTTGTCGTTTTTAGTCAGCCCGCATGTACAACTTTGGTATTCTAACAGTACTCTCAATTTACAAAGACGGCGCCATTGTAGTCATTACTCTGACGTTGATCTTGGCGGTCACTGGGCAATAATAGAAAATAATTAAACATTATGCTTAAAATAATTCTACCGTATTTTTAATTCGACTTGTTATTTCGTTATTAATAATAATTAATTTATAAATGAATGGTAATAATTTCTGTATTACCATTCATACTCCACATACGGTGTACTTACGCTCGTTTCACACAGCAAATGTGGACATTTTGAGTCAAGATTGTACTTCCTTCTGACCCACGTTCCTTATGATTGGTGTAAATGAAAGAAAACAACTCTCTAGCTCTAAATGTAATTTTTCTGGCGAAAAAAATCTCTTTGCTGGTTTTACCATTTGCTCGACAAACCTCTCGCGCATCGATAATGAACTAATTCTTGATCGGTTATTAACCTGTTGCGAAAACCAGATATTGTATTCAAATTCCAAGCGTTCGTATCATTGGTTGTGGTCCACTGATTCGGTACTACGCACTCCCAAAGTTTCCTTGCACGCAAACTAGATTTTATTGTGTTTGATGGACAACAAAGGAAATTCATTATGAGTTTTTCGAAAGGAGTCAAACACTGCTAACTTGGTAGGCCGCATACCGCAATAGTGATCCGGGAAAAATAGGTGACCTTCCACATTCCCCTGACATTTCGTCAAGTGATTATCACCTTCTTGTGTCTTGACAACTATATAAAGCATAGCCAGTTCAAAACTGGAGTTGTTGTAATAAATATAGGGCCAGAACCTGTTCTAGGAGTCCAAAAACGCAGCACGACCGCAGGTAAGAGGTTGGGTCAAAGAGAAACACAATGAACACTGGAATAGTAAAACTAGGCAAATTCATTGTAAGACCTTTATTAAGGTACCATCGAAAAAGTCTGAAGAACTACTGTAGCTCAGCAGGAATCATCTTCGTATCGTAACAAGTCTCCCAACAGGACATTGTACACTGAAAAGACACCTACAGAAAATCAACACTGGAGATACTAATTGCAGATTGTTTAATGAGAAGACACGCAATTTTTGGCAAGCCAAAAATGAACCCACAGGATTACTTGAATTGACCAACCAGAGATCAGTGCAGATTAGTACTAGAATCCTAGAATGGCTGGTATAATTTAATGGATACAAGAAATGGGAGACTAAATACAAAAAGTCTAGAGGCTGCAGTGTTTTCGAAGACACCGTGTCAGACGGCCCCCACTACAAAAAAATGATTCAAAATCGGTGTATCTACAATATCGACATACAAAAATTGGTGATACGTTGGCAAGCGGTCATTGAGTGTGATTAATTTAATTTAGTTAATATTAGTATATTATAACCATGTAGCATAAGGGCTACAACTCAGAAATTTGATTTTGATGTTTCGGGCTACTTCATTTTAACCACTTGAAATATATTATGTGTCAATTTGACTTTTGTCATTTGACACCATGTGAGTTCTTAATTTTAAAATAGTAAAGATGATTTCGGAATAGTTTTAATATCTATGGAAAATACAATTAATTTACTAATTACATAGCAATTACCAACCAAATTATATCTTCTAATAAAAATCTTTTATTTTTTTTTCTTCAATTTCCAGTACTAATCTAACATCAATTCTAACCCAATTATAAAACAATAATCCCATCTTGATTAATATGAAGTTCCAAGGTCGAATCCAAACTTATGACAACATGAAGATACAACTTTGTATCCAAACCACTAAGAATATGTTAATCCACTTCTCTAATTTTCTATTTCCAATTTCCAAAATGATACTTCCTGTATGATTTCTCCTTTAGAAATGATTTGCTTCTATTCTTATTAAAAAACTTCTTAATAATTTTCAATAATTTGACTTCTATCAAAAAAAAATCTTCTCTTCTTTTTTTTTACAAACAAAACTTTTCCAACAACCAATCATTTTCAAAACAGCCTTCCAAATGATTACTTTCCGAAATTTGTCAATTTGACAATTTTATCAAATGATTTGTTTATTTTATGTAATTTATATTATTAAAAACTATCCGAAAAAAAAAATTCAAACAAGTAAAATTATTATTAACTTGCAAAATTAAAGCCAAATATTTTATTTCTATTTTTATAATACCTAATTATTATTAAATAGAATACTATTTAATAAAAATTATTATTAGAGATTTTTAGATTTTATCTCTATTTTTATAATACCTAATTATTATTAAATAGAATACTATTTAATAAAAATTATTATTATAAAAATAGAAATAAAATATTTGGCTTTAATTTTGCTAGTTAATAAAAATTTTACTGCAATATATAATATTACTTACTACGAATGAAAGTCTAGGCAATATTGATGCTGAAAAATTGTTCATATGCAATGTTAACACTATTTTTGAACAAATATAAATACTCTTTTAAAATACGAAAGGTTTCTTTTATTGATTGAATCTTTTCCATCAGTGCAGTAGTCTAAAATTAGCAGCAATATTGGAAATGTTCTACTACGAAATGTGATCCCAAACAACGTGTTACCTACAACTTCAAAAGTTACTGAAAAAAAAAGTTTATACTTAACTAATACAATGCATTTACAAAAATAATACATGTATTTGTTCGTAATCAGTCTGGGTTTAGGAAAACCAATAAATGCCATCCACAAAGTGTTGGTCGATAATTTAGAAACTTGCAGAAGCACTGTTGGTGTTTTAATTGAGAGTTTTTGAAACCATTGATAGCGTTAAATTAATAAATAAGCTGGAAAAAAAATGTGTTTTATAAATATGTGATAGACTGGGTCACTATCTAATTGGAGGAAAGGAAACATAGAGCAAAATGTGCGAAATTGGGATCAAAAACGTTAGTTACTTACTGTTATGGTGCCCAACGAAACGTTTCAGGTATACTTCCACTTATGCTGTACATTAATGCTACAATGCAGACTGCAGACAACTACATCAGATATTTGTTCAATACTAGAGGCGTATCTTTCGTAGGTATATCATAGCTGACACTAGGCTGATTCGGGATGGGAGAAACGAACCACAGGCATAATTGCCGATGCATGCTTCTTATACGTACGAAATTGCCAGTCTCATACGTATAAGCTCACCTGCCATGCAACGATTTCGCTAGTTTCTCTACGTAAAGCAGGAATAGCGGCATCCTGGATAGTCCATGTCCACCTCTGTATGTCATAGTTTACATAGTTGGCCAGTAAGCAGCTTATACAGTTAATTAGTTCCTTGTTGCTGTTGTCTTATATTATTCCAATCTTTGTGTAGATCAGTAGGTATTTCAATTTCTCAAATATGGATGATTATAGTACACGATTTTTTAAGAACACTAGTATGAAAGTATACAATGCACCATTAATACTTCAAAACTTACTACGATCAAAATCTAATCGAATGAGTGGAGGATCATCATTCCCATTTGTTCTCGCAAACTCAACGACACTGCATTCCCCTCAAAACTAGCACTCGAACTGATGATATTTAGATATCCTTGATTAGTACAACTCCAGGATTTGGTAAAACTTTAATAAACTTAAACTAAATCTGAACAAAACCAAATATATTTTGAATAATTAATTCCATTGGGTTAGAATATTTATATAAACATATAGATTATTCCATAGAACAGATCTCTCTAAAAGTAGCTTTCGTTATAGCAATTAGAAAATCAATATTGGTCGCTAATATAGTATATAAAATAATACTTTACTTAATTATTGAATTATTTTTAAGTATACTAATATAATAAAACGCATTTTACTTTAACAGAACTTTTATTAACGGAATAACTTTCACTGTGACAAACACACTTATGTACACATAATATTCTATTTTAATGCCTGGATAATAATGTACTGTTTGTTCTGTGATAAATACATTTAGAGCATATGATCTACATTACATTATATTTATAGTATTTAATTTCGGAATGCTGCCAGTGTTACATCATTAAAAGTACATTATAAAACTGGTACATACGTATTTGAAAAAGGTAATTTAATCGTCCGGTCTGTCAAATAAAACAAGATCGTCTGCAATCTTTTGCAGAGGAGAATTTTTCCTACATTTATTATTTGCGGATTGTCACACCCAAGTATCAAAACATTTAATTAAGCGAATTTTGCGTCATCACGCAAACATGTATTTTATGATAAATTGCTCGCCGTTGACGTCGCTTTAAATAAAACGTTAATTGGAAGGAAATTAATGAAGTAAAATTAATAGTCCAGACAATTCAGGGCTAACAGGATAGCGACGGAAATAATCTAAATTAGACTTCAGTAGACAGCGTTTTACACTTCAATTTTATTTTTACTTTTTTTCTTATTGTTAGGGAAAATCATATTCAACATACCTAGGTATGTTGTTGAATATGCTGTAATATCTTGTATATTTGATTTAGGTTTTTTTTCGCATTGCGCTCGTTTCTTTGAAAAACAAAATTTTTTCCAAAGAATAATTTTTCTCTCATCAGTTAATAATAACTATTCTAATATATAATATATTGTCGATTCCAAGAAAGTTTTTGCTTGATGCAAAACCCACACAGAATAGTAATTTTTTAAAGAAGAATTTTAAAACAAGACGTAAATCAATAGTTATTTATAACATACACGTATTTATCTAAATTCCTGTTTTATATTAAAATCAAGTTAAATACATTATAGTAGTTACACATCATGTTATGCGATTTACTATCACGTAATCTTAATACTAATACACTATTGATTTCAGAAAGAAAATTTGTTCTTCGAAACCTACAAAATTATTACAAACCACGTGATAGTGATAGCAAAAATTGCAAGTGACGATCAAACTTAATTAGTGTTTTAAGTTTGATTGTCAAGTTAGGTCTAGTTTTAATAAAAAGGCGATACATTACATATAAGAGTGAATTATATGCATATAATCCATTTTTGACTCTGTGTGAGTAATATAATCAGGAAAGTAAACAATATATTTTTTTATCAAAATGCTTTAATGAAAGCTACTGGTCAGACAAGCTACAAATACATCCAATGATGAGAATATAACAATGAAAGTGAAATGAACATTTAAAATAATTAGTAAATTATTTTACAAAATTTATCCATTAAATAAGGAAGGTAGAGTTAAAGAAAATAGAAAAGTAACTTTATGCCATACCGATAGGTCCAGCTATTGACAGCCCAATTTCCCCGATTTTGGCGGATATTTTTATGAACTTTTTTGAGAAAACATATAAAGTACGTGCAAAAAAAATGCAACACCTCGAGAGGGGTCAGTCACAAAGCTGAAATCCTAACAAAGCAACTGGCTGCATGTAAGAAGTCACTGGTAATCATCTATCAGAACTTCATAAACGAAGAGAAAGTAGAAATTTTCCCATGGCCTGCTCGCTCTCCGGATTTAAATTTGATCGAGCATGTATGGGATATAATGGCTGGCTGCATAAGGTGTTTACCACAAGCAGCAAACATCTTGCAGGAACTTCGTCGTCATCTACAGCAAGCCTGGGATGAGATCCCACAAGATGCCATTGATCATCTCATTCAGGATGCCTGATAGAGTTAGACACTACCTAAGCAATCGTGGGGATGTGACATTTTATTGGTAAATTTTTACTGATTATTGGTATTTTTTTCCAATAGGGTCGGGAACCAATTTTTTTTATTTTTTTTATTCGAAAGAAAAGTTTCAAATTATTACGGATTTATAGGTTTTTTGTTTGTGGGATTACTATTTTTAAAGGAAAAGAAGTTTGAAAATGCATATTTTAAAAAAAATTTAGTCCAACGTCACAACTGTTCCGCCAAAATAAAAAATTAGAGATTCTGTTTTGGGCCAATAAAACATTAATTTACGTTTTGACGTTCACCTATTGTACAATCTTGCGGTCCGCTATCAGTTATCAGATGTGTCAAATTGTCAATTGTGACATTGACTTTGATTGGAATTATGTTTATAGTCCGCTAGTGAATTCGAATGAGCATTTACACTGCGCAAATGTATAGCAAATGCGAATTTCGAATTATTCAAAAGCGAACTAGTGCGGAACAAAATCGCCCTAACGCAAATTGAAATACCTCGATTCGAACAGACTTAAATGACATGTATATAACCTAACCTGCTTTGATTCAAGTTGCTTGTGTCAAAATTGAGAACATTTATATTATTAACGGGCAGAAGTTTAGCATTCATTAATAATCGTAAAAATCTGTTCTTATTAATTGCCGCCACCTCTGTTTTAATAAACCAAATGCATTCACTGTTTTAACCCTGGTAGTAGCAAATTTATAGTTATAATATCTTCCTGCATTTGATAAATTTCCAGTCTCTCTATGGAGTTAACAAATATTTTTTGATGGGATATGGTGAATCTGAATATTCCATTCATCTTGGCATATGATTGGCAATTTTTTCGATATAAAAGATAATTTGTATATCCTTGCATTATTAGTTGGGGGACCTGTAAAAATATCTAGAAATATTTTATTCGAATTACATATGGCCTGCAGCGTAACAGAAGGAAAATCATGTCTATTAACATATGTAGATTTAATTTTATTTGCGGGAGTACGGATTGGAATATAAGTTCCATCTATACATCCTAGTATTCCAGAGAAACCAGAAATTTGAAACAATAGTAAGTATATGTATTGCAACTGTTATCAATAATTATCACCAACCTTCTCAAAGTCAGATTCACTGTTTGCGTATGTGACGTTCAAGTTTACTTTCCGGCAGTTTTTATTTATAATGTACTTCCCAGTCGATTTTGTTTCTCAAAAACAGATGACGCAGCTAACACTTTTTTTGGATTGTTCGTTTTAGATCTTATTCTTCAGATTTCCAAAATCACTTTATTCGCTGCGTCCTTAAGTCATAGTCCGTTTATTTCATCAACAATTTATTCAGGTTTAAAGTGTAACTACACTAACTAACTAGTTTGTGATGAAATGTTTGTGTGTTATAATTTTTGTAGAAATATGTCACTTATTGTATAACGCAATTTTGTAATTTTTGGCTACTCTTAATCGATTTAATAAATATAAGTATTTTTTATTTTTTTAAAACTTTGTAAGTTTAATGATAGTTTATTTTATTTAATGGGTAAATTTTGTAAAGATTAATTGTTTTAAATATTCATCACTTTTATTGTTATAATCTCATCATTGGATGTTTCTTTAGCTTACTTGAGGATATAAAAATGTGCACGGACGAAACCGGTAGCTTTCAATAAAGAATTTTGTGAGAAAGTGGACTAGCCTTTCTATTGGTTACCTTCCTAAATTATATGCTTTAGCCTCCACATATTTTTAGTAATAAGAATATCAAAACCAAACGTATTCCAAGTAGAGAACGCCTAAAAATGCATTTTAGGTATTCATTGGAATATAACCTGGGGAGAAAATCCATTGGAAAAGATCAATGACACCATGTAAATGTACAATCTAGTATTTCCCGGAAAAGCAATTCCAAATAGACAAAAAAAAAGGATTTCACGAAAGCAATTTCCAAATAACAATGGATATGAAGGAATATTCTCTTCATACAGTAATTTTATACACATTTTGTATGTTATCATTTACATTTATATTGGTTATATACAGCGCCGGATTGGCCAGTCGGCATAATCGGGAAATTCTCGCGAGGCCGCGGCTTGTTGAGGCCGCCATGCAGTTATCATATATTACTCAATTAAAACAAAAATCTCACATTTAAAAATCCAGACTTTTAAAAAATATATAGAATCGCGACAGAACTGTTTTCAGTATTTGCTACTAGATGCCGGAACTACGCACAAGTTTATTGAGGCATCTGAGGCGCATCTAGTAACATTAAATGAAACTAAGAACTTGTGGCTGGTGCGCATTGGCGACATATGGGCAACATCATGTAATTGACAGTTATTGTGTGTATATTTGAACCTTTGAAAAAATGAAAGAAAAACGAAAATTTAAAGGTGCGGAGAAGCAAAGACAGAAAAAGAAAAGGAAATTAAAAACAGAAACTTTAAAATGTAAGAAGTTGAGAGACATGTTTATGTCAGACAAAGTAATGTCGAAGTGTATGTGTAGTATATCCGTATATCATTTAGTATTTGTAATATGCCAAATTTAATTTACATTTCTTCATTAAAAATAAAATTTCAGGTCGAAACTGTAAATGTTCCTATTAAGTGCGTTAACGTCTGAAAATAAAGATGTAACTATGCAAGTAACTAATTTTAAAAATGTTACTGAATCTTTAAAAGGCGAGGAAAACATAATCAAATTTTGATTTACTGAAAAATAATTTAAAATAATTACAGATACTAAGAATAACGATGGAGTAACTGGCCAGCCAAATATATGTGTTACTGACGATATTTCTCTATCTTGGTTAGATGCAACTTCAACTTTTATACCGAGAGCTTCTGATGAAGAAGAAGAAAAAGGGAATGATTTTTTTTGTAGACCAATCTCAAGTAGACTCAATTCATTTTTTTTATATTTCACCCTAAACAGCCCATGTCCAATGTAAGCTTGGTTATCAGCGCCACTGGTTAACATACTCTGCTGACCGCGAACTTTTCTTTTGCTCTTTCTGCTTAACTTATAGTAAAACAACAGATAATAATAATTTTACCAATGGCTACAACAGCAAAACTCATTTATATGAGCATATTGCTGAACATGAAATTACATCTACTCATACCTCATGTGCAGAAGCATTTGTAATGAGAAGTAAATCTACAAATATTTCTAAATTTATTGTAACAAGAAATGAGGAAGTCAAACGTACAAGAACTATTCTAGAAACAATTATTGATACAATAAAGTTAATAGGAAAGAGGGGACGCAGCTACAGAGGTGGTACAAATAGTGAAGCAGCGCACACTCTCTATGACGATACTATAGATGATGGTAATTTTTTGGAAATACTGCTTTTATTATCAAAATATGATCCTTTCCTGAAACAACATATTGATGAATCAGTTCGCTAAGCGCAAAAAAGAAAGGACGTAACAGTGGTCCTGGCCGATGGAGAAATACAATTACATTACACAAGTCAAAGACAACTACCAATTATGTTATAGACTCCATAAATTGTTTGATGAAAAAAATGATTATGGAAGAAGTCAAACAAGCTGGAATATTTAGTATACACATAGACACAACACAGGACATTAATGTACATGATCAGTTATGTGTTATTATGAGATACGTAATAAATGTCGTCAACGAAAGACTAGTAGCAGTCGCAAATTGTACGTCCAGTACTGGCCAAAACTTGTTTACAACAACTGATGACATAATAAAGATATTGGGATTAGGCATACAGAAATGTATTAGAAATTCGACAGATGGGGCTGCTAATATGCAAGTACCATGGGTTTTCAGCTTGATTAGATAAAGAGTCGCTAGGACAAATACATGTTTGGTGTTACGCCCATATCATAAATTTAGTTATTGTTGATGTAACTAAGATTTGCGTACAAGCTGTTATACTGCTTGGTTTGTTAAACACTTGCGCTGTATTTATAAGAGAATCGTATACAAGAATATCTGTTTGAGACGAAATTAATCAAAGTAGGCTGAAGTTTATATCGGTAATAGGAGAAACTAGATGGTGGGCGAAAGACAAATCTTTGTCAAAAGTTCTTGGGTCCTAAATATGAAAAAAATGTTGCAGTTATAATTAGCGTGTTTGAAAAAAAACGGTCTTTTATCTCATTTATTATTATATAATATGGTTGTAGCCTGCCCTGCATTGTATAACTAAAATAAAATATAAAAAAAATATGCCTTCAAAGAAATGGTGTTATACAACTGTAAAACTAATTTATTATTTTGTGGCGACATAATTGTAGATTAAGAAAAGGCAGAATAAGGGCGGTCGAGCTGAAATTTTCCCGGGCCGCTGAGCCTTCCCAATCCGGCCCTGGCTATATATAAGAAATACTGATTCTTTTAGCATTGGTGAAGATTCAACATAAAAGTTAAGCGCCATTTGCGCATGATGGCTTTTAAACTGCACCCCATTGCATAATGCACCAGCCTGAAGGAAGAAAGTGAAACTGGTGTATATAGCACAAAGCAATAACTACAATTTGACCCTGGAGTGGGCGCGCCTCAATAGTAGCATAAGCGATTGCATGCGAAATGGCCTATGAGGCGCTAGGGACCTCCACAGAGTTACAAACCAATAACGCTAGAATGTGTGTGCCTTAATCTTTAACGAATTAAATGCGAATTGAAGCGCCACAAATCTTCGATTATTTATGCAACCGAAACTACAAGTACTGCGTACCTAACAATGCATTCAGAATTGTTTGCAAATAATTTTTAATTACTATTTCAGTGCGCCGGAACTTCGATTGCATTAATAATGTAAGATTTGTGGAGCTTAGATTCGCATTTAATTTGCTAAAGATGGTACATCAATATACAAGAATACATGCAAATGATGAATGTCCTTTGAAGTTGCCTTAGAAATATATTATACTTAAAGTGTTTTTTTTTTAATATTTGAACAATTTCCGGGTAGCGCATCTTTAATTGCATCAGACATCATAAATAGTATGCATTACATGCTCGGACAATAAATTAATAGTAATAGCATGATACTGAACAGGATATTACAAATGGAAAAAGTTATTTTTCATAGTTGAACAATATTTTATTATGTTATTTACTTCTGTAAAAAGGAAAACAAAAAAACACTACCTGCATACATATTTATATTACTTGTAAATATACAGTTTAGTCCGCTTAACCAAGCATATTAAAAATAAAATAATTACGTGCCTATCTGCATAATATTCATAAATATGTTATTGTAGAAAATAACAGCATTCCTCTATTGAGAATTAACAATGGAACATCTGCATAATTATCCATTACAAGGCGAATTCAAATTGATTTTTCTGCGTACATTCATGACATCCTTGTATTCACCGGAATGCGACTGTTTCTGCTGCCTGCGTTGAACTTGAATTATCATAGTCATTATAGAGGAATTTGACATTGTTCCGAGTATAACTCTCCGACATTGATACGGTCAGATACGTAGGGCTGCGGATTATATTCAAGTGTGGGCATGGCGTCACGAAGCACATTCAGTATAAGGATCACTTTCATTGGAATCATTTGCAGCGATGCTCAGTGTCTAAGCCTATTGAGTTCGGCCACTGAACAGGCCACTACTAGGATCTCATAAGCAGTAAGATGTAAAGAATTGGTTAAATGAGAGAATAAATAAACTTTCCGCTCTATAGCTCCTTTCACAGATACCCGAAAACTATTTTGACATTCAAATGCAATCAAATAGTGTTCATGCAACACTAAAATGCGCGCTGTGTACTTAAAAACGGTCTGCTCAAGAGTTGCATAATTTACCATCTTTATATCCGCAAAGAAGATCAGACAAGCTTAGTTATTTCAAAGTCATCGGTTTTGTATAAATTTTCATTTTAAATGTTTGTTTTTATCACTCAGTAGTATTGCGTGTACTATAGAATTACATCCAAAGTGGAAATATTAAACGAAGTATGTGAAGAGTTTATAAAAAGGCTTTTAAAGTTTTTAGCAGACTCTACCTCTAAAGTAATAAACAGTAATCATTATTACATAAAAAAATCATTAGATCTAATCGAATCCTTAAACAAAATAAAAGTACATAATCTTCAATACGAAGAGGAATTCTCTAAACAGATTGGACAGTGGGATCACCAATATAAAGTTTATTATGTTATTATATCCAATTTAAATTTATTGTTTTATAAAAGATATCTAGATGATTGTTTACTCAATTTACCTTGGCAAAATATAAATTATATTTTACCGCAGTTTAATAGTGATTATTCTAAAATACAATTTTCTTTAGAGATAAGGAATAATATAAATTTAAATGTTGACATTACAGTTCATACAAACAACATTATTATGACCATACCATGTTGTAATAAAACAATATGTTTGGGGAAATGTCTAAACTATAATGCTATTTAATCCAAAAGAAAAAAAATGCATCGGTAATTCACATTAACAAAACCAAAAAGACAAAACCAGCATAAATGATATTACCACAGACATCCAGCTATCCAAAATTTATGTTCATTACTTTAATCTAGTCATTGTGTCTTTTGATTCTATTTTATATTGTTAGAAACAGATCTTCGTATTCTGTCAACATGCATTGATATTATAATGAAAAGTCGATTTTAAGAATTTAGTTCATTGCGTTCTTAACGTTTGGCCTGTTTTACACGATTTTAAAATATTTGGAAATTGTGTATATACTTGGCTAAACAACTTATGCTATTAAAATTTAAATAACTAAAATGAAGATACGATTAAATAATTATACAGTGACCAGCATAAATATCGCAACATATTGCTATGACCTTGGGGTAGATCGCAGCACGTCTTCTTGCGATTTCTTAAAACTCAAAATAAAATTAAAAAAATGTCCAATTAACACAAGTTTAATAAAATATTGCAACAATATCAGAAAACAATTTAAAGTTTCAAATTTTTCAAAAATAATTACTAATTTAAAAAAGAAATACAAAAAAATACTGGCCTTTATTTTATATTAGTAATATCACTACGGTTGATTGAACTAAGGACTTTCTAATGTAACTCAAATTAATATGAAATTACTTTCGCAAATCAAATATCTTAAACACCATAAACAAGTTAAACCGAAAGTCCTAGGAACACTGAACTTCACCAGCCGATACGTACCGAGAAAAACAGAACCAGCTGTTCAATACAAAAAGAGTATATACAAACAAAACCAATAACAATACATTAGTTAAATGCAAACATGTCAAATATAATATTAAATTTGAAAATATAATATAAAACTTAATTTATTAAAACAACATAATTCTTCGCTAAAAATAATAACAACTTACTACAATTCATGTTTACATTTACCTAATAACAATCTTATATTAACAAAACCCATTTTCTTTCTTGTTTTAAATTAAAATTCTAAATTTGACATATTATACATTAATTTAGAAAACAAAAACCAAATTTAAAAAATATGCCGCGAATCTGAGAAGAGTGAGGTTAGATGACATGATATCCAAAAAGGTTATTTGAAAAAGAAAATCATTTATTGAATTACATATTTCCATTTTTTTTTTTTGTTTTTAGCAGAAATATTTCTAAATTTGGTTGATACTCAAACAATTTTGTAAATCTTTGCCTAATTAAACACAGCGAAAGCTGAAAAGTACATCTTGAGTGGCTTGACGGCAATACCATCTCTAATTTTAATACAGAAATGCTTTTTTTCAGGAAAACAAAAAAAAAGGAATAAAACTCGAAAAGGTTCCTATGTCTGTAAACTATAATTCATTTCAAAGGTCTACATTACAAGAAATATAGGTTCTTTACGCAATTTTATAGTTTTGGTTCTTTTTGACGGTAATCGAACAGTTTTGGCAATACAAATTTTAATAAACAATTTTTACTAACTAAATGCTGTGTACTGAATGAATTTGAAAATGCAAAAAGAATTTAAAAAAAATGAAAGGAAAAATTAAATTAGCTAGCTCAACGGATAAAATCTTAAAAGGGCACAAAGCTTCTACTCACCCAAACCGAGGTGACAGATAAATAAAAACGAATAAGCAAAATTTAAAAACGAAAAATTAACTCTTTAAACTAAAATATCTTCCCGAACAAAAATAATAAATAATCTTATATCTATAATGTGTACACATCAATATAATAACAATTATTAGAAAGCGAATTCCTTGATGGACGAAATATATTCAAATTATGGGAATCAAATTAAGATATCAAAAGTATTAACAAAATGGCAGCAAACAATTTAAAAATACATGTACTCACGCTGACAGTCGACCAAGGAACTGGTTGATGAATTCTACCGCTGCGTGCAACGCAGTCGTACAATTCACCGACAAAAATGTACTAGAATAAGCAAAAGCTAGACATCTAAAAGAATGAAATTAATTTAAAAAAACTAAACATTAAATTAAATAAATCAAACAATTAACTCTTTAACTAAAATTAATACAAAAATAACATAAATTGTGGAAATTTCTCGAAACAATGATTCAGCAGTTTTTAGCAATCAAATATGCAACACAAAAATAGACTCGCGAAAATGTGGGTGGGCTAATCTACAGCAGTAAATACAACTTTTCTCAGCCAAAAAGGTTATTTTATGGTTGCTTTAATACTACCCACTACCACAAATCACGGCTGTGCAAGAAAAGTTAATATCGGTATTTCTATTACCCCTAAAATAATTTTGATGATTTGATTGCTTAAACACACTTTCCACAATCATTCAGAATTGAATCATTTTAGTATTAGTAGCTAAAACAAACCTCACGTTATGGAAGAACAAATAGTAGGCAACTAGCTATACACTATACAGCGTCCTTAAGGGGGTTACTACATATCTTTATCCATATGTGAAAACCGCCATTACGTATGTCCCTTTTTCTCATAAACGCCGTATCTGATCTCATTGATTTTTTTTACACACGTTATCTAGTATTGTCCCAACAGTTTACGTGAAAGATTTCATAAAATTTCTAGACGTTTTTTTGAGTTTTACAAAATCGATATTTTCTTCGGTTGTGCTTTTTCACATACTTGTCTCGTTTCTCGCAACCTGTTCAAAGTATCGCGATATATTTTTTTTCTAAATGTAGAATTAGATAGATAATATACTGAATAAAGAGTTTATTAAAATAAAACTTCTGATCTTAAAAAAAAAAAAATCGATAATTAAAAAAAGCGAGCGAAGGAAAATATCCATTTTGTAAAGTAATAATAAAAAAACGTCTTTAGAAATTTTATGAAATCTTTCACTTAAACTGTTGGACAATACTAGATAACGTGGTAAAAAAATTCAATGAAATAAAGATATGTAGTAACCCCCTTAAATAAGTCAATTTTCTGCTTGAGCCATTCAATTGATATAAAACTTACTACAATACAAACAAAACAACATTAATCGATGGTACAGTATACCTCCTCCTTCTTGCTTTGGACAAAAATTATTATAACGATTAATATAAAGAGAACTAACAAATTTCTAGGATTCATTTTCCCCGTGTATATTTAAATCAATGACGTAATTTTCAAAATTAAAAAAAAAACTGCTGAATGAAACACGTCACTTTTCCCAGTGCCACTGGAGATTCCGAAAATAGACGACACTCTAAACATTCAAAACTGTATAGCACAAGCCCATAACAGCACGAATTGCGTTTCGTCAAAATCAAGGACTCTTATCTAACACCGCTGCTGCTGCAGGAAGCAGAAACAGTAACCAGTGTTTTAATAGTATTTCCGGTGAACATGAGTTATGCGTGCACACATCATACTAGTCACGCCCGAGGGACTGTCACAGTCTAATGCCTAAGGAATGTGTCTTTAGCGAAGAGAAAAAAGCGTTCATTAAAGATAATAGTGTAATTAATAATAGAACTCCTCTTTTTATATGTGTGTCGGATATTTCCTAGATTTAAATGAGAATGGATCCATCACGTATGTTACATACGTTCATACTTGAATCAACGACTTACAAGGTGAAGAGGTAGAGCGGTGAGCGTAAAAAATTACACAGATGGAATCTTCTCTGCAGCCTTGATTTGGATGTTTGTTTATTCATGCGAAATGTAAAGGAAAGAATCATCAATTTGAATGATATATATTAATAGCTATAGGAGGAGGTCGTTTTTTTTTTTTATTTATTAATATAATTTTTATGAATCATAATATTCGGGTTTTTTTTTTCTCTTTTCAATATGAAGTTTAAGGTAAGGAACTAAAAAGAGTTGCGTCCGCCTCGAGCGCCCCATTTCAAAAACGTTGTCCGCTACTAAAAGCTGTTTTATTGACTTTGATTGAGAAATGCTTTTAATTTTTTTTTAATGCGATTGTAATGTTTTTGCAGTAATCAACACCCATAATAACGTTGTCGAAATAACGGCAGTGCCACTATTTTATCCTGAGCTGTGCACGTTTAAAATTGACTTGAACTTAGCAAGATACAGAGATACAGAGGAATACAGCAGAAGACGTACTGGATCGACTTGGCTCGATCGGTTTGGAAAAGAGCAATCGGCAGTTTTTGCTATACGAGAAGTTAAATGAAGGGCCGCGCACTGATTCGGGTCGGCCCTTCATTTAACTTCACGTGTAGCAAATCGTTTCAAATCGACCGAACCGAGTCAATCCAGTGCGCGTTCTGCATAAGGATTCTGTGAAACAGAACACGCATTGAATCGACTCGGCTCGGTCGGCTCGGAAATGAGCACTCGGCAGTTTTTGCTATACGAGAAATATTGTTATTATGTATATTTAAAGGTTGCCTTCAAAATCACTGAGGTGGTCTGTGACAAAATAGTTATTCTTAACAAATATTGATAACCCAGATTATAGTTTTCTAATAAATTTAGTTTCTGCTATTTACGGCTGGATAGCTCTAAATTTTGAATTTATTCTTTTTATTTTGACATTTCTTTAACCTCATTCATTTAAAGCGCCAGGAACGTTTGAATATGTATTTTTTTTTTGTATTAAATAAATTGCTTTATATAGCATTGACGATTGTACCCATGTTGGAATCGTAAATACTATATAAAACAATTTATTTAAGAGTTTCAAAAGTGGTGAAACATAGTATTTTGGTAAAGAAATAAAGAGTAAGCTTGTTTTGTGTTAAAACATTGTTTAATTTTACGTTGGGTGTTTTTAGAACGACATTTGATAATTACAAATCTTTCAAATTTTAATAATCCGAGAAGGGGCTTTGGGGGCGCCCGTTAGGTGACTGCCTATTAGCAAACGCCTGGATTACTATTTTGACAGGCGATTTGGTGTTTCTAAAATTTTGAAATCCCGGACATTTTGTTCTGAAAAACAGAGCAATATATACAGGGTGAGTTTTTTATCTTGAGACAACGGAATATCTCTAAAACCCTGCATCAAATCAAAAAAAAGATCTTAATAAGATTTGTTATAATGTAGGGGCCCACTGAATGGTGCGTAACTCGATCCCCCACCTCAACTTTGAAATCTTAAATGGGAATCCCCATTTTGTATTGCAGATTCGGATTCTACGCCATCAAGAATGTAGTTTTTGTTTAAAACTTTCTTTTCGATTCGTAACAGATTGCGCTGTAGTCGCAAAAAAAACATGATTGTGAACGTCTAGAAAAAATACACAAAAGAGAGAAGCAAGCAGATATGATTTTGTGTTTTTTATTTTAACATTAAATAACATTTCAAAAAGCTATTCAACAACAAAGGACTTTACTTTATCATATCTACCCATTTCAGAAAATGTGTTCGAAAATGTGCCCTTCCACTTCGATACATTTATTTATTCGCAATGGGAATGATTGCACACAACTGAGAAGTGTTTCCGGCGTAATTCTTGAACAAGCGTTAGTGATTCGCTCATCATGTTTTCCTTCGTGGTTGGCACTTCTGTATAAACGTCGGACCTTAACTGGCCCCACAAAAAGAAGTCAGGAGAAGTAAGATTTGGCGATCTTACAGGCCAAGACACTGGACCACCTCTTCCGATCCATCGACCATTTTAGGCTCGATCTAATATTCTCGTGCTATTCTTGAATAATGTGCTGGACAACCGTCATGTTGGAACCACATTGTTTGTCGTACGTCCAAGAGAAGTTCTTGAAAGTAATAACATCGAAGTTCGTTTGACAATGTTTCATATTTTTCACCATTTAAGTTTCCATCGATGAAATATGGACCAATAAGCTTATTGCCAATTATTCCACACGAACATTTGCGATTCAAGATGGTTGATGTTCACTTGGCTCAAAGTTGTCCCCTGCAACTTGGGGTAGAAGGTGGGGATCGAGTTCGGCACCATTCAGTGAGCCCCTTACATTATAACAAATCTTATTAAGATCTTTTTTTGATTTGATGCAATGTTTTAGAGATATTCCGTTGTTTCAAGATAACAAAAACTCACCCAGTATATTGAGCATATCCAAGTAGAGGTATAAATTAGAAAAAAAAAGAAGTCGCAATTCGAAGGTCCTACAAGCTTATTTGTAATTTGTTTCCTTCTGGTCCACAAAACGCTCTTGTTGCCAAGTTAGGATGATCTTGCATAAATGACAGTATTATTTCAATATGCTGAGCATGGGTAAAAAACCTTTTTGCATTCTCTATAATTTTAAGATATATTTTTTTAATAATTTTCTTCGGCTAGTTCGGCTAAGATCGGCTAGTAAAACCACAGTGTTAAACTGTGGTTTTACTAGCCGAACTTTATCTTTGTAACGTCCAAGTAAATTAAATCATAAGTGTTTAAATAGTCAGTCAGCTTTTTTTACACATAATAAAGAAATATTGCCAGAAACACAATTTCATTCCTTTAAAATTTGAACATTTGCTGCACATTTATGCGGACCATTTAGATATCCCGAAAGAGATGCAAAATACAAATCGTTAGTTAGATAGAGATAGATACATCAAACGACAATAAGCATCTTGCAGAACAGAATATCACGTTTATTCTACAGTCACTGGTTCATTCGAGCTCCGTTCTACTGTAGAACAGTTACAGAATCACCGAAACTACCTGTCGTTTGATACATCGACCAAAATTTACATACTTAACAGGCGCGATGAGGATTACAGTAACAATGTAATGCCTACTAGAACTCCCTCCTCTCCATCTGATCTTCGATTCCAAGAACTGCCAAGCGGCAGATATGCAGCATTGAGGCATAATAATATTATACACCATGTAGAAAGTAACCTTTTGGGAATATGATCAGACCACATGATTTCCACATATCTGTTTAACAGAAAATTTGAGGTGCAAATCACAGATCGGATAAGTTGGAATCAAATTAGCTACGGAGGCAGGTTCAGGAAATTGATCTGATTTACAGATGGATCAAAAACCCATAACCGGTTAACCGGTCCCGAAAGTTGGCCGATCAATTCGAGTGAGTCAAAAATATAGTGGACATGTTTTATAACTAGCAACTGATAACATTAATTGTCGACAGTGCTCCCAATCTCAATGTTTGTACAAAAATGATTATCCAGTTAAAATGCACAGCACTAGTAATAATGCCACTTGTAATAGTATAGGCAGAGGTAGCCTTTAACAGTACATATTATGCACTTAAAGTAATGCACACTCTAGAAATATTCGCATCTACTTTTAAAGATTCCCGTGAGATACACGATAAAACTATTAATAATTGGAAATATCCATGTTCTAAAAAATTCCTATTAATTCTATTCTCTTCGTAAGTCTACCCTATCCTTTGCTGAAATTTTACAATAAACACAAACAATTCAATATTATCATATCAGGCTCAAGAATTGAAGACCAAAATACTTACTAAACAGTCAGAAATGGTTCAACGCCGAAGTACATTTTTATTTTTGTGTTAATAAAGCGAGAAATCGAACCCCCAAGCGAAGAAAGTTTGAAGCAGGTTCAAGGTCGAATTTATAATAACTGCTGGAAGCGTAAATTTTGTGACTTGATGGTTTGTAGTTGTTTGTGGCGATTTTACTTTTTATAATTTCGAAGAAGTCTAGGAAAGGATATTTTCAATATCTCAATTTTTAACAAAATTCATCTATTTATTTAAATTATTGCCCCACAAAATTGTTGTTACTAAAGATTACAAACAAAATATTTACATTTTCCATAAAGTTAATTTTTCCAAAGGTCGAGTGCCAGGTTCACATAAGTTATGGACACTGACGTTAAAATATCGTCTCAGTATTTTGCTTTTATCAATCGTTGCAGAAGAAAAAACAATTCTACTGTTTTTTAAAGGCATATTAGTCATATGAATACCGTCCTGTTTTCATATCATATCACAGGTTGCAAATACAATAATAGTTTAGAGACGTATAAAGCATTAAAAAAAACAGTGAAATCTAATGTTTAGGCTCGCCAAAAAATATTACTGAGAATGTATATGTAACTAATATATTTTGAATTAAGATAAAAGAAAATGTAATGAACTATGGTGAGATCTCCCTTAAAAACAGATTAGGTCGCTAGTTGAAGTCATGTTGATTTGTCTGAATTTGAACAACTGTTTTATAATCACGACTTGGATTTCCATGGCGAGTCTTTTTGAAAAATTAATTTCTTCATAATTAGTGCAACCTGATGAAAAACAAGTTACCAATATTTGCTCTTTTTTGCCATTTCCTAACTATACAATAAAAAATGATTGTGATATTACAATAAAATGACTGAATTATTTTACACACCTTTACAGTAATCTCGTTGTTAAAGCACGGCCAGCCTGATATGCGTGTGAATTTACAAATATCGATGTAATTGGCTAAGGTTATTCTGAAAATTTATTTTGCAACGGGAACATTACTATTAAAACTGTAATTTCACACTAAAGATGCCGTTTACGATAGTGTAAGAAGGGAAGTGTCTGAACGTGATCTTTACTAGTGGTAGACATGATGGGATGATTTCAATCACCGGGTGATCCATAATTGAAGGATTTCATAACCATTTTTTCATTCATCCATATTTGTCAGAAGACCTCTTTAGAGGACTTTTTTATAGTTAGTTACGTCTGTTTCGAATCCTTTAACAATATTTTTTTTTTAAATTATTATGAGTTTCAATTCGATTACAAATGATTCATTCGATTATTTCTATATAACATTCTGCACGGTTTTTTTGCAGTTGTTCCGGTCAGATATTTCACAATTTGCACTATTTGTCTGTTTTAGTCCCATAATTCTCATTCTTCAAATTATTGCATATATTTAGAATTACTTGCTGTGTTTGAACGCTCCAACGATTTCTTGCATTGTCAACATGGTCTTCTACGGCGTCATTACTTTTCCTTACCCAAATATTATTACCCTGAACACATAGTTCCTGAATGATCACCGTTAATCCACAGTCTACACATGTTTTTGTTTCATAAATTTCAATATGTACACTTTGCGACTGCCTTTCAAGTATATTTTCTTATTTATTACCTTCCTATATATAATTCGATTTAGCACAAATTAGTTAACTGAAGACAAAAGGTGTTGTTTAGTGTTAATATTAAAATACACAATATGAAACATTTTTCAATGCAATACGGGTATATATTCATGTAAATTCATTATGTACTTCAGAATAATAAAAACTCACCATATTTGCCAAACCAAAAGTGAGAATCAGGTCCACGCCCACCGCCATTCACTCCTGCAACTTAAAAAAAAAACTTCTTAATTTTCTTGCAATTATTTTTATAGTTTTCTTATAAGAATCTCTATTTTCCTTAACATTTATAAGCATATTTTTAATGTACAAAAAAAAGAATTCTTTTTTACTTCTTTTTCTGTCTACATTGACATGTTTATTATACAACTCTTGTATGGAAAAGAATAGGTAACACTTGTGGCGCGTATAACAGGGGAAGGGGGTTAACGGAGTAATTAACCCCTCCCCCTCCCCCCCCCCCCCTCCATGACCAGCGAAACATAATTGTAAATTAAAATTTTACACTTAAAGATAAACAACATCCCTTCTTTTTGTGTAATTAACCTCTCCCATGATATTTTTTTTAGTTAAAATTAAAATATTCATCTCCACTACCCCTTCCCTCCCCCCTAAATATTTACAAAATATGCACTGCAACATGTAACGTGAATGAGGTGCAATTGATAATTTTAATCCGAAATTTAATTGATTAAAAATTAATGTCCAACTTTGAGAGTGAGTAATTAAAAAATTACATTTGAATAAGATCAATTCGGCCAGGTTAAAAATTAAATTGATTTCAATTTTCAGTTATTCGTTTCGATTGAAAATAAAAATTTCATTTTTCAATCAGTCACTTCAATTAGTAATTGAAATTTTTTATTTCAATTGCAATTAATTAATTTGATTGAAATTTCTTGGGTATATGTAAATTGCCTCCCCACAGGTAGTACGAAAAGGGATCGGATTTAATTGGTCTCATAAATAAGTAAACTGCCTCCCAAATCTTTGCAGTCGTATAGGACGAATTATTTGTAATTTACGCAAAAATATTTTTGTAAATACCTTTTTCATAGAGACTACTCTTAATGATTTGCATGCATTATTTCTTACTTGTCTTATATTGATCTATTTTTCTTATTAAACGAACAATATACTGTAATCGTCAAAATGGAATTATAGTATAGGAAAGCAGAGAGTAGGAAAGAGCGCGCTGCTTTAAAATAGAAAGAAACATATAGCCGTGTCTCCCACCACATGTTTCACGTCAGTATGTGGGATCCTTTAAGGTATATGTTATGTTACATCTTATATTAAGAATTTTCTTTTTTGTAAATAAATTTAAGATTTCAATTAACCATTATTGTTTTATTATTTATTAACCGGGACCTAATTTACACATGTATATCAGGTAGCTAAAAATTGTGGGAGGCAATTTACATATACCTATTTTCTTAACTACTTGCAAAATTGCAGTAATATTCCAGGCGTAAAAATACCTGAAATGTTACTGCAATCTATTTTTCCCGTGTATTTTTCTCTTGAACCTTTTCAAATTCGCATCTGTTTGAGCTTAAACCTACAACGTCTACACCAAATTTTCGACAAAAATTGTCGTCTGACAATGAGATCCAGGTTTCTGGTAACCGAAAAAAAAGTAACTTCTAGACCTTTTTAAGCAAGAAGAAAACATTATTGTGTCGAGCACTGAAACCTCTTAAATTAATTAAAATATGATGATAGCCCATTATGTATTAATTTAGTGTATTTTATGTGTTTACTTATTTCTTAATATATACTCGCATACATATTCATATAGCTATCCTTTAGACTTTACGTGTCATTTTCAGTTATATACTCAACTCATTAGAATTCCGCGACATGATCCATACAAAGGCACACACATAGCTTTTTAAATCAAGCATATTATAATTTCTATTTCACATACGACACACCAAATCGTACAGGCGAAGCCCTGACTTTCTCCACGGTTTCTTCATTGTACAACAAACAAAGGACACAGTGACATGGCGACAGGAACATTTATTAAGACAGCGCTAAAGACAAAAACTGTGAATATCTTTGTTAATAAAGTAAATAGACGCCGGCTTTAATTGCGTAACTACTACCACCACCTCAACGTTTGACATCTAGTAAATATCGCATTTAGATAAGTAATAAACTGTTATGACTTAGTCTAGCACGCATCTAAAACAGTTTTCGGTAATGCAGGGGTATATTTTGACGGAAAGTACTCAGTAATTGCGCGATATAGGTATATCTTGTCGTTGCCCTTGATTGTAACGTTTCTAGCACGCAAACGAAATATTTGGAATACCTGGTTTGTGGCTTTCGCAACGACAAATGAAATTACCCGAAGGCATGTGGAAATTGACATTGTAAAATTATTAACGAGTCATATTGCTTAAGAGACTTTAAATGGCAGTAGCAAAGACTAGCGAGTAATGTTTTTAACAGTTAGGATGTTGGTGTGTTACAATTGGTGCAATGTATTCAATGTGGTTAGTCAATTAAATTAAAATTACCATTACTATAAAAGCCAGCTTTTATACATCGTGCTGCAATAGTAGGTTTATCTTTTATTGCATGGATTGCATGCTAAATACCAACTGCATATTTTGGGAAAGTATATAAAGCTAATTATCGATCTTCACAAAAAATTATTCAAATAAAAAAATAACACAGTAAAATTCACTTCCTTAAACAGAACACTCTGTATATTTTTACATTAGTCCCTAGAGGCCCCTGACCGCCCTCCATATCTCTCGAGGCAACATGTTGTTTAATTTCAGAATTACAGTTAACGGGGGCTTGGGACATAATAATATTGTACATCATGTAGAAGGTAACCTTTTGGAACCGAAATCAGACCACATGATTTCGACATACCTGACAGAAAATTCGAAATCTCAGGGAATTGATCTGATTTACAGATGGATCAAAAACCGAGAACGGGACTGGAGCTAGAATCTAAGTATATAAACAATGATCACTCTTCCTCTAGGAAAACATGCAACGGTCTTCCAGGGAGAGGCATATGCAAAATTGCATTGCGCAAGTGAATCAATCAGAGGACTTGTAAAAACAAGCGGATCTATATTGCGACAGCCAGGCCATACTGACCGCATTAGTGAACCCCAAAATACAATCAAGACTGTTTTGGGAATGTATTCGAGGACTGAATAGCCTGACAGACCGCAATAGAGTCACTTTGCTGTGGGTATCCGAATATTCGGCAATCGAAGGAAACGACAGAGCCAATGAGTTAGCAAGGAAGGGTTCATCAACTTCATATATATGCCTAGAAGCTCTTCTAAGACTGTCCAAAACTCAGCACGAGAGCAGGTAAGACGTTGAGTAAAAGAAAAACACGAAGAAAACTGGGATAACAGCGCAACAACCAGACAAATTCATGGAAAGACCTTTATTAAGGTATTATCAAAGAAGAAGACTGAAGAACTACTGCAGCTTAGTAAGAATCATCTTCGCACCGTAGTAGGTCCTCTTACAGGGCACTGCAAAAATATTATTCGACACACAGCAAGAACATTTATAGCCAGAATTGACAATACATTTCCAGGTAATTTTGAGGTCAATGAACGCTTTCGAATGTCCACGATAGAACTTGAAGAATTGTTAAATGTGATTGGTGGTAGATTGACATGTGAAACAGCATGGAATCATGCAGTATCTGCTAAACAACGCTTGTGCATTACTCTTTATTGGTTTGGAAATGGAGGCCAGTATCATGGTATTTCTGACATGCACGGGGTAGATAAATTCACTGTTTGTTGAGTAATTCAACGCAGTGAATGAGATGCTGTTTCCCCGTGTAGTAGATTCGTCAGATAATACAGCAGAGGTAGTGCAAAAATTTTATAGAAATGCATAAATGTCAAACGTCATTGGCTGTGCTGATGGAACTCTGATTAATATTGATACACCACATCAAATGAACCACAGTTTGTTGGTCGGCATGGAAGATCTTTATCGGCAGGGATAATACCATGTTGTCCCGTTGTCCCTGCTTGTGCTTACACATGAATTTCCCTCCATTTCTTTATTTTAGCCTCTTGGTGATATTCGCAGAAAACGCGCCAAATAAAACATCTTTGGCTTCTCGTATTTTTTTTTAAATTTCCAATTTATTCCCCTCTTTCAGAGACATTATGGAAAATATTAGGTTCTTGTTAATAGGTTAATTCTTATCCTAAATGTTCTTGCTCTGCGTCGAATAATATTTCTGGGTCTCTGTTGCTGCAAATAATTGGATTAAATGTTATTTTGTAAAAATATGACACATCTAACGAAGTACGTTCAATATGTTTCACAATTTTACTATTATATGTAAAATCAAATCAAAAAACATGATTGTGAACGTCTAGAAAAACTACACAGAAAAGAGAAGCAAGCAAACATGATTTCGTGTTTTTTTTTATTTTAAAATTAAATAACATTTCAAAAAGTCATTCAACAACGAATTCTCTCTTGTAATGTTATAGCCTTCATTACTGTTCAACTATTCAACACTAACTAATTTGTATTGGATTAATAATTAATAATCTAAATGGGGATCGGACAGTGTGTAAGTATTCACAGCTTGTCAAGTACTGAATAAAGTACGGTTTTGTATCGTTGAATAGCATTCCAATTGCGAATAAATAAATGTATCGAAGAGAAAGGGGCACAGTTTCTAACACATGACTTTTTGAAATGTTAGTTTATGTTAAAATAAAAAAACACAAAATCATGTTTGCTGCTTCTCTTTTCTTTTTTGTCAATCATGTTTTTTGTGATCACAGTGCAATCTGTTGCGAATCGAAAAAAAGTTTCAAATAAAAACTACATACTTGATGGCGTAGAATCCGAATCTGCAATACAAAATGGAGGTTCCTATTTAGGATTTCAAAACTGTTCCCACGCCACCACTAGGGGGGGGGGGGGGGGGGGTGAGGTGGGGGATCGAGTTCGGCACCATTCAGTGAGCCCCCTAAATTATAACAAATCTTATTAAGATCTTTTTTTGATTTGATGCAGTGTTTCAGAGATATTCCGTTGCCTCAAGGTAAAAAACTCACCCTGTATATTTAGTCCAATTAGACACAGAGTGTATAGGACAAGTCACAAAACTAAAATATTAAAAATAACAATAGATTACGTCATACGACATATCTACTTATTCAATGAAGTAGTTCATCGTTTAACTAATGTCAAAAATTCCTCCACAGAGTAGATGCTGTGCTGAACCAGCAGAGAACGTA
The DNA here is from genome assembly GCA_004143645.1 of Protaetia brevitarsis. Lineage (NCBI taxonomy): Eukaryota > Metazoa > Arthropoda > Insecta > Coleoptera > Scarabaeidae > Protaetia > Protaetia brevitarsis. Next base: position 974,591 of record RXPK01000071.1, read on the forward strand.
CTCGTAATTTGAATTGCTTTATATTAGTAATTGCTGATATATCATCCGGAAGCAAGATATATAATTTTACCCTACGGATATAGGCGCTCTTTTTGTAACATTTAATTTATTCAGAGGTACATTAAATTTATTTTTGTTTCTTGTATTATATGAATGCCATCGCCATTCTTTGCGAATCAGCCTTATTCCGAAAAGATGTCCCAAATATAAACGTCTAGGCAAGGGTAAATATTTAATTCTTTAGAATGCGGTCGATATGAATCTGTGGATTTAATATTTACTATACATCGAATAATCCTTTTCTGTGCGAAAATACCCCATTCGCAGCGGTCGACGCATTCCAGATCTCTCCATAGAAAAGTCTACTGTGAACTTGGCCATAATAAAAGTTAAGTAAATATGTTTGATCATGTTTTTTTTTTAAATATCTTATTTGGTAGCATGTGGCACTTAATTTTTTTGTTAAGTCTATGCAGTGATCTTTCCAGGTTAAGATTTGGTCTATGTTTAATCCTAAAAATTTTACCAAAGGTTTTTGCTGCAATGTATGATTGTTACATTGAATATTCATATCAGTATATGTCGCCGAGTGTGATGGATGAAATATCATATAGTTTGTTTTAGAAAGATTAATATGCTACCTATTACTATCAAACCACTCACACAATTCTTTTAATAGCCGTATACAACTGTTCCGCACTTCATTCGTGTCCGCTCCCGACACCACACCGGTCGTGTCATCAGCGTACATAAACAGAGGACAGTTTACAAAGTTTACAATATCATCCATAAATATTATGAAAAGTATAGGCCTCAAAACCGAACGCTGAGGCACACCCAGGGGTATCAGGAGCCCTGCAGAAACAGTCAATTTCCTGTAGGTGCTTATCTTTCTTTTTGAGTTTAAAATCATTTATACAGAAATAATTGCAAAATTTCTGTAATCATTTAATAAATAATAAGTGCGTTCCAATAATCAAAACGCCGCGCTCAGAAAAACGCCAGTTGCTCTCTGGTTTCTTGTATATTATACATACATATTTAGGCGTTGGCTCACTGCATTGATACGCCCATAGTAATCACCACTCGCGCAATCTCTTATACATTCATGTAGGTATGTATTTACTATATAAATTACTATTAAGCAACACTATTGGTAAGCCCGTAGTACTACAGTTGGGCAATAACCCCCGAGCGGCAGCAACCAATGGCTTCTCAAACCCCGTAATTTTTGCGTAACATTCAAAGGAACGCGCGTACTTATAAACAGCCGTTAAGGCAGCAGATACCAATCATCAACAGACAAAGCTCGTGACATAATTGCCTCAGTCTCTGTTGCCGCTTATAGTGCTGGATGTATAAAGTTGACGATCAACGTATTAGTTCTTTTACACAACCATATAACAATGTTGCGTAACTGCTTCAGCTGGTAATAATTGCTGCCACTGCGTCTTCAAAATCAGTAGCCAAACCGCGAAATGGTTACGGCTGGAAGACGAGTAAAGACATATTGAGAAAGCAGGCGACAGTGACGAGGAGGAAGTTTGGAGGATTGTAATTTTGTCCGATTTTGATTACATAATTCGAAATGGTAATGTGATTATTGGAACCGCAAGGAAATTAGTAAAAACACGAAATTAACCCGTTGCAAACATGTCTGTTTCAAGACGATATAAAATTACTGGGTAATGTCTTAACGTTTTAAACAGCTTTTACTACAGAGTACCAATGGAAGCTGGTTACGGATAAGCATTGATAAGTACGCAATAATTGTGAATGCTCTACCTAGAGGTACTACACGAGGCTACCTATTATTCTAAGTACTATATGGATTCAATAATAATGAAAATGTTCCTACTCTAACTAAATAATTTCCTTATAATTGTTGATAAATAATAACAAAAAAAATACCGGCTCCTGTGCCCTGGCTGGATTTGGATCCGTGCGCGAACCAGTTATCAATAGCAGTGATCTCACTACGTGCCTGGTCTCTGTTCGGTATGGAGATTTTCACTTTTTCAGTCAAGATAAATTCGGGTGCCATGCTGTCCGTGGGCATTTGCAGCAATGGCCCGTCCAGCATCGTACCCGTAGTATAAATGTGCCCTCCCATCCTAAAGTTGGGATGCCACAGATCTCTATGCACATATATTAAATAGAAAATTACTGCAAAAGTTGTTTTGATTCATTAATCTCGTATTCTCATATCAATCGTTCATAATTTCCAGGAGACCAGACGACGCTTTTGAAAACAATCTAGTTATGAACTTCATAGACGCTTCACAGATTTGATAAAATCAAGTAGATTTTCCTTATTTTGAAACCATTTTTTTATTATATTTTGATCGATTTTTGATTATTTCCTGATTTAATGTCAGAGGTTATTTCTATTTACTTTCTACGAAGAGCATTCCCAAAATTCCATCCTTGATGAGCTAACTTCCCATCCAGGAGAGGTTTCATTCCCGATTGCCCTGACTCATCCGTTATAGTAGACCGGTATTGCCCATTCAGCCGGACAATTCAAGGTTAGGGTCTATACTGTATTTTCATTATCGTATATATTTATTATTTACCTATAAATATCGTATTTTGCATTTATGCATTAAATCTTTTTGATTGATTTACGCACACGAATTCAAGACCTAAGTTTGTGCTCTCACACAACAGTAAACAATATAGTATATTTGCATAACTTATATAAAGAAAATTAATCTATGATCGCATGTGTCAAAAATATCCATAGTCAACCATCGATAATTATTGGGAGTCACCATCTATAATATGCCCATCACTATGTAAAATTCCTGGAGCAATATTAACGAGTTTTACATCATTCTCCCTTAAAAAAAATTAAATCAATTAAATATTTCGACGGTATTCAAAAAGGCCTTCGCGTCACCGATGCCTATTTGTAAAAACCTATTAGCAACTTACCATATCTTTTTCATAAATTGGGAACCATCTTTCATTATCTCACTGTCCATTTATACTAAAATTTACTATATTTTTTAAAACAAACCCAATTATCATTTGTGTTACAACAAATAATATAGTTTTACAACCTGTAAATAACTGAAATCCACGGAATAATTTGGCAAGGTTATAATATAATAATAGTTAACAGCAACACAATAATAATATGTGGAATGATTCCTTTGATTTCTTTTTTAGCCAACATCTCCATAAATTATTTTCGTTATGTTAACTATCACAAAAACAAGGCAATTAATATGGTGTCATTCCCATTTTTTTTTTTATTTGATTAAGCGAGACATCTCTGCAGAATTCGCATCACTAGACATGGCACCGGTTTAACAAGCGGCAAATATTTTTAAAAATAATTAATTGCTAAATTTTTAAGGTGTGAATAACAACAACGGGTTTCCCAATTAATTATAAGAACCGCTACGAATATTAATCAGACTTTATGTGATGGAAAAGAATGATATTTGTGTTAAGTATGCTGTGCATAAATAATTGGTATTCCTGTGTTACAGATTATGGACTGATTAGTTGGAGAAATCTTCCTTAGCGTAATAAAAATAAAATCACCAAAAAAATATTCTTGCGGTTTCTATGACAATAATTTATTATACTATAAGGTAACATCAATATTTAAATCCTAGTTTTCTTATTATTGGAATTAAAAATAAGTTAATTTGAATTTTATATAATGAAGCAGTTTTCAGAATGAATTTTAACAATTTCATGTTTTTCTCCTTCCCTATTTTTTTTTTCTTTCCATCTTTTCATCAAATCAGTCAGTCGTAGCATAATATAATCTTGTACATTGTTTTACTTAATACTCTGATTCTTCTACTACAAGAAATATAACCTATAAGGTAACATCAATATTTAAATCCTAGTTTTCTTATTATTGGAATTAAAAATAAGTTAATTTGAATTTTATATAATGAAGCAGTTTTCAGAATGAATTTTAACAATTTCATGTTTTCTCCTTCCCTATTTTTTTTTTCTTTCCCATCTTTTCATCAAATCAGTCAGTCGTTAGCCATAATATAATCTTGTACATGTTTACTTAATACTCTGATTCTTCTACTACAAGAAATCATACCGTTTTGCAATGACAACATAGAATATGTTACCCAAGTAGCCTTGTAACAGGCGAGATGAACGAATTATTGAAAATTGTGTGATCAATGTTAGTATTAACCTACAGAAAGAATAAACATTACCAAGCAAAACCATTGGCGGGTAGTGCATACGTCACAGGCGGGGCCAATACAATGATTGAAGTTCGTGTGCTATCGTCCGAAATACGAACATTTTAGACACATACGAAGAAATTAGATCATTGTAATTGCCCTTGTAAAACGTAAGCAGCAGCCGCCGCTGAGCAAAACTATAAGCCATTTAATTTATTGAAACAAGTATATTTATTGTAAAATGTATTTATTTATGATATCGTCAAAAATTTTGCATTAAATAAAATTTAATTTAATAAAAATTACATCTGGCAAACTGTCGACATCTCTCGGCAAAAATAGAAATTTTAACTCTTCAAAAGAAATCTGTAATCAGTTGTCAAATAAGATTCATTTAATTTTAATTGATTTTCAATACAAATCACGTACAAAATGTACGCGAGACACCCAATATTTGAATGAAAAATGATTTTAACATTAAATGTCAAAATAATTGATAGCGAGAGAAGTGCCTTGAAGGTGGGAAGATTCACCGCCAACGGAGCAGTTTACACATGTGTGACCACCGACAAATGCCGTAATATTCGTGTAATAGATGCAGATTTTGGAAAGCAATGACCTGAAAAACATGAAAAGTTTGTTTAAAAAAAAGAGAAAGACACGCGTGGGTAAGGAAGAAAAAGCGATATATTTTGAAATTGTTTGCCTGAAAAATTAAATTTACATGCGAAATAAAAAAAAAACATTCACACAAAAAAAGTAAGCAGAAATTAAAAAGAAAACCGTTATAACAATTAAGATGAAAATTTAAAAACAAGAATATAACTTACCATTTCAAGTCCAGGAAAGCGTAGAAAGAAGCTAGTAGGTAGCACAATCATTTCAAAGGGACCAGGCGACAGGATATTCTGAAGATTCCACCGTCAAGGAAGAATTCCACGGAATAAAAAAGGCGGTACACTTCATCTTATAACACACGTGTTTGATTAAGAGCGTAGAATTCATATCTAAAACCATATAAAACAGTTAAAGAACAATATAATAATCAGAACCATTTCAATCTACAAACAAAAATACTATAATATATAATATATTATAATAATAATAAAGTTGGTTTATGTTACTTAGTTTAGTTATTCGTTAATACATTTAGAAATTCATATTTATGCTTAAAGTCTAATTAATTACAAAATTTATTCAAAAAGGAACGATTGTACTCTGAATAATTTAAAAGTGAATCATAATGCGTATTTTTTAATAGAAGTTCAGAATCTAATCATCATTTTAAGCAATTTAACAGTTAGAACAGAAGTTTAGAGGTTAAGTTGTAGCGAGAAATTCTAAAAGAGTTAAAATACCTGTTAAGTGGCCAATTTTCATTTAAATTTGTATTTAATAATCCACATTTATTTTATTTACAATAAACGAGTTAACATTTACCTGAGAATAAATCTGTTTCTTTGCTGTCGACCATCCCTTGATTTGGCGGTAAATACTTACCTCTTACAAACAGATAAACAGGAATTTGTACAGTTTACACGGTGGTCACACTGTCAAAAAGTCACAATTTGAAAGGCGCCAAATAAGTTCAAATTTGAATACAGTTAAGATACGTGATTCTATCCAGATATTGTTCCTTCGAATCCTTTGACTACCCTGATGATAAAAATTAATTGACGATTATAACTTAAACGGAATTATTTTTTAGTAATTATTTTTTTTTTATTTTACACTAGGATAAATTTGGAGACTGAAAAGGGATGGTACCTACTAATCAAATATAGATTTGTTGAATATACAGCATCGAGCGGTCATTATAAGTGACGGTAATGGTACACAAAATAATTTAACTAAATTTATTACTGAAACATAAATACTATGTTTAACAAAAGTTTTCTTTTCGAAGAGAACCAAATTACAAGCATATTAACTATGATCACAGACGCACAGAAATCAAAATCAATGTCCTCTGTAAGCTTTAAAAAAAACCGTACTGGTATGAAACGTATCATCTTGGAAATTACCTTTTTTACCGCCTTCTACATTCGTTTTATCATAAAATATATAACAGCGAGATTCCCATTGCATCCCACTCATCTAACATTGTGAAATCTCAACCTAAAAATATCCTTGACGCAATCGCCGATTAAATTTATTCATACAAACATAGAAATACACGAAAAAAAAAAATGAAAAGATATACAAAGCCCATTATAATTACGACACAGAAGGACAAATCGTGACAATGACAGACAACGAGTTGTCCGTCCCCATGAAATTCCGATGAAGTAATAAAAAAGTAAAGTTTACCATTCGTACGTCAATGTAAATAAAAGATCTCAACAGACAACGCGAAAATACTACACGACTACACGGAGAGAGAGGATCATTTTACGCTGCCGATATTATAGTATCGGTAGCAAGACGTGACCCGCAACGTTTGATGCTGCAAGCGTATACATACATATCTTAAAACTGTAAACTGTAGCAGCGAGAGAGAACGATGTAAGGGGTCAGCCAGATATACAATTTCGCGACCGAATGTTTGCGTAATGAATCACGGACAGTAGGTGATAGTACTGGTAACCTCGGGCGAAAGAATCTGTAGAATTTATCGTAAATCTGTACGCCAGTCAAACCGAAAATGTCTCGCGAGTACACAAAGCAACATGTACCATATTAAAGCGTTAATGAGTGCTCTATTAGCTATAGTAAACAGACGAGGTCGTGGAATAAAATGTTTGTGAGGTGAATCGAGAGAAATCGGAAATATTTCGTAGGTACAACCCCTACAAGTTAAACTTGAGTGGTATCCAGTAAACTTAAAGGAAAGCAGCGCACAGTGGTCAATAAGAGGAAAAAACCTATAATTTTTTCAAATGTAAAACATGTTGTTCATTCCATTCTTATTTATTATTACCTATAAAAAGCTACATGTTTCGGCCGAAACTAAACATCTTCAGGCTCTTACAGTCAGTCTTTTTAATATGCAACTCCTATTTCTTAGTGCTATAATATTCTCTCTTTAAGACGTTTTCTCAATTACAAATATACAGAACCACTCATTCAAAAAGTTTTGGTTTCAACTAAATGTACTGATTTTAAAATGATTTTTTGAGAACCATTATAAAATTAAGTGAATGTTTATGCTATTTGATTCAAATCTGAACTAATTACGTAATAGTTGTTCCCAATACATCTTTAAGATGTTGAAATTTTTTATGCCCACTGGAATTAACATTTAATAACACAAGGTTACACTTTGCAGGTCAGTCACATTTGGTGGTTTGTTTGGATATGTTAATACGCAGAAACAAACTCGAAAACAGATACACGTGCAATGCAGGTGGCGCGTATAATGCAATACCGTATCAGATTAGGTGGGGTTTCTATATTTCTATCCGAGAGAAAAATTCTGATTGGTTGATGCTTCTGAATGTCTAGAGAAAATAGTAAATCCTCATATCTGAACAAAGAATTCACACCAAATTCTAGTAATTTCTGTTCTACTAAACACATGTAGTCAATTCGTCTGGCAAAGTTTGTAAAAATCAACACCAAAATATTTGACTAGCGCAAAATTAACGCCAACACCGTAATTTTCAACAGTGTATATTTTCATGTTGGAAGCGGGGATTCGGATTTGTAAACAATAATCTATAGGTGATTAATTGAAATAAATAGTATACTAGCATTTAATAATAATAATAATATATTTCCTATATCAAAAATTACATTTTTTAAAGGAATTGTCAAAAAAGGGGCAAATACACATAAATGTATAAAACTAAAGACGACAAATATAACAATATAAAATATTACATTAGCAACTTACTGTCAGAATAAAATTAAGATCACAGGTGCGGTGGGTTGAAGTATTCGGCTAGATCATAAAAAACGTGATCAAGTAGGTATGCTTTCAGAGCACGTTTAAATGGAAAAAATGCTATATTGTTGATTTCCTGAGGGAGAGAATTATAGATTTTGAGACCGATGTACGAGGGCGACTTCAAGCCCATATCATATTTATAAAACGGTATGTAGAAATCATTCTGTTGTCTAGTAATAGCTCTTTGCCCTTGACCGACCCTCTGAAAGCTGTCTTTTCCATTGAATATATAAAGTAAAATATTTAAGATAAATAAATTTGTCAAAGTTAAAATACCGGACCTGTTAAACGCATCTCGACAACTCGCTCAATTTGAAACACCCGAGAGTAATGCGCAAAATCCTCTTTTGAAACGTAAAGACGCTCGCTGCCGAGGTGGACAACCCCCACAAACAAACCCTATAGCTAAGCCTTGACTAGACCTGGGCGTGATACAGAGCCTCATTTGGTCTGCAGTCAGTACATTCGCCAGACTTCTAAACAAGAAGCATAAAGAAGTTAGAAGAATTTATGAACAAAGTTGTCGCTATGCATTTTCCAACTAAGATGTTGATCAACTTATAGATTCAGGAAAGTAGTATTATCTAAGTTAGTTAAAGATTCATTATCTAAGTTCAGTTTGATCGTATCACAATGCTTCTGTCTGTTATGAAACCTCAAACTGGCAGTTTTTGATATATTTAAATCTAAAAAATTAGAATAGCACCAATCAGAAAAAACCTTAAGACTTTTATTACAGTTCTTCTGAAGGGAAATGTCAGAGGTGGCGGAATTAAAAAAAAGTGACATCATCAGCATACATTATCAGAAAGTTATCCCGAAATAACACGCCCAGGTCGCTAATGAAAAGAAGTATAAAGCTCTTATCTCGATTAATTTAATCGCTCTCAAGTCGTGCGAATCTATGAGAATTTAAATTATAATCCAACCTTGCATACTAGATAAAAAATAAAAGAAATTGATTTCACCTTTACAATACTTTTATTTTATTCAAACAAAAGCAAAAAAATGCAAAAAATTGACAACGAATACAATTGAAATTACAACGCAAACTAAATTAAATTGGCGGTAGAAAAATGGAGCCCCTCGAATATTAACCACTAATTTACAGTATTAATCTAGAGTAAAAACAAGCAAGATTATTATTTCTGATTTATAAACTAATAAATAAATAAAATAAGCGGTAACACTTGCGATTTTGGTAGTTCTCTCGCCTTTGGGTGTGGTCAGAATTCGTCGCACATAGGGCGTTTTGTCCGTAGATCAGTCCGGAGTAGCTTGGTCTTTGTTCCCTGCAGAGGTTGTGTTCAGCTCTCTAGGTACGTGGAACTCCTAGCATACGTCGGCGCAACAACTCAGTTCACTTACTGATATTATGCAATTTACCACAATTGCTCACTTAGGAGGTTATTCACTGGCACTAACACTCGCCAAGGCACTGGGCAATAAAAAAAACGTGTTAACCCTCTATGCGACTTGCTTTTACGAATAAGGTAAATGTACCAATTTCTGACCCTGTCCTAATTACTGATACCTTCCTCGTATTTTTTTTCTATAACAGTTTCTTTTGCTGTGTTTTAGCGTAGCTTTTGATTGAAAATAATCCCGCAAACATTTATTTTAAGTTTAAAAATCAAAATTGTTCTTCAAGTGTGTCATTTCTACCTTATATAAGTATTTATTTTATTTGTGCTTAATGGCGGCTCCTTTTGCTACCGCTCTGCATATGGCAACGCGTGCGTTCTCCTTAGCCCAACGCCTAAGGGGAAAGCACGCGTTGACTCTCTCTCCTTGCTGCGTACGCGTAGTCTCCCACACTTTTCTCCCTTGCGTTCATCAAATCAAGGACGTTACACTATCCTCGTGATTACACTTTATCGCGCACACACATACAAATTATAAGTAGAAATATATCTACAATTCTAAATATTTATATGTTCCCACAAATAAACTGTAATCATTTTTCTTCCATTAACGAAATAACTGATGAATGAAAATTATTATCCCATTACAAACGTCAAACGGAAAAACAAATTCAAATATTATCATTAATTAAAAATAAAAATGAACAACAGAGAAATGTTATTAAATATAAAATTACATCGTATGTTATAAAATTTGTTGTTATTAATGACAATATTTCAATTTTCCGTTTTACGTAATAAGGGCCTGAAGATGGCCAGTTTCAACCGAAATATGCGGCTAATCAGTAATAAATGAAAAATTAAAAGAAATTCCCATTATAATGTATTTATCATTACAATTTTTATTTTGCATGTTCCAGGCTATGAATCATAGCGTCGTATGCCGAGTATCCATGAAATAAACTTCAAGCATAACAACAAAGTTATATAACCAATTTTAAATTCATCGAGGAATTTTTGTTAAAACATCAAACTTGTTAGTTTGACATTCATAAAAAGCATTTGTTTATTTTAACAATGCCTGTTGCAGTTTCACCATTTAATGGTTATATCAATATATAAATATTTTAAACTACAATAATTTTTGAAATACTTTTTCATTTCTTTCAATGCTGTTCACTTAAAATTTCGCATTCATGTATGTACAATTTTATCTAGCTAACACACTTATTCCGACATTTCCTGATAAACTTTCAAAAAAAGTCATTCGATAGGTCTACAAAAAACTCCTTCGCAGCTGTTCTCTTCCACAACTTTTTTAATATAAAAAAATCTAGCAAGAACGCTGAATAAGTAAGTCAACTCGGAAATAAAAATTATAAAAGGCAACAATCAATATGTAGTAAAATATACCAGTTCTAGTCCAGTTATATTCATTTTCGAAATCAATAAACTATTACGTCATACACTCGTCCTATGTTCAAGTCTGCGGTCTGCGCGCTTTGCAAAAGTTGCTGCGATCTTCGCATGCTTTTCCATTCATTCGTGTCTGAAGTTAGTTGTGTGACCACTAGTGGTTCTTTTATTGGCGATGACCAATCATAACTCTGTGCACGCATCGGCAAGACTGACCGAACCAGTAGCTCTCCACAAATGTACCTGTATGCTACTGGTTAATTAAGGTTTATCTCGAATGCTGCCAGACTGAAGAATTATGGATTTTAATGCTGAAATCGATTATACGTATGTAATATACATCTAAATATTGACCATCTAAGCATGTGCAGTAGATAATTAAGCTTTTGACAATATGAAAATCATTACAAAATGATCTATGACAATAATCTATATCATCAATCTACATAAAATTCATTTTGCAAACCTACATACTAATTGTTAGATACTTTTTATAGTTTTCAACTTATTACTTGTTTGCAACTTTTAACTGCATTACAAAGGCAATATGCACATTTGCGAAACGTCTAAAAAAAATTAAAAAAAATTAAAAAAAATAAAAAAGCAATACAAAATACGTACATGTAGAGTTTTATTGCTTCAACATAATCCGTGATAACCAATAATTTTAAAATAAATAAATTATCACCTATTTAGATATTTTAGTTAGATTATCCTAAAAAGGGTACGATTAGAACTTGAAAACTTTCAAAATGATATCCTCAAATTCTTGCGGGTGTATAAATGAAATGGACAGAAACTTAAATTCACTATTGTGCTCAATGAAGTCTAAATATAATTTTTAATAAGCGATTATAATAACACATATTCTATTATAATAATAAATTAATAATAATTGTATATTTGAATCATTTATTTAAATCTTAACGCTTATAAAACTGTTAAAGAAAGCAGTTCATTTCTGTTGATGTGTAAGCACTTTTAATTGCTTCCTTAACAATTTCAAGAAGAGAAATGATCTGGTAATCAACAAAAACAATAATCACAGTTTATGGCAATGATACAAAGGTTAAAAAGAAACTCACTAACACATAAGAACATACAGATAATTAGATGATTAGATTAGGGTTGGGCTGGCCATGAAGATCTATTTCATCGCCACTTTTGCAGATCTATTGTAATATCTAGAGTGGTCGGACGTGTCTGTTTACATGGACCGCACTCGCCTCGCACTATGCAGAACGTTTAGCAACAATAGCTGCCACAAGGCAGTAAAATCACTCCCCTCGATTGGTGTATGTAGTATATAATATCAGTGTTAGTCGAGTCAATTCTCCGTTAACGCTTTACGCATTACAGTGTCGGACGTAGAAAATTCTAGTAAATCACCATTGTTTCATAATGTAGAAAAGTATATCGGTGAATTCCAGGATTTACATTATGGTGATGAAAAAATAGTTTGTACAGTGTGCGATAAACAGTTATTGTGTTGGCACAAATCGGACTACACATTGGTGATGGTGCATCTGATCCGTTATCTTTCCTATAAAGGTTATTTTATATTCGTGTGCTACATCCGTAGATGTTGAACGGTCTTTTTCAAAATATAAGCATGTTTTATCAACGCGACGAACGCGGTTTAGTGAGAAAAATCTTGAAACACTTAATACTGCAAACTTTTTAACAATTCTATACCATTTCTACTACTTAAATAAAGCAAGGGGCTTATATATAATATAATTTTTAATTTTTAATAACATATAGTTAAATAAATAAATAATTTTGCTCTTTCCCGACACTGTACTGTATACTTGTGTGTGTTAAACGTTAATGTCAGATATATGAAACTTAGTACTGACCTCTGGCCCGCAGGCGAAAGTAGATCACTCTAGTAATATCTTTAATTAATTAGGCATATTATCTTTGGGCAGCCTTTTTATGTAGCTGTTTGCTCTGGACTTCTCTAGACATCTTGTGCGTACAAGGCCATCACAGTGACAAAGGTCATCAACTGGAGTTTCTTCTTCCTCTTGACAAATCTACAAGCAGCGTTGTCTGCCAGGCCTATATTATACAGGCTAATGATAGCCCGAATTGTTACGGGTAACATAGGTCACTAAACTAAATTCACCTATACTATTTTTGTCCCTAGCTATTAAAATCTAATTTAATTTTGAAACCCATACTAATATTTCTGTACATTTAGTCATCAAAGCAGACCGCTATTCTTTTTGCTTGTCGCTAAGTTATGCGTTGGCGGGATATTTAACAAATAACCGAAGCCCGGCTGCAATATCAGCGGTACTGAAACAATATTTACGGGTAACTTCAAAAATTTATATCTTAGTTCCCCTATTTATGCAACAATTTATGTGCTACATATAAGTATATTTTCTGTACCATATGGGGAGAAAACTGCTATAGGAAAATAAAATGCAATATTTATTTTTACTTCCATGTAAATACCTACCTAGCTAAATTAATAAATACTGCGTTCGTTTCGAATAAACCTTCTAACCAAATTATTTGTTTGACTGAATACAGAATTATTTTTAAAATTATTTATTTAAATGAAATAATAATAATAATATAGTTTTTATTTCCACTACACTGTACAAGAAACAACGTCTAAAGTAAGAAAAAGAAAATATTGACTTATGCACCTAACTTAATTTTTAATTATACAGGGTGTATCAAATACAAAAGTAAATTTTGCTTGGGTGTTAACTACACGACCTATAAAGCACAAACTCACCGAAACCGGATTTCATCATTAAAGAATAAAAAAAAGTTAAATTTAGAGCCAAAAATTCTTTGGTCCGGGCCTGATGCAAGGAAACGTCATGTTAAGCACCCGCTAAACGTGGTATTACGTATAAAGACTCATTTTGTATTATTCTTAATGGTATGCCGTAAGTTCATTTAACGTCATTCTGAATAAATAAAGGCCCTTGTAAAAATAGCAAAACTGAGGCATTTTAAATTTCTTCTTTTTATAAAATAAACATTTCTTTTTTGTTAAGAGCATTCTACGTAAGTCTACAAAGTATTATTTTTAATATCCTGATAAGACGTTCGAGTTTCACCGTATATGCGACTTCAGTAGTTACAAAAAACGTAAATATTTTTCTTTTGCTTTGTGATATGATTACAACTCCCACATATTATATTTATCTCTTTATCTGATACACCCTGTATGCAATTCAACTAAATTCAAGAAATTCAGAAGCACTGTATGGCTCAATATTACATATGTAAGAATACATTATACGTTTAAACCTTACAAAGTTATTTTCTAATTTTATATTTGAAGGTAATTTGTTGAAAAAACGAATACTATTGTAAAGTACACCTTTGGTGGATTTAGTTAGTCGGTGTCAAGGAACATTGTAATTTGTTTTATGTCTTGTTGCATGTATATGTGTTTTTTCGTTATCTCTAAATAAAGTATTGTTTTTAAAGTTAAATAAAAGACATTAATGGATGCAAATACCATACAAAGTGAGAAAGCCGTTAGATCTGAAGACGGATCGAAGTTATACGTTAAAATTCAAACCTAGTAGTGCTCGCACCGCCCTTTTCTGTAAAACGAATATGTGCTCAGCTTCGGGAGAGGATCCCCAGAGCAAGATACCATAACGGATTATCGAAACACAGTATGAATAGTATACTGCCTTCATAATTGCATAATTTAGTAACTGTAACGAAATGAATGTTAACAAAAAAAAATGGTTGAAAACAACAAAATCATTTATAACAGTTTTAAATGTTCAAACACTATATACTGCTGTAATGTGCATTGGCTTATAAGTAAATCAACATTAACTGAAAAGATTCCAATTGTCCCTGAAGTTCTTTTAACCTCGCACGAAATATTCATCTTTGTTAGTGTATCTGAGACTTATGCGTGTGGCAACATGAATAAAACTAATGTGCGTTTGTGTAAAAAAGCACTCGGCTTGGATGCAGGCGCTTGCATTTTCCGCTAAAAGGAAAAAGTTCTAAATCAATGTATTCATGCGGGTCCACGCAAATAAAACAAAACGCCGTTTTTTTTTATTTAAAATACTTTTTGTAATTCAATAATATGATAACGTAACGTACTTTAAAAAAAAACTAAAATATGTTGTTAAATATGTATGTAATAATCACAATATAACATGTGATGTGTTTTGTTTTAACTTAAACAGAAGTTATACAGACAACAATCAAGTGGATCCTTCACACTAGGTAGATGAATTATTGTATTCTCGGATCTTCTTATGTTGTAGGGAACGTTTGACCATTTTGATTTATATTTATCTAGAAAATACCCATTATCGTTCCCATTATTTTCTAAGTCATCATCGGATTGTTCTCCTGATTCTTGTGATTCCTCCCCCGATTATTCTGATTCGTCTCCTGATTGTTCTGTGTGTGTTCTGACTTGTTCATTCTTCCTCCTATATACTCTTGCTTCTTCTTCTCTTCGGATTTCGCTATCTACAAAAATTTCACCTCAGAGAGCTCACATAACTCTTCCCGTAACCTCGAAGCTTGTTTGGTGTTATTGGTGTGACATTTTTCCAAGAAATAAGAATCAATTTAAGAGTGTACAACATCCTTTGATATACCATAAAACATTGTAACTTACTTTTGAAACTGAGATACAGATAAAGTTGAATTGGTAGTGTTCCGGGATATAACCGATTTACAAGCAATCTTACTTCGAACTTGAAATTTCATAAGCAACTAAAATGGAGTTATTCTATGCCGATAGTATGGTTTTAAGCTACTGAGCGTTAGAGGACTCTACAATACTGAATTTTTATTTCATAGTTATAAATCTAGATGCTAGGGTATGGCATACTCCATCACACTAACGAAGGGTTAAGATATCTAAACCAAATTTCAAGCAATTCTCAATTTTTGTAATTATAATGCCAAAAGCTTTAATAAGCCCTATCTAAACTAGTTTTATACTTCGCCAAACAATCCCATATTCCCGTAATTCTGTTTTTCTTTCCCATATTTCCTGCTACCCAGTAGCGCCCACCGAACCCTCAATCCTGCGCTTCTGATTCCTGTATATTTACTACTGCATATCAACCCAGGTGTTTATGCTTACTACTACGTTTATACAACAAAGTATTATGTATGTTGTACTGGGTAGCCCGCTGGAATGCGGCTGACCTTCTACTTAGTCACACATATACTACACGAGAAACATTTTTACCAAGTATCGATGTTAACGCACACATGCGAACCATTCGACTAGACCGCGGAATACGAGCGCACGCCTCGCCTGTGCCCAACGCTTTCAGCGTAAACAGCGGACCATGTTCGCGCAATTGACTGACGCTGCCCATTCTACCACATGCATGCTTATGTTTGTATGAAACTACACAACTACGACTGTTCTGTTTTAGACATTTGCATTGCTGGAGAGTATGTCGATTGTCGATTGAGATTTTTTTTTGCACGCGAATACTAGGAACTCTGCCATTGGATGGAACGGAAACAAATTATAAATACAATATACAGCGCGGTTGTATCTAGAATCACTGGCAAGCGGACATATTCATATGAGGACATACCGCATCTCACTTGAAACAAATATAACTGTGTGTTTTCAACATAATAATGATAACAATCTTCATGGTTCGACAGATGTGTAACAATCCAATTTCGACACAAATAAAATAGAATAACGCACAAGCAATAAATAACAACAAATTAAGAATTACATATAGGACCACTATAAGGCCATAAAACCAAAGTAATACATAATTACATAATAATATAATTTAAAAATAACTTAAGAATGTTGTATGGCTGGTTGTCTGTTCTTCGCTGTTTTAGATCACGTAGTTACACAAAAAAATTATAAATAGCTATTTTTTTATTTTAATGTATGTATACATTGTACACTCTTCAAGTGAATTATAGTTCTACTTTATTGTTTATTTATGAATAGCTAAATAATTGTTCTTATACTAAATACTATACGGATTCCATAAAAAATTAAATGTTTCTACTTTAACTAGTGATTTTCACTGAGAAAAAGAGATCGTAAAAATTAGATTATAAATTCCCTTATATTAATTACTAAAATAATTATTGTCAAAGAGATAATGTTTTGTTTATTATTTATATCTATAATAAGAAATAGAAACTGGATTTTACAATCCACGTTCAATGGAAATAAACGTTAATATACTCTATTGCTGAAATCCTGCATAATAGCGTGGATTATACAGGTTTCTCACGACGAACTGCATCGATCGATATATGAAAGAGTATACATGGGAAAATTCTGAAAATTTCGCAGGATACTAAAGCCAACCTGCGCCATTGAATTAAAATATTTTTAATAATCTAGCGCATCCGGTTGTACCGGAAGTAGCTGTCAATTTTGTTGTTTTAAATGGAACACTCTATATATTGTTACATTTTTTAATTCCTGGTTCAAATCTAAATTAAGTTTGTTAAAACTACTGTATTGTTATTTTCAACCATGTTTGAAATATTTGCATTTTTTTTTAATTTTTGACAGATAGACGAGTGCATCTGAACTTCTATAACTGCAAAGGTATTTAACTTGGAAAATTGGGAATTTGTAGAATTGTGGCTCGTATAAGGTAGCATCCGAAACCGAATGAATTTTTCGAAAACATTATACAGCGTGTCCAAAAATTACAGTTAAACTTTCGAATTGAAAAAGTGTCAAAACTTTTTTTTTTAAATACAGCTACCTACTTTTCTCTTTCTCATCAAACTGCCCTTATAAAAATACAAAAAAAGTCATATTTATTACCCATCTAAAATGGATACTTTTTAAGATAATTAGTAAAATATGTATGTAGGGATATTTGACAAATTCTTTGCAATAAATCCTATTCCTTGTGTGTAAAAATACGAGCTCTGATTTGTTTGAACCCTTAGTAATTTCCAGTGTAATACCAATTCCCAGCTCCTCAACTGTCGCAACTTCATCTGACTAATAGAAAAATAATAAATATCCCCTGGTGATTATACGCAATAAACATTATTTATTTGTCTTTGTAGGTGTATAACATCTCTTATCGTTTATCAGGTTCTTAACTTATAGATTGACTAACCATATTATGTTGTTTTTTTTTTCGAATATGTAAAATTGAAGTTTATTCTTGAGTTGTTGGAAATTTCATCTGCAAATGCTTGTCCCATTACTTACTTCGATCATTATTCGGCTTACAATAGGTAACTTCACATAAAAATTTTCTCCCACGCATTTCTGGAAACTAATGTTCCCGTAAAAGTAAAGAATTGTTGAAATCTTAATCTATATATTTGGAATTTAATATTTTCGCATTTGAACAAATTCTTTTCGTTTAATTGGTATTGCTGTTCTTGCTTGTCGTAAAATGTGTTAAAGACGTAAACGTTATATTTTTATATTATTGTATTATTATACTATTAAGTTAAAGTTTACTAGAGTCTTCTGCAGACACCTACAATTTGATATCAAACAAGAAGGTTAGTTTTAATTTTAAGCATAACAAGCTCCTCCACCAAACTTTATAATATCCAACGGTATCCAGTTGTAAGATATTGGTTACTACGAATTTAGCCAGTTATTGCTAAATTTATATAAAAAACTATTATTTTTTTCTTTATATACAAACAACTAAGATGCTTTATCGTCAAAAAATAAAAAAAGTACTTTAAAAAATATGCCTATCTGGGTATATCGAAATTTCAAACTATCTACGTAATTTGACAATTCAACATTTAGGTGCGAAAAGAGGTATATTTTAATTTTGTATCTTTAACTGAATGTCAAAATTTTGTGCAAGCACACTTGTTATTTAACCTTAAATAACATAAATTGTGAAGCTCTATCGGAAGCTTCTCCTATTTTTAACACAAGAAATGAATATTTATTATTTATTTAACAATTTTAATATTTCGTTTCACAGTAATAATTTTTAATGTAACTTTATCATTTTTTTTTTATAACACGAAATTAATAATACATATTATTTATAATATACATAGATGCAATCGGACAGCTACTATTTCTGATAAAATCAATATAAATATCATCAAGTTATGTTGTCCTTATTTAGTACCATTTGTATTTCATATTACTCATACTTGTATAGAGAAGTCCACTATACCTACGATTTGGAAGTAAACTCTATTACATAAGATCACAAATGCGACAATTTTTAATAATAATTTCCCATTTGTATACTTTACGAGTATTTCTAAAATTTTTGAAAGCTATTCATATTAATAAATTTGTTAATGACAATTTCATACTCCATGATACTCGATCTGGATTCAGGAAAGGAAGATAGCTGTGAAACTACGATACGCAGGAAGACGGATGTCATTGAGGCTACTGGCAAGGATTTAATAATTGCTCTAGTATTATTAGATTATTCGAAAGCAGTTGACATACCACTCCCTGCTCGCTTTTACATCAGTGTCGACAGTGTTTTTTTTTTAATCCAGGATGTCTTCCCCACTTTGGCATATTTTGAATAGCTTTCTTCAGAAGCTTAATTATGCAACTGTCTGTAACCACCTAGTGTTTTCCATCATACAAACATGAAAATTTCTAAAAAGTATAGCCCACATAATTACTATTGTATAATAGGTAGAACAAGTTAAAAGATAAACTCCACCATTGTTTATCCTATCTATTCATGTCTTCCTTTTGTTAATGCTGGCAAACCACAATTACAAAATCGTTAGCACAGCGTGTGTAAAGTTTTATATAAGGAAAAAACGGATTATTGACAACTGAATTAAAGTTTCAAGGTGATGCATAAATATATCAACCAATATGGAGACAAGGAGAACTCCATAGGTATATCATAAACGTTATTTTTATTTACTTCAAAATTATTTAGATCATTTTTATTCCATTTCTGACAATACTAGGATTAAATTAAATTATCAATCCGAAACGGAAAAGGAAACACTTTGAAGAATATTTATTGATACTAAAGGTTATGTTTAAAGAAGAATTTAATAAAGTATGGTAAATTAAATTCCTCGACTTTGAAGGAAAGTGATATGGAGTAATATATAGGTATAAAATCCTATGAAAAGTCTAATTTTTGTTCCTTTTGGTTACAGGTGAGCGAGGAGAGCCCCCCATTTGAGATGCGCGGGTCATGCGCGCCGGCCTGTGCACGGTGAGCGCCCCCCTGGCCGCGTGCAGCCCAGCAGCAGCGCTCCCCCCGGCCGCCAGGTTCCTAGCTCTCCACCTGCTGCACCAACAGACTCTCTATTTCGTCGTGCAGGTCAAGAGCAGGGTACGGGAACTCTACCATCAAACATGTCACCATTTCGCCCAACAGGGCATGCTCGACACCGACTTGTTCGGTTTGGCGCTAATTTGTGGTGAGTACACATATCCTGATCCGTGTCGAAAAAAGCCAGTAAAATATTTTTCCGTATTTAAAAAACTCCGAACACTTTCTTTTTACATTAATACCTATAGTTGCACTGCAAACTGGTGCCGAAAAAAACAAAACCACAACTTTTTAAGAACTTAGCACTTATTTTGTATCACATATCCCAATGGCATAGATTTCAGCCCGAAAGATCGTTGTGTGTTGTCCAAAGTTGTAATATCTTCTGACTCTTGGACTGTGACAAAATATTTCTGCGCCAACCATCCTGCCTAGTTTTTCGAACCAGTGTCCGCATGCGTCATTGTTTTTTCCGTTCTAAATCCATATTATTTGGAAAAGAGGTAGTGAAATATGCATCAACCATTGGTCGAGCACACATAATATCCATCGGCAAGTCGTATTACAGATATTTTTAATTTTTATATACTTAACTTATCTGGTTATTTATAAGAATGTCAGTTTAAAAACAAAGAGTGGCAGCACAGATGCTGCTCAGATGAACCACTCCTTAGCGCTTAATAAGTGTACAAGTTTTTTATTTATGTACAGTGACCGGCAGAAAGTGCGCAGCATATGGGCATTTTTCTTGTCTCTGAATTTAGTAAATCTTTTTTCTTACCAATTATCTCTGCATGTCTTGAAGCTAAAAGAACACTCATCAAATCTGCCGACAACTTAATTGTATTCGGGGAACGGCCAAAAATATGAACCTATGCTAAGAGTACAGTATCTCAGTTTTCAGGTTTAGAAGATTCTTTAATTAATAAACGTTGTTTAAATTCAACGCTATATCCAAAGTTTTACTGAATTTTAGCAAAAATGAGATTTAATCGTTTTTTCGGAACTATCCTGTATACAAAAGTGATTGAGGTCATACAGCATTCATATTCTATTCTGTGTATAATTTGTGCGAGAAAATAATACTATGTCAAATTAGTTAGTTTAGAAAATTTTATGGCCTTGGAAAGCAAAACTTCAAAATGGGAATTATTTTTGCTACACAACTTACTACGTCGTGGTACGCTAGAACCATATTTGTTGTCGTTCATCTAAGGGTAGGTTACCTAAAATATCAGCCAATTCATTTTTCAAAAAGTCCAAATAACGATCTGCGTTCAGATGTTTCGAGAAAAACAAAGGCCCAATTATTTCATCTTTATAAATTCCACACCACATATTGGTTTTGAAGCAATACTGATCGCGAGTTTTTTATGGAAAAATGAAGGTTCTGATCACTCTATCACCTATCGTTTTGCGAACTGAGTGTACCGTTGGAATTAAGCGTTGCTTTGTCCAAAAGCATAATACGTCTAACGTGTGTCATAATGTCGTCTTGGTTGTAATATATGAATATGTGGCTTATATGGACCAAACTTATTCTGTTTTAAAATGTTGGCAACTGTATCTTTGCTAACAGGATTAGATAGCAGAGTTGCGCTTTTTCGTAATGAATATTTAGGATTTTCAATTACAGAAATTTGCAATCCGTTTTTAACGCTTATTAGTATATTTGTTGCGCACATTTCCAGATGTTTTGAATTTATAAAAAAATTCTTCACTGTTGATTGGTGAATATGTTTCTGTGGATGTCGGTGATTAAAGATGGCTGCAGCTTCTCGAAAGGTTTTATACTTGTCACACACAATTAATATAATTTCAATTTTCTCTTCTAAACTCAATGTCGTCGGCACACGTGTTTATTTGTTATTGCATTGACATTTGTTAGAAGAAATGTCATTGTCAAAGCAACGTAGATTCTAAGCTATTCTATTTATTATTGTGTAGTACAGTAGAAAATTCATTATTCTGTTGGGTTTTGCCAAATGTTATACTAGTATACATATGGTCAAGCAAATGTTCCACTGGCGAAATATAGATGGGACCACGAGTATTCTCTTATGGAAATATATTACCACTACAAATGCTCAACAATAGAAAATGTTTTTTTAATTTCTTCTTATTCATTAAGTCTCGTGATCTAAGAGGTGACACCATCTGCATCTGGGAAAGAAATTAAAATACATATACATGGTCAAAAAAAGAAACTTTAAAATTAATAGAAAATGTTAGTGGCGCCATCTATATTTCGTCAGTGGAACAGTTCTTTGCTATGTATACTAGTATAATATTTGGTTTTGCTTTATGATTATTTATTTACATGCATTGCTAAAATGTTACAGCAAGGCAACCTAAACATTTGAAATATAATGACTGTTTAATTAAGATAAGATCGAACGTGTTTTACAAGTAGGATTTGCAAAATTTAATTCAAAATTGAAGTAGTAAAAAATCCGTATCGAGCACAAATTTGTGTACATCCTGTACGTTCGATATCAAATTTAGCTTGTGAATAGCTTAATATTATTGTTTTCGAAAGCAGAGATTTTTATAAACAATAACTTTTTTCGTAAAACTTAAAATAACAAAGTTTTCCATTTGGCGCCAACTTAAATAGACACTCTGTATAGCTGTTTTATAAAGTGATAAGGAATTATTACAATTTAATAAGGACTAGGGTCCTTAGGATGGCCTTGACACCCAATAGAAGATTTATCGTTTACATGGCGACTTGAAACTCACATTCCTAACAGTGAATATTACGTATGCCAACCAGGAACACAAAACAGTAGCTAATATCTTCATTTTTCTTGGTAGTTCTATTATGTTTTAACTACGATGTATAATGTATTAGATAGTAACATATTTTGCCATAAATCTTCAGCTATTTAAGAACAGAACAACGAAAGCGAGATGTAGAACATAAAACCCTAGAATAACTTTTATTAGCATTCCTAGCCATATGGGCACTGTAATGGATACTAAGTAGATGCTATTTCTCGTACTCTAGACGACGCAAAGATTATTAGCCATTGAAAGCGTGTGCCATATTTAGCTATTATTGGCGACGTTTGCCTAGAGATAGTGCAGTCAAAGAGGCAGCTGTTGAGGAAACGCAGTAAAACGTTAATTACTCACAATATCGGAGAAGACGCTGTACTTTACTCTTTCATAAATATGTTATTGGATATTTTACAGTCGTAAAAGTAATCATCGACAATTGATTCTTTAGTTTCACTTTGTACGCATAAATATTTATAGAAGCTTTGGGAAATCCATGGAAATAATTAACCATTATTAACGAAAAAAGAATGTAAAAATGTTTTGAAAAACGTTATGTAATAATGAAAACTGAAATATTTTAAATTATACATACCTACACTGAGAGAAATATCCTTTTCATTCGAAAGGAATTGCGTGTCCACGCAAATAAACTAAAACGCCCGTTTTTTTATTTAAAATACTTTTTGTAATTCAATAATATGATAACGTACTTAAAAGAAACTAAAATATGTTGTTAAATATGTACATAATAATAACAATATAATATGTAATGTGTATTGTCTTACTTAAACAGAAGTTATACAGACATTATAAAATCAAAACTAAGGTGCATTCCATTTAATTACAGTTACTATTCGTGGAAAAGCATGTACTTAACAAGAAAATAGTCTTCTGGCAAAACAGCACTCTACTTTCAGTTAAAATAAACACTTTTCTGAGAAAAGGTTTTCTTTTCGTTGAACATGATAAAAACCAAAAGTTACAAAACTTTCCATTTAATGCAATCTCTTTCTCAGTGTACATATGAAAGGATCAAACCTACAAAGTCTGCAAATAAATGCAAACCTTTTGTTGGCGGGATGTTTAATATATGAAGATATTCGAAGCATGAATAATCAATAACAGTGTGTAATTAAATGTTGATTGTTACTGTTTTTTTTCTTTTTTAGATTTAAAGCTTGCTTACATCCTAAAATTCTACAATCCTAAAATTAAAGCAAAGTAGATAATCGTACCTAACTGTTTCCTAGTGATGGGTTTCTACGAAGCAAACTGCTATTTTGTAGCAGCTAACAACCATTAGCAGTTTGTAACAGCTATTCAATCTCAACACAAGCTGCTACTTTGTGTAGCAGTTTCCTGATATAGAGGACAAGCGCGAATATTGTGAAACATACATGTATAATCGTAGCAGTAAAGTTGAAGTAAGAAGCACGATGTTATGCAACGAGTTTTTGTAGTTAATATTAATGAAATTGCACATGTATCTTCACCCGCTGAACTAGGCAGAGTTGTCTGCAATATAAATACATTTAGATATTGAGTGAATAGCTGTAACAATAAGACACTATAGACTTTTTAACGTATACCGCTATTTAAGGAAAACTGCAACAAGAAGTAGTAGCTTCTTTAAACTACTAACCAAAACTAGCAGAAGCGAGTTGTATTACTACTGTTTACATACAAATATCACACATTAGTAAACACCAAATAATTAAATAGTGCGTTACTGTTGTTATACACGTTAGTGAATGTAAGTGTATTTATGTTTATTATATGCAGGACTGCCAGATAATCTCCATCAGTGCACTATACTTTGAGATGCATTTATTTAGTGATTTATACAGAATAATAATAAAAATGAATGAAGAACTGCTTTATTCTTATTTAGAAATAATAAATAATCTTTTTCTTCATTATTGAATAATGAATAATATTTTTACTTTATTCATTATTCAATTAATTATTCCAACAATCATCGTATTTTAACTCAAATAATTTATTTGTGTGTGACTTGATCCATGTAAATTCAATCAGTTTTTGTGAATATGTAGGAGCAGGAGGGTTCTTATTCGATATCAAGCGGTTGGGATTTATGTAGGAAATGCGTTGTTTTTTTGTAAGTGATAAAAATTGACTTTTAACAGCTCTATGAAGAGGATGCAATTATTTTTTTCAACATCAGGAAATCGATGGGGTGGATGTACTAATTGTTGTTTAAATCCTTGTTTCACAATATTGCCTGCAAGCAACATCAGTTACATATATCTTATAAGCTCTTTGCTTAAACTACTGTTTACATCACCAAAATAAAAATATTTACTTGTAGATTATTAATATGTGTGGATTCATTTTAATATAAATCAAGAAAAAGTTAAATTTCCACACGATGAGGTCTTTGAACTAGAAGATAATTAATTACTATGATAAAATATGATCACTAAAATTACTGTCATCTGTATTCAAGGAGTTGTGGAAACCATTAACAAAATAAACAATAAACAGACAAATGTAACATAAATTCAAATAATTAATTGAATTATTTATTATTAATAATAATAAAATAAAACATATAATAATAATCATAAAATTCGGCCAAATAATGTTGAATATTTAGAAAGACAAATAAATCAGGCAATGGTGCCCCAAATGATACAGAATTCGATAAGACATGTATTTTATTAATTCACTATATCACTGACAGCTTGTAAAGCTTTCAGCCATCCGCACTCTAAGTTCATAGACACAGCGATCACCCGACTTCAATTTAAATGGATTTCTATTTTTGGAAATACATGAAGCAAATTTTTTATCAAGAAGAAATTATCACACGACCACAGTTGTCACAGAGAATACAAAATGGTGTTAGATACTCAAATTATATTTCAATCAAACTTTTTCGTTCGGACAAAAAACTGTTTAGTTCGTTGTTATAAAGATTGCATTGATGTATAAGGAGAACAGTTTATGAATGTATCGTGATTTTGAAACAGTAAACTAATTACATTAATTTAATTAATAATATTTTTTTAGTTTTTTGTGAGAGATGTTAAAATAAAAAATTAAAAAGTATTATTTGTACCAAATTAATAAGCACTTTTGTAGGGAATTTAGACATTTCTACAGATGGGTTGAAGGATCAGAGTAGTACAGGGTCGGCTTTTGTTGTTTATAATAGAGGTATTGACATATATTGTATAATCAAAAGTTTAAATAGGGAATTATTGCAATAATTTTCGAGCAGAATTAGTTGTAAAAAATCACGCAGTACGTTATATTAGGCGCGAAAGAGAATTTATACGGGCTATTTATAACTGATAGCTCATCTGTATAAGAATATTATGATATTTTTTCAAAAACTTAATTTCGCGGTAAACATAAAGTAAAAACACATTATTTTATTTAACAGGAAAAAAGGGGTCATAATGAATTACTATCTAATTTAGGCACTATTAAAGGAAAATGTATAATTTGAACTTTCGAATATACTATGATTTATATGTATTTTTTTTTAATCGTTTAATTTATGCATAATCAAACAATATGACTTCTGCGATTATTTTATTGATTTTGCAAACTTTGTTCGCTAATATCTTTGTAAATAGATACTGTAGAGCTTTAAAAAAAATACGGGTGTTCTAATTTTAGGCAAAGACTTCAAATTTAAAATATAAAAAGAATCCACGACATCAAATTTTTTAGCTGTTCCGGTTGATATGGATTGACCCAAATAAAGTGTGAGGGATGTCTGTGAACTAATAAATTCTGCATTATCTCTGGTTTGAACATTTATTATGGTTTCTAAGATACCTATTCCTTCTGATTTTGGGTTATTTGGGATTTATTTTTATTGTTTTTTGCAGTGATTTTTTTATAGTAAAAAAACGTGACAGACTACAACCTGTTTTTAGGAGAAAAAAAGTAAATGAGTGCTCCAGTTATTAGATATAGATAATAGTTACGAAGCATTTTCTGTCACACCGGAATAGAAACGGCGTTAAAAAAATTGTTTTGCATAAACAAAGTTACCCAAATACTAACTTATAAACGTTAGTATACGTAGGACGTAAAATTCATCAACAGATCGCATGAGGATTCCCTCAATCGACGCCCGGCACACACATTCACAATCCACGAGAGCTGGCTGCACGCTCTCCGAACAGCCGGCCGGCTCGTCCGACCGACTGGCGACTTGCTCCGTCGACTGTACCCGCCGGTAAGGAATGTTGCAGCGCCGGACAACATTCCACGGCGCCGCTTCCCCCGCCCCAACGCGCACCCCGGGGCACGCTGCCTCCGCTGCTGTTGCCCGCCCGTCTGCCTGCTCTTGCCTGCCTGCCTGCCTGCCTGCCTGGTCGGCCCGGCCTATTGCAACATCGCCCCGATAAAATCTCTCCGGCTAATCAGCTCCAATTACAGACGGACAAATTAATATCGAAATTATCGGACGATGTCCGTCCGTCCGTTCCGAGAAGCCAGCGCCAACAGCGATCTTCTTCGGACAACACGCGGGGATTTCGGATCTTCGATTTCAAGATGTAAATTCGCGATTTTTAACACACAGTACATAGCGGAGAAGTACGCACTTGCATATTTAAGCAATTAAAATTGAATATAAAAAAATCGCCAAATTTAGCAAAGATCAAACATCTAGATCAGGAACATTTGAAAAATTAAATGTCAAGACCGCATTACAAAACGAAGATGCTAAAACTCTTTCTTCCAATTACTGATGAAGTCCGTAGTCCAGTGGATTGGGTGAATTAGTATAACGTATAGAATAAAATATGTTTCCAATCTATGCGTTTATTTAAATTTATAATTTTTGAGACATATTTTGTCCTACCATGAGAGCATCCTCAGGCAATAGGCGCGCTGAAATTGAAAATCATGAATCGGATAAAATGTCAATAATAACTTCTGTGCATGAAATTAATGTCATGTATGTATAAATGGAGGGTGATAATTACACTGCGACCTAAGGGATTTATTGTGCCCTCATTTTTGCTATCTTTCAGCTAGTCTTCCAACCCTATCCTTTGAGAAAGTGCAGGATATGAGAAGGCCTCAGGTTAGGTAAGCCTCGCTCTTCGATTTCATATGATCCCAAGTGCAGCGCCCTTGAGTTGTATGTATGTATGTATGTAGGTATAAGGGTGGTGTTACACTGCGACCTAAAAGATCTATTGTGTCCCCTATTCTTGCTGCTTTACAGCTGGCCTTCCAATCCTATTCCTTTCAGAAAATGTAGGATGTCAGAAGGTGCCAGTCTAGGTAAGTCTCCCTCTTCGATTTCACATGCTCCCAGGTGCAATGTCCTCGAGTTGCTACACAGTTTGAGAGGAGGTGGATGGGTGTTTCATCCTGTTCCCCACAAAATCTACATTCAGGTTCCTTCGCTAATCCAAGCTTACTCAGGTGTCCCTTCAGTTTACAGTGGCCTGAAAGTATTCCTGTTAATATGCGAACATTGTTCTTACTCAGGTTGATGCATTCTGTAAACCTCTTCTGGTTATAAGTTCCCAGAAGAATTTTACTTTGCCTCATTCCTTAGAGATTCTTCCAGTAACTGGATTTTCTCTGCTCCATTTCTATTTTTAATTTCTCCAGTATTGTACTGCTACTTAACCCGCAAAAGGGTTCAGGGCCTATAAAAGGCATTCCAGCCCCTTTTTTTTGCAAAGTTATCCGTTATTTCGTTTCCTTCCACTCCTGTGTGACCCGGAACCCACAGGAGGGTTACTTTATTTCTTTTGCCTAGCTCATTTAATTTCCCTAGGCATTCCCAGACCATCTTGAAACTGATTTCATATGAACTCAGCGCCTTGATGGCTGCTTGACTATCAGGCATGATGATAATCTCCTGCTTCCGATAATTTCTATCTATATTGAACTGGACACATCTTTCATAGCGTATATCTCCGCCTGAAATATACTTGGATATTTCCAAGCTTTCGAAATATGTGGTTCTAGGCCCATATATTCCTATCCAGTTCCTCTGCCGTTTTGGAGCCATCAGTATACCATTTGATGCATTTCTATTCAAGTCAAGATGGTGCTATGATCCACTCGCTCCTGTTACTCAGCTTTATGATGAATTCCTTCACAAAGCTGAATTTTTTTAACATATCATCCCGGGGCATATCCCAGGTTTGATCACCGTCAGGAGATTGAGGCCTATGCCTAATCATTCCTTCCTTGACCAATCTGAGTGTGATTCTTTTTGCCGCGCCCTCTACTACAATATAGAGGGCGGTAAGATCCAATACTACTTCGATAGCTGCTGTTGGGCAAGTTATCATAGCCCCGTTATGCATACACATGCTAATCCTTGCACTTTCGAGAGGTTAATTCTCGCGGTGGCCAGATTAGTTCTTTTGCTCCATGCTACTGATGCATAAGTGATGATCGATCTTACTATCGCTGTTCATCCAAAGCAGTATTTTTGTGTTGCATCCCCAATTTTTCCCTGCAAAGGCCCTTGAGTTACACAGTGCTACATTATGAGAAGAGATGGATGGGGGTTTCATCCTGTTTCCCTCAAAGTCTACGTTCAGATTCCGTTGCTAATCCAAGCTTACTCGGATGTCCTTTCAATTTACAATGCCCTGAAAATATTACTCTTACTCAGTTTGACGCGTTTTGTAAACCTGTTGTATAGGTTCCCAGAAGAATTTTAGCTTGCCTCATTCCCTGCAGATTCTCCCAATAATTGGATTTTTTCTACTCCATTTGGCTTTTCAATTTCTTTAGTATTGTACTGCTAGTTATCCCGCAAAAGCGTTCAGGCCCTAAAAATGGTATTCCAGCCCCTCTTTTTGCAAGATTATCCGTTATTTCGTTTCCTTCCACGCCTGTGTGACCTGGAATCCACAGGAGAATTACTGTACTCCTTTTACCTAGCTCGTTTAATTTCCCTAGGCATTCCCAGACCATCTTGGAACTAATTTCATGTGAGGTCAGCGCCTTGATGGCTGTTTGACTATCAGACATGATAATAATCTCCTGTTTTCGATAATTTCTATCAACATTGAACTGGACGTATCTTTCAATAGCGTGTATTTCCCCCTGGAAGATATTTCGATATTTTCACAAACTTTCGGAAGTACTTGGTTCTGAATCCATATATTCCTATTACAATTCCCATTGTCATTTTGGGGCTACTTGTGTACCACTAGATGACATTTCTATTCAATTTCCAGATGGTGTTTTGATCCTATTCGCTCTTATTCTTAAGCTCTGTGGTAAATTCTTTCACAAAGGGGCATGTCCCAGATTTGATCACCGTCACTAGATTGAGAGCTATGCCTAATCGTTCGTTCCTTGATCATTCTGAGTGTGCTTCTTTTTGCCAGCACAATGTGAAAAGGGGTAAGATCCAATACTGTCTCAATAGCTGCTGTTGAGCAGGTTCTTATGACCCCAATTATGCATACGCATGTTAATCTTTGCTCTTTTGAGAGATTAATTCTCGCGGTGGCCAGATTAGTTCTTTTGCTCTAAGGTACTGATGCATAGGTGATGACCGATCTCACTCTCGCTATGTATATTGTTGATTACTTCAAGTTCGTGTTTGTTCCAGCGAAGTTTTTTGTCTATGGTAAGGCTTATATATTTAACTACCGGTCTCCAATCTACGTTTTGCCCATCCATTTTTATGGTTTTTGGATTTTCTTTCCTAGTGAATGCGACTAAGGTAGTGTTAGTGGAGTTAAACATTGATTCCCACCGATTGACACCCTTTTCTCCTCAAGTTTAGTCCTCTTTGAACTACGTTACAAGGGTATTCTAAATTTGCCTCTTGTGTATATGACAATATTATCAGCATACCCTTGACAAGGTATGCCAAGATCAGTTTTCCCGCATAAGAGTTTATCTACTATTAGGCTTCACGTAAGTGGGGATGGAGCTTCCCCTGTAGGCATCCTCTGGTCATACTAACGGGATGGTCTTACGTCTCACCTGCGCTTCCATCGACCTGGTAGACAGCAGCTGCGATATCCATCTGGAGGTCGCGCTATCTGCCCCCTTGTTAATTAATGCTTTTATTGACAGGCTCGTGTGGAGTGCTGTCAAGAGCGCCTTCTATGTCTATAAAGTCGCACACTACGGCTTCTTTATTCGTCAGTGCATCTTGGATTCGATCCATCAGGTCCACTAATGCAGTCTCAGTAAATTTGGCCGTTTGTTAGGCGTGCTGACAGGAGTGTAACGACACCCGGTCCTAGATATCTATTCTGATATAATCCTGGGGGAAATGAATAAACCTCGTAAGAAAATAAAATAAGTGTCCAAGAGAGGACTGTTATTGGAAAATTGATTTTTTATTGAAAAAAGTACTTTACTTACGCTAGACTTTAAAAATTATCGTACAACGCGTACGGTAAACTTTTAAAAATTATTTTTGTCTATTTTGCTCGGTGACAAATTAGGTTTTAATTACCGTGCATTTGGTAATACTGGCGTGGAGTGAAGTGGCACAAAAAAAACAAATGCGTTTGGTAAGTAATATTATTTATTTATTCAATTACACAGTAATTTCATTGCCAGGATAGTGCACAGTCCGGTCTCAAAAAATATGACATTTTCGCAGTGAAATAAAAACGTGCTTCGGCGATGCCAAACATGAGAGAAATAAACCGCTTTGTAGCTTGCATGACGATTGCGTGGACATATCTAAGATGCAAAGTACGCCTGTCATCATTTGTAGTTTGCATGCTTTCTTCAAATGACGTCTTAGTGGACAGTAGGCCTAAGTTAGATAAATATCATGCGCTGCTTGAGTTGCTATGCGATTTTTATATAAATCTATAGTTTTATCCCACAAACTGGTTTTTCTTCCACTAGAGAAATCAATAAGTCTTTGTCTACAGAACATTTGGTCATTGCAGATAATTACATCTACTCAATTCTGATGATGATTCAAAACTAGACGCTTATTCGATTGCTATTTGATAAAACAACTTGTTGCAATGCGCCGTGTGAAAGAGATGAGGTTATTAGATGTGCTACTGCAAATCGAATACGTTTCAAATTCATTCGGTTTGGCTTGACAATTCGGCGAGTATTCGGTGGCCGTCTTCAACTGTGTACGTTTATTTACAGTATAAATGACATGTAAACGGCAATATGCTCAATGTACGCGCCACAGCTTATTCGGTAAGATTTATTCTGTAAAAGAACATGCGGTGCATTGCGTTGTGAACTCAGCCTAACTTATACAATATGCCAATACACCCAAATTTACGAAAACCAAACAATTACACACAATTTATTCCGTAGATAAAAAAACTATTAGAAAAAATAAACTCTTTACTAAAACCTTTTCAAATCATAGTAACATATAAAAATTAAAATTAAAAACACCTTTCGAAAAAAACTCACAATTAATTTATTCCATACCTTGTAATGACTGCAACGGAGTATACATTGGTCGAACTAAACAATATTTAAAAAAATAGATTGCAAAATCACAAATCCTCAAGCAGCATTAAAAAGACATGAAAATGTAAATAATCATAAATCCAATTTTAATAACACTAATATTTTAATAAAGGGAAGAAACTATTATACTAATCATAACAATATTTTAGAAATGTTTATATCAAAGAAATAAAAACAATGTAAATTTTAGAGCTGATGTAGATAAATTATCAAAAATATATAGGTAGTTCTTTTGATGTCCATAAGACTTTTATGTATATTCTTTCGCTTTTAAAAATCACCATAAAAATATTATAAAAATAAGTAAGTTTTTGCATTTTCTGTGAAGTTAGCATACTCACTCGATCCTTGTTTTATTTACTTATATGTTGTTACTGTTCATACGTCCCATATAATATATTAATTTAATTTGTTTATTAAGAATGTTGACTATTACAACCCATATTTGTAATTATGATTATACAAAGAAGGGAAAAAATATGTTTCTGAAGAAGACTAAATTAATGCCAAAACGTAAATAAATAATTAGAATTCAATTAAGGACGCGTATTTCCACAAAAATCTACTCTGAATCTAAAGAAGATAGGCTAAAGATAACCATCACATATACAAAAATTATTTTAATTTTTTTTATGTAAAATCTAATATTAGGTATTAAGCAGCAATAAAAACACTGAACAATTTAAACGTTTGTATTACAATAATTTTACCATCTAGTTATTATTTCAATAATATATGTTTTACAGTCTAGAAGTTATTAAAATAACGTCTACATTTTTCTCATTGGTGCACAGGAATTACCTTGACTGTACTTAGACGTCCTTTCGACCTCTCCTGCGCTAGTACTTCGCATTAAAATACAGCCCGTGAACTAGTTCAGCCAGATTTCCTCTAATATATCATACCTCCGGACAGATTTATTTCTCGGTAATTTATTATAAACACCGCAATTATAAAATTCCTCACGACGGCAACAACCATCTCGCGCAGGACGGGTAATAATTGTATAGGTAGGTAGCTACGCTGCCGGGGCAATTGTCTTTTTTCCTTCTCCTAGGCGAAGTTCTTCCACCGTCTCTATATACGCGTTTCTTCTTCTATGCTGCGCTATCTTTTTCCCAGAATCGAAAGAAGGATGTAGAAAATAATATATCCATCGGGGGGCGCTAGTAGCGTTTTTCTCTGCCGGATCTAATTCAGGTAATTTGGACCATTTTGATTTATTATTATGTTGAGATCGGCGTGCTGGAATTGGATATAAAAGCCTCAGACGTACAGTAGCTGGTGTGTATGCGAGCGGTTGGTAGTTTGGAATTCCTTTCGAATGCCTTCGGATGAATTAAAGGGAGATGAATATCGTGGTTGTCCTCCTATCTCAACTTCTGATTGTTTGTTGATATGTCATTGTCTGTCTCTGTAGGTACGCCTGGTCAATTTGACAATCTATAAGTATGTTATTTATTATTACGCTTTTAAAACCTCAGCACTGAATATAAATATACAGGGTGAACCACTACATTCGCGTCAGTTTATATACGAAAAGTGGTAACATATTTTCTATTTTTTTTTTATTAAGAATTCATTTTCATTCAGAAGGACTACACTTAAATATTATTTTGATGTATGCGGGGTAACTCAAAAAAAAGTTCCACACCAAAGTTGTGAAAAATTAAATGGAACACCCTGTATATTATGACATATTTTGATACTACAGACTAAATAAAGGCAAGTTAGTGTTAGATTTCTTATAACTAACTCAACTCGTTTACCAGATAATTAACTATTCTTCAAAATGTAGACCAAAATTTAAGCATGCTTGCCTCTCATGCCTCTGCATATTTAAGCTAGATATTTGAAACTGTATTTATTTTTTAACTAAAGCATTAGACGTGATAATAAATAAAAGTAATTCAAAAAAAATATACAGGGTGAACGCAAACATACTTTTAATTTTCGCCATCTTTAAAGGCAAGTAACTTTCTTATTTTAAATGGAACACTCTATATTTATTACCTTATTTAGATTCTAATTTTAACGGTCTTTAAGATTGTATTAATGCTTCCTATACCTATCTCTTATAGTTTCTCCATAATTTAGAATTTTCTATTTCAAATATTAATTCCTATACATTCTTTTTTTCAAAAGTAGGCTTAGACAAAAGTGTCGCTATTATTCATTATACACAAAAGTCGTTTAACACAACTTGTCAGCTACGCATCATTGTTGTTCGTCGTTATTTGAAAAATATTTTAATTATTCACAGTGAGAAATTACCTTCAAGCAGAAAGGATTGATATGATTTTAATAATTGGAGAGTGTGAAGAAAATTATTTGCTAGCATCAAGGATTTATGCGCAAAAATATCCTAACAGACGCCATCCCGATAAGCGTTCTTTAGAAAATTTGCTGCAAGTATTCCGAGGTATAGGAAGTGTGTGTTGTAAGAAAACATCACGACAAAAACCGATTGCCGGATATGAAGGAAATAATATTTTAGTTATCGGATCTCTTGGTGAAAATCCGCATACAAGTCAGCGAAAAATAAATAAAACTACAGGGATAAGAAGAGGAATGTTGCCATGTTTCTACAATTTATAAAATGTAACTTAGCAATACTTTTGGAAAATATACCGATTAATATTCGACAAAGACTTTGGTTGCAATTAAAAGGTGCTGCTGCGCACTTTCAAATAAGCGATCGAGAGGAATTATATAGACAGTATCCTACCAGGTGGATAGGCCGTGGAGGTCCACAGAATTGGCCAGCAAGATCTCCAGATCTAACAAGCCCACATTTTTTATGGGGATATATTAAAAGTATTATTTATGATATACCACCAACCACACCCGACAATATGAAAGAGCGAATAAGAATGGCGTTTCGATTTATAACACCAAATGCTTTGAGTAATGTTAAAGATTCATTTCAAGAAAGAGTACGCCTCTGCATTGAAAACGATGGCCATCATTTTGAAACATTTTTTAAAACAGTAGCAATTTTTAACATATCAGTTTATCCATTTTAATAAAGTACATTTCTGAAGTTTACTTAGTTATGACTTTTAATTAGTATGTAGGAAAAGCCAGTTGAAAATTAGGCTGATAATTATCGTTGAATAATAACAGCAGTTTTGTCCAAGCCTACTTCAAAAAAAAAGTAATGGCTAGGAATTAATATTTGAAAAAGAAATTATTAATGAATTATAAATCACTAAGAAACTATAACAGATAGGTATAGGTAGCAGTAATACAATCTTAAAGACCGTTAAAATTAGAATCTAAATAGAGTAATAAATACAGGTGTTCCATTTAAAATAAGAAAGTTACTTGTCTTTAAAGATAGCAAAAATTAAAAGTATGTTTTTGTTCACCCTGTATAATTTTTTGCATTACTTTTATTTTATTATCAAGTCTAATGCTTTAGTTAAAAAATAAATACAGTTTAAAATATCTAGCTTAAATATGCATGACAGGCATACCTCTTCAATTTTGGTCTACATTTTGAAGGATAGTGAATTATTTCGTAAACGAGTTGAGTTAGACATAAGAAACCTAACACCAACTTGCCTTTATTTAATCTGTACTATCAAAATATGTCATAATATACAGGCTGATCCATTTAATTTTTCAAAACTTTGGTGTGTAACTTTTCTTTGAGTTACCCTGTATACTTCAAAATAATTTTGAAACCTATACAACTCTTAACAAGAAAAATTGAAAATATGTTACCACTTTTCGTATATAAACCGACACGAATGTAGTGCCGACCTGTATAATATCTTACATTTTACAGCTAGTTAAAATTTAAAACAAAATTATTGTTTATAATTAGCCTTATCAAATTTATTTCACTCAGTGCTGTTTCTAATAACCAATTCTTTAAGTTCTTTAAGTTTTCTTTTATATTTGTTATAAATCGTAAATAAATAATTTACCATTTAGAAAAAACTGTTACTTGTTTAAAAATTGAAGTAACCTATTGTAAAGGCAATGTTGTGAACGCAGCAATCCTATCTTTCACGAAATGTGTAAGTTCACCTTGGGAGTAAGCTTCAGTCATTTTCTTGTTTCGCACTACAATATTCACGTATAGCTACGCAAGCGCATGAAACTACGTTCAACCTAACACTATCACTATATACAAGAGACAATACGAATAACACAATATGTACAATATTTGTGTACTGAATTCTATAACGAATTGATAGGAATTCCATTTTTTTCAAAATAGTAAGTTAATAATTTCACCCTATCCTGTATATCAACAGTCCACGACAAGAGTTATGCACAGTTCTCCTGTACATTAACAATGTAAAACACTCTGATATGTATACTCAGTATAAGTTTTGTAATAAAAAAGCTTTATCTGCTACTTACAATTAGTCAGGTGTTGAAATACGTAGAAATCGTAGAACGAGAAAAAAAGAAAGAAACAAATAGAAGAACAAAACCTCTCAATGTTCTCTTTAATCTGTGAAGGAACGACGATTTGGAAAAAGTGACCGTGAATTTTGTAATACATATTTACATTCCTCGGCAGTCGATTGCCAACGACAACATTCGACATGGTTTCTGGCATTTGTAGTAGTAAGAAAACGTAGGAGCGTAAGTTTTGTCTCCATTGACCGATCCACGAGGAGATAATGTATGCTAATTTTTTTCGTACACATATATTGACTATCTGCTTTTTATTTTATTTTTTGTTTGAGAATAAAAGCCAAGCGCATACCGACGCGGGGTAATTTAGACATGGTTTAAGATTTATATTAAGACATTATACAGAGTGATTATAAAATAACGCATAAAATTCATAGTTTCTTTATTTGTAATTATATTGAAAACATAACACGTAACCTAGGGTTTTAAAAGTACTTACTTTTGGCATCATTAAGCCAATTTTATCTGTTATCATTACGGCGATATGACGTCATCGATGACTTTTTAAAGGGTATCCTGTAGATTATATTGCATTTTTGGATAGAACTGGTTTATATATGTACAGATATGTAATAATTTTGCCATGTTAAATCAGAAAATTTTTGAGAAAATATTGTAGTTAAAATTAGTATAAATTAGTATATAAATAATAGTAAGTAAATAACGAGTAACTAAAGATAATTATTACTTAAAATTAATTAATTAAACTTCAGCGTATCAAGTGTTCAAACTGTTCACTACGAACTAACTGAAAATAACCTAAGCGAGTATAAAAGCTTTGAACTGATCGGTAAATTGCTTCAGGAGGTATTAATCTAATCTCGTGGCGAATTCTAACTTTTAGATCTGCTATGTAATTCGGTCTATTCACATAGATTTTGTTCTTCAAATGATGCCATAAGAATAAGTCCAATAACATAATTTCAAATATTCAGGCGGAATCACTCGACAATTACGGCCGTTTATTCGTTTATAAATCAAATCCTAGATTGTTTGGATTCTGGTCTATGTCCTACTGGTATCTTCTGTGATTTGACGCGGCCATTCGACTGTGGTGATCACCAAGTATCATCGTATTCAGGATGTTAGGGTATCTTTTAAGTCGAGAAAGGCTATAAAATACTTCTATTCCTCTACTTTTCCAACATACCTTTGTGTTCCGCAGGGATCGATTTTGAGTCTGGTACTATTCCTTCTTTATAATAGTAACATAGTCGAATTCCAGATTTGGTTGGCTGGTATTCGCATTGCCGTAAGCTTATAAAAATCCTAAACTCCTCGTGTTTTCTAATTAGCAACCCTAATATGCGGTTGAAAGAGATTGTTTACTAACATTTTATTATGGCCAAGTGTTCTCCAAAATAACTTATGTAATTATCTTTTGGGACTCATCTACTCACGCGCATGACGTTTTTATCGCGCAAAAGCAAATAGTTCGTGGTATCGCGGGATCGGCGCCACAGAATCCTGTAGGCCATTTTTTAAGAAATTTAGTATCTTACCTTTGTCTTCCGTGTATATTCTGGAGATCCTTGCTCAGTACTTTTCTATACCTTTATCAATTGTCAGATTAACCCAATTATGGACGTAAGATCGCCACGAAATATTAACTTTATTTATGTTAGTTAGTAAATCCTTTTGAGTAGTAGTTTAGCAATAACTACTTTATCCGTCTGTTTCTATCATTTTATTCATTCTAATTGTTCGGTCGTTTCTTACAATTTTCTTACAACCTTTATAAAGGTAAACATTAGTTTCAATTATTTATACACTGATAAAAATACAGTATTCTTTAAGAGAAATATAATTTAACTCTATTTATAAGTTAACTCCCAATTTTTTACACACAACTTAGGTACAGGCTAACAAAAATCTCGTGACAGTGGTGAATCATTGTGCGCACATTGTACTGGAACCGGGGGGAGCGTATACGATGGCCGATTTACCATATACATATATGCTTCAGCTCCGCCCTTTTCCTCCCCCTTCTGCCACTGCACAATACTCACGAGCGATTTGTCGACCTCTAACTTAGCACAAATTATTAAGAAAATGTAGCGTCAAATATTTCCAAAACATATACAGTGGCCGGCATAAATATTGCAACATATGCGAATTTTTTTATTAAATTTTTTTTTTGGGAGATAGGTTGTGCATGTCTAGTAGCCCCGAAATTTATTTTGACATACGTCACGTGACCACTAGTACGGCAGTGAATTTAAAAAATATGCCATGAATTTCCAAAAAGTGAGGTTAGATGACATGATATCGAAAAAACTTATTTGAAAAAGTTGCTTACAATTCAATTATGATGCTATGTGCAAATTTTTGTGAAGATAATTAAAATAAAATAAAAATCACAATTTTTCCAAATATTGTTTAATTGAATCACATATTTCCATTTTTTTTTTCGTTTTTAGCAGCTCAACAGCAGTATTTTTTCTAAATCTGGTTCATACTCAAATAATTTTGTCAATTGTTGCATAATTAACACAGCGAAAACTGAAAAGTACATTTTCGGTGTGACAATTGTTGTTGCAAGAGACTGTATATAGTACTGATAAATGAAATTTCGCAATCATTTTCGTTCTAAACCACTTAGCAAATATTATTTTTATCGAAAATTATAATACTTTTGTTTTTGCTTTCTGCATTAAAGTGGAAACCGTTAGTCCAAAGCTGGTAACACTACATGCACCCACCGAAGGTATTAAGGTAGATTTTAAAACTAGAGAACAACGAATAATAAACAGTAGGTAAAATAAAAATATTGGTAATTACTCGTTTACCAGAAAATTAAAATAGTTACTACATTATTTTATTTATTATTATTATTTATATTTTACACTTATAAGAAACAGAACGATATGTGTGCTTAACAAGTTGTTCATTACTATTAGTTACATTACATCTAAAATAAATCCTAATATGCTTAATAATATTTATAAAGAAATGCACAGTAGAACCATATTAGGGTACGGAAAGAAATGGAGGACTGAATTTTAAGTATTTATGTTTATTTAAAAAAAAAACAATTTCCTTGTATAAATGATAAGTGTCCATTCCGAATTACATGCCCATTTTTATTAGTTATTGACTATTTAAATGTATTTATCTATTTAGCATTACATATTTCACTAAAATTAAGTAAGCACCTACCTTACTATTAATCATTTACTTTTATTGAGTTTCATAGACATTAAACTATTTATTATTCCTTGTTCTCTAATTTCAAAACCTATTTTAATACCTTCGGTGCGCGCATATAGTGTTCTAAGTAAAGCAAGGTGGTGCGCGTTCCTAACGAAAAACGTACATACGGGTGTTGATAGAAAAGCACCCGATTGCCCGTATAAATCCTGTAGTTAACACTGCGTAGGCTTTCACGGCCGGTATAACTATAACTAACAGCTTCTTGCGGGTTTCACCGTGTATCAAAACTTTCGCTCGACGTTTCGCTGTTCATACTGACAGCTTCTTCAGGATAACTGAACTGAACAGTTATAAATCCTGTAGTTGTTTTGACCGAGTAAGAAAAACACA
The DNA here is from genome assembly GCA_004143645.1 of Protaetia brevitarsis. NCBI lineage: Eukaryota > Metazoa > Arthropoda > Insecta > Coleoptera > Scarabaeidae > Protaetia > Protaetia brevitarsis. The sequence goes on from RXPK01000071.1 coordinate 1,014,867, forward strand.
CCCGTGTATAAAAACTACATGCACCCGTAAATCACGTGGAATATTTCAATGCACAGCCTGTGGCACAGCGATGACGCATATATACATAACTTGTTTATTCGACACGAACGACAACGCACCTATGTTTTCGCAATATTCCACGCATTGGCGGCGTCTTAGGTGTAGCTGTTTATTTATATTTCTGCAGCACTCAAATACCTCCGTTCAGGCTGTTATTGAAAAGTAAGAATTGCTAAAATAATTTATATTTTGAATACGTTTTAAGTATTGCAACAAGATAAAATATATAATTGTATTACTTATTTAAATAGGTAATAGTGACATTTTCTTTATTTCTTGTATTTTATTAAAAAAAAAAAAAACAAGCAGCCAGAAAGAGTAAGTAACTATTTAAAATAATAAAACAAAAACTTGGTGAGTCTTTTTATCATTGATTACAAATAATTTACATATTGTTAATATCAAAACATTGTAATTTTCCACAACAATACATTTGAAAATGATGGTAAGTTTGTTTTATTTAGCGGCACGTTAAATTTAAACGATTATCAAAAAAAATTATTAAATCTTAATAAATCCAATCAACGCCCCTACCTCAAGACTTCTATTCAAAATATTGAGGCAACTAGGCCAAAAACAGGGGAAGTTCTTTTCACTAAATTATGTTAATTATTGTTACTTTTCATTGTAATTTAATAAGTTCTTAAAATTTGTAACCGCATAATACTTTCTAGATTTTCCTTTGTAAATATGAAGTTCTCTTACATGTGAATACAGAACCTTAGATAATACTCTCTACTGACTTCGCAAAACTATGTAGGTACATATGTATTTAGATACATATGCAAGTTCCTAGGCATAGACTGCGTGTAGGCAACGCCACTGAGTTTTCCGCTTCCCCGCTTCTCAGAACGAGTTTGTCCGTCCTTTAGTTATAAGTTATTAATTTTAGACTAACGGTTTCCACCTTACTGCAGAAAACAAAAAAGTGTTATAATTTTCAATAAAATTAATGTTTATTAACTATTAATAAACTAATAAATAAACAGACTTCCAGCTTACGGTCCATTTTGCTCATTTCAGATATGAATTTAAAATTTTTAGTAATTTCATCAAGTGCTGCATTGGCGGTGACCTCGGATTCACGCCCTTGAATGCATTATTACCCGTCCTCACAATGTATTGTACTATGGTATGTACGCACCTCTACACAGGTATAGGGGTATGCAATTGTGTGCACATTTATATATAGTATGTGTTAACGAGGCTTAAAATACGCACGCACATTAAATAATAAAGTGCGAAGGAAACACATATACGTATATATACATAATAAACCGCTAAAAATAACCACAAATTTATTATGCAAATAAAACTGTCGTATAGTACGGCAACGTATTGTTTTTCAGCAAACGTGAGTATTAGCATGCGCGCATGTTGCTATCTTAAGCCCATGTAAATATTTTTAGCTTGTGATTGACCCTACTGGTGAAGACACTCTTTGACAGCTATATCTTTAATTTAATTATTTTCTTTTGTTGGGGGAGATTAAGCTCAGCGTCTAACCATTTTCAACTCACACTAGTGTTTTGTATTTTAAAGTACTTTTGTAGGCGTCCTAAAAAAAATATAACATCACTTATTTGGAACATAATACCTACGCTAGATACATACAATAATACCGCTCCAAACGTTGTAAGAAAGGAACTATTGAGGACGAACTGCTAAATACTATATACACTAACAACTAAAGTAATAACAAACATGATTAATTTAATTATTGCCTTATAAGAAGTACAACAGAGTACAGAAGGTGGGAAATTATATATACTTCTTGCATGCTGTGTTAATAATTAATTAGGCAAATCGTTGAAAATTGCGTGGGATATAATAGGCCAGCTTACCGATGTTTTATAGGTCTACCTACTCTGGACTTTCAATCGAATATAACGTCTAGATATCATGCGCTTATTTTATCATATGTGATTTATATTAACTAGTACAAAAATATAAAATTAATATTAAAAATATAGTTATTTGTATCACTAGGCCAGAAACTACAGTTACAGTATTCGTACTTGTGTCCAAATCGTACTCAAATTCGCAAAAGAGTTTCCGGCCGTGTGATACACAATGTTTCTTGGACCGACAAATCTTAATTTTGAATTGAAAATAGAAAAGAAATTTTGACACTAGGGAATTGACAGTACAAGTTGGCACACACTTACCACCTTAGTATTTCGATGCTTCCGAGAATAAATCTTTTTCTGTAATTTTCTTTCTAGATGAATATCTGTTTATCAATAATAAGTGCAATGAAAACACCAGTTCATCTTAGCATGGTTAAAAAGTAGCTTAATGACAATTTATTACACGTTTGTCATGTGGAATCTAGTGTGGCCAACCTTTAGTGAGTTGCCTGCTTAGCTTTGAAATACTGCAAAATGAGTGTTTCTGGACGGAGGCACAATTTTCTTAGTTTTCAAATATTTCTTATAATAATATATTAATTAGTATTTTACAAATCAGTGATGTCGTGGACTTTTAGATCTTCTGTTTAGGGTCCACCCTTTAACAAAATATGGAAAAAATAACTTGATATATTTCAAATGTTATCCTAAAGACGTCACAAATAATTTGGGCGGCATAATTCTCCAATCAATAGACATAAAATTCCCACTTAATAAGGCGAGATTTAACAAAAAATTGCAATTCATTAAAAAGGTAGCGATCTATAACGATTACTCTTCTATAGATGTAGTCCGAAACATAAAGATAGTCCAACGTAAGCATTACGTTAGAAGTGTCACGACTTTAGCTTTAGAAGACAATCGCCACAAAAAGTTTGTTAAATTACCATTTTATCGTATTTCAAAAAGGTTTAGGCACCAGTTTAAATTTGCTTTTCCTCGCGAAACACACTCAGAAATCTTTTAGGTAACGCGAAAAATAAACCTCACCCCTAAGAAAGATCGGGCATTTACAAAATCGGTTGTAGCGGGGTGATGAAATTTATATTGGACAAACAACCAGATTCAAAGAACACATTGCATGTTATCGTTATGGCAGATTTGAATTACCCAGTGTTGGCAACATATAAACGATACCGGACATAAAATCGACATAGGAAACCTTGAATTAGTGGAAAATGTACAATCGCCGACAGAGTTAGACACATACGAAACCGTATATATGGAAAAACATTCAAATAATTAATTAATGAATAGGGAGGCAGCACCCCTGTAATACTCCAGTTTGATTGATTTATGATGGTAGAAAAGAAAAGATCCACATTCGTCGCTAATTCTTGGTATTTCGAAGGGTCAAGTAGTGGTAGAAAAAGCACGTAAATGTCTTTTCTTTTTAGAGGGAAATAGCGGTGCATATTTAGGTAATAGGTCCTTCTTATTTTTACGAAATTTATTCGGTCTTCGGTTGATAATGGGGACCACGTGTTCCCAAAACTATTGTCCCGAATTAATCAAATCTTTTGTAGTGCGGAATGATCGGAAATTTACGTTTTAAATAAATTGTTGAAGTTCGGCAAAATTACGTATATTACTTAACGATCCATTAAAAATCTTAATGCAGGCAGTAGGCATCGGACTTCTCCCAAACAGTAAGGTGCGGTGTTTTGCAATGCTATATTTTTTGCAGTGTCTCGTGTTGCAAGCAGTATTTATGTCTCTACTGTTGCAAAATTCTCTCAGATGCTTGTGTGCATGCACGCATAAAACAGTGGGGATAGAAGCGTGATAGGGTGATGCTGAAACATTGGTAAGCAAGAACCTATCCATTTTGATATGAATATATTTTTTGTTCTATGATAAGATTACCGTGCTCCAACATAAATGCTGTATCTCAACCGAGATTCAAACTGATTATGACAACAATAGCTCATAGCTTAGAGATCGCATATCTAAGCGTTAAGAGAACTTTGCACACCGCATCGAAATGTGGTAATTTTGTGACAAGACAACATCAACAATGCATCCCAAAAACTTCGTGCTTTAAGCAGTAGAATAGGAGCAGTCCGTGAATTTAAGCGTACAAGCAATGATCGGTCGAGCACGCGTTCGCGTGTATTAAAAGATAGCGAACCAGTTTTTGTTTCGTTAATTCTCAAGCTATTGTTGACAGACCATTGAGACAAGTTATACATATATGCGTAAGTAATTCCTATCTTAAATGTTTAGACTGCATTAGAGCCGCAAATATAATTGTCATGTCATCGACGAAACAAATCATCTACATAAATCAAAATTAACAACGTACCCAGAACAGGGCCCTGTGATATACTCCAAGCAATATCAATTGCCGACGAGTTTACAGTGGTATTAGAAGTAATGGTTACCAGTTGTTTTCGATTGCATAAGTAAAATGTGAGTCACTACAAGCTGCAACTTCAAATCCCATACTGCAACAGTTTAAACAGTAGTCAAATGTTTGTCTAAGATCAATTTATTTGCTTATCATGATGGAATTCTTAAACAAAATTAATTAGAAAATACAAAGCATGACATATTTGAAGTAATAGTATTTTGTAATCATACTAATACAATATTAAATTATTTTGGTTAAATAAGTACAGTGAAAACTAATCTTTAATTTAAATAATGTTAACGCGACATGTTTCGGCCTAAGGCCATCTTCAGACCTATTGAAATGAATTCCAAAATGTTAAAACTAGATAGATATATAGATAGATAAAAAGATATTATATACTTGTCATAAATCAATTACAAATTAACATTGACTTCCTCAGAGAATTAGCAATTCTAAATACATTTGCGTAACAAATAGAAAAAACAAACCATTAACTTACATACCAATAAAGCAAATTTAAATTATTGGTCAAGGAAAAAAGTCGCCAAAAGAGTAGTCGCACTTATACACAATGTTTGTTTTATTTCGTTTTAAATGTTTTAATATTATCAATGCTGCGTTCAGGGAGTTACGGCGCTGGAAGCGATAACCGCTAGTGCTGTGACCGGCGCTGGAACTCCTGAACGGTTTATAAAGGCCGCTTTACAGTGCGCATTTTTTTTTATTGCGTGCAATTAAATTGCGCGTAATGAAATATTAGAACAAGTTCTATTCCGTGCAATACCAGTAAAATTGCATACAGCTGATCGAAATCCATTGAATGCGCATGCGCTATTTGTATTGCACGCAATAAAAAAAAAATTGCGAACTGTAAAGCAGCCTTAAGAATAGCTTTTGCTAGCGCACGCCTTTTGCTTACTTGTTTGGTGCATTTGATAGCGGCGTTTTCATGATTGGGCTATGTTGATAGGTTATATTGCTCACCCAAGCCTTTCTTTTAATTTGCATCACAAAACTAATGTTTATATTTAATCTTAAGTAAAAATATCTTGTTACATATATAAAGGGATAAGAAATTATACACAGCAATTGTATTAATCTCAAAACTATGGGAAATCAAAACAACCCCAGTAATTAAAACTTTAAAATAAGTTTCATTTATTTTGTATTAAATTTTTAAAACGATTAGAAGTAAAGAACACAACACAAACATGAAATAACCCACTTTTTTTAATAATGAAACGTGTAAAAGATTTAAGCTCAGTGCGTTTTTGACAGTTTCAAACAACATACTATTTGGTAATAATAATTATATGTTCTATCCAATCAATTATTTTTTTTAAATTTCGCTGTATCTACCGGTTTCGGCCTTTCGCCATCATCTGAACAACAGTACGTCTAAGAGGAATTAAGAGCTATGTCATTTGAATTTGTGGTGTCTAGATAGACTAGAAGTCCATTTTCGAACACATCACGCTCATCATATAATTTTTATAATAACGTGTTTCTAGTTTTCTTGTGCATTGTCTTTATTTTATTTAAAATTTTAATTATTAATGTTTAACACCACAAATTCAAATGACGTAGTTCTTAATTCCTATTAGACGTACTGTTGTCCAGATGATGACGAAAGGCCGAAACCGGTAGACAGCGAAATTTAAAATAAATAATTGATTGGATAGAACATATAATTATTATTACCAATTCCACCACCAATCAAAACTTTCATTAACTAAACATACTATTTGTTTTGACTTAAAGTGAAAGCCTACTATAAATTTTACATATCTTTGGCATCAATTAAAAACCACCATAACTTCTTTATTATTCGTTTTAAGACAGTATTGTATTAAAACTTTTGCATCACAAATTAAAATATCTTCCATTTTTTTTAAATAATATACAAGGTGTTCAATTTAAAAAAATATATAAATTTAAAAATTTCTCGGAAATGCGTCCTGCAATTGTTTTTCCATATATTGCATATTAATCAGCGTTAAAAACACTAATACTTTGCTAATTTAAACTACTTTCTAGAATCAATAATAACAAAGATAGCAATGATGCGCACTTAATTGGAATCAGCCTGTATAGCACAAACACTATAATACATTAAAAAAAGGTTATACGCGCATGAATACAGTATCAAAAATCAAAATATAAATGCTACTGCACTATCAAAACACGCGTTGAGAAAAAAAAACATATTTTCAATTTTAAAGACGCAAAAATAATAGCCAGAGAACCGAATTACCAAAAAAAATTAATCAAAGAAATGATCCACATTAAATCAGATAAAAATAGCGTTAATGACAGAGCAGATATTGCACATTTAAGCAACATTTACAGTCACCGATTAAACATATAAATAAACACATAATTGATATTAGAACGTTTAATATCTTACTTAGAAAAATTCATTATTGTACAAATAATATAAATATTGATTCACATGACATGCGAATATTTTTTAAAGTGTAAAAACGAAAAAAGTTTACAATATAAAATAAGGTTTAACATATAAGAACAGTTTAGCAAAAGAAGTATAATATAGTAATACATCGTTGAAAATTCGATCTTACAGAATGATAAGTATTCGTAAAATGTGGAGTTCGTCTTATACATATTACGAATGTTTAATTGTAAATTTGACACATATAAAATTGTTGTACTAATATTAATGATAAAAGAAATTTGGAAGGTAAATCATTACTTATATAAATTTAGGCATAAAGGAGAGAAAGAACGACCGAAACGTAATAAAACACTAACAAAAAAAAATAGTTAGTTCCACTAAATAAGAAGACCAAAAATACCCAAGAAATTAATAGATGTTTGTTATATAAGTCACACGGTCAAATTAAATTCATTGCTAAGAACAATAAGCTCGCGCTGGGCAAACTGAACAAAAACGGTTTTGTTATTGTTTAAAATTAATCTATTTTTATTACACTAATTCAAGAAGTTCAAGATAGTCCGATTTATCTTAGTTTTTTTTATTTATTTGTTCCTGTATGATACAATAAAGTATAAAACACGTCAATACAAATACAAAAAAGACAATACATGTATATCAATAAATAAAAATAAAAAGTACATATTAAGAAAAGTGAAGAGCTATTCCAATATCAACCTACAATTAAAAAAGTCTTTTAGACTATAAAAAGATTGTTTGTATAATACTAATTCTAGTTTGTGTTTAAATTTCTTATCATTTAAAAGATGTAGTTCTATAGGTATATAGTTATAGATATGCTCTTCAAAGGAGATAGCTGAAACTGCGACCCGAGTGTCGTCCGCATAAAGAGTACAGTGTCCGGTACTAATTGAATCCGTTAGATCATTCATTAGAAATGAGGAAAGGTAGCGGTCCCAAGCTGGATACTGGGAGACCCCCAGACCAACCCCACTGGGCCCTGGAATTCCACCGGAGCCGCAATCCGCAGTAGCGGACCATTCAAAAAAGAAACCATCCACTCAAGCACTCATACCATAAATAATTTACTATTTATAAAACCCAAATTGAAACTATCATAAGCCTGGGACATGCACCTTTATCCATATAATACAAAAACATGCTAAAATTAATAAAAAATGGATGGAAAAGTTACGAGAGAAAGTTAAGATTATTTGAATTAAAGATTAACTAGAATAGTAGTGCTATACTTATTTAATTAATCATACATCAATCTTGCGACAGATGTATTAAATTATATGTTTCTCTCGTACAGCTTGATTGTAATTATATTCCAACGAAACCTGTGCGTTAACTAACTCTTGAAAACGAAACTAACAACAAACATAAATCCCTAGATGTTACTATATTGATCTACGATCAGCTACTTCCACTAGTATTACTCGTTAGGCACTTGTTATTCTTATTATTATCTGTGTTACTGAAACCAGTATATGCGCTCCTTAAGTGGGACCTTCACCCGGCGAGCATTTTAATAAGTATTCCGCGTCATATAAACATAAATAACCGGGCTCTTTTTATTTCTCTCCGTCCGAGTAAATCATTCAATAAATTATGAGAGCAAGCTATTTAACGACATTGAAAAATTGCAACGATGGCGGTGTTAGAAAACCATGGTCGGAGTCCAGGGCCGATTCTAGCGGATTTCCAAAGCAACTGTGTTATATATATTTTTTTTATTTATGTGGTAATTAAGTGAATGTCGCCTATTTTTCACTCTACAAATAATGAATGGCCTGCCTATACATTCGGTATTTCCAGATACGCTTCAAAATAAACAAATAATATAGTCTTTATTTATGAAAACTAAATTATTACAAATCATCCTATTCTAAGTACTATATGCGTTCCATAACAATTGAAATGTTCCTACTTTAACTAGAAAATTTCCCTATGATTCTTAATAACAAAAATATAATACAGCCTCGTGACCATATGAATACTACTTTTGTGAAATGATGAAATATGTGAAATGTGATTAGTTCACATAACCGCGAGTCTACTGTAAATCGGTCAGTTATCAGTTATTATTAAATGCGCCCTTAGAACGACTTTCGTTATCTCCGAGCATTCGCCAAGGACACTTATATATACTTATATAAACTCAATGGCCACGGAGTAAGGGAAAACCATGGCAAAAACCTTACTCTGGGAGGATCTGGGAAGAAGTCCCAGACCTTATTACTGATAGCCGCAAATTATTATTATCCATCTGAGTGCCGAAGAAGCAGCCTTCGCGTCTCCTAAAATTCCGACAATCTTGCCGTCCTCGCGTATCTGCTCCCTTTTTCACACATTGGAAGTTGAAACAAGAAAGATGATGAGTTAAAAAAAGCGTAGTGATCTAAAAACAAACAAAACAACAGCAGTACCTATTCTAATACTTAATAATAACTTAAAATTATTCTAACCAGGAGTAATTAAATAAAGATTTATAGTTTAAATATTTGTAGTTAATACTAATTCCGACCACTAAAGAGCATAAAATATTCATTTATAAACGTGCTGCCCTACTACCTATGTAAATATCATGCCGTAACATATCTAGTTCTTTAGCAACATTACTAAAAAATTCCCACCATTCGATTGACTCATTATCGCTAATATCTGTTTCGCGTCGCGGCCAATTTAACCCCCTAGCTAATGCGCTAACCTTCGTACGCGATCGCCACTCATCAGCAAGTGGACATTCAAATAAGACATGCTCCGCTGTATCTGCCCCACCACACTCACAATGCGAATCATTAACCCTCCCAATTCTACATAAACATGATTTAAAATTACCACCATTTATTAATAAATTAAAACGATACAAGACAAAAACATCCTTAAACCCCATGCTCCACTCAGGGGTACTACATGGGGGTACCTACTCTAATTATCTTATTGTTCCTAACATGTCATTCGTCCCTATTTTAATTAACTAGTACCTAATTACTATTGCGGAACTAGTGACGGTGGTATTGATAATATTGCGCCCGTGGGGCGACTTTATAGATCTCTCAGTATTCACCTACATTGAAAGAACCTAAAAAAGTTATTTTGACAGATATTAACATGCAATTAGTAAAAATTAGTATAAGTGAAGTTAACTGTTCTTTCAGTGTATGAGCAAGGGAAACCACGAAAACCTTACTCTGAGAGCAAATACTAGTCCGCGTTAATGTAAAAAAATTAAATTCATATTCTTAATCTAAGTGGGAGATCATGTCGCCTCTTCGCGGATCTTTAAAGTAGTCTAAACCCGGCCAGTCTCAATAGCTCTGCTGTTTCCAGTTAGCACCTTGGTCCTCTCCGGGTCAGAAACCGCTTCTCTCGTCCTTCTGGGCCAACAATTTCTCGCCACCGTGGCATAGGGAGTTCAAAAGCCTCCATTTGATATCTGAAAGCAAAAAAAGCAGCAGCAGCCAATTCTAACAAACCTACATTTAACTTACATCTATTTATCTAATAAATCTACTAAATTTATATTCGTTACTCTAATCACGATCTAATCGCGTTAATTCTTTTGCAATTTTATTAAAATAATCCCACCACTCTACCGTTTCATTATCTCTAATATCTAATTCGTTTCGCGGCCGCCTCAAACCCTTTCTAATCGCACCCGTTTCCGCGCGCGCCCGCCATTCACCCGTTAGTGAACAGTTAAACAAAACATGTCCCGCCGTATCCTCAACTCCGCATTCGCAATTTGGATTATCAGCGCGCTTTATTCTAAATAAATACGATTTAAAATACCTTATTAATTCTACCGCCTGATACGACAAATTAACCCTCAAAATGTCGGCGTGGGCAAATGGTATATCTACTTTAAAATATAAAACACATTCCAGGCAACAACCTACGAAAAACTGTGTTTAACATACCAGATTAATTGAAAAATTAAACAATATGGTATCAGAGGCAATGCTGCTGATTCAGCATACTTCCGAGGTAGAATGCAATTTGTGAGGTTGACTTTTTCGGATGCTGCTGGAAACATGACTTCCATTAGATCACATCATTTGCTTCTCCAGAATGGAGTGCCGCAGGGAACAGTTCTTGGCCCTGTTGCATTGCATTATTCCTCACAGATGCCTATACGACGATGTATGCTGACGACATATCGCTTCTTCTACCATTTGATGATACACATGGGCAGGTAGAAAATTTTACATGCCTAGTTTGCCAGCAACAAACTGTCTCTAAGCACAGAAAAAACTAAATTCCTTTACTTCCACACTAGGTAAAGGAATATTGAGTCGCCAACATTAGGTATAAATGGCATACCACTAAACCAAACGAGTAATGTAAAGTTTCTGGGAATTACTCTACAATATGCTTTGGAAGACTTATTGCCAAGACCTTGCAATAAATATTTCAACGAAGGCATATTTATTTCATTCACTAAAAGGCTACTTATTAATTGACACGTTACTTTCTGTGTACTATGCTGAGATGTAGAGTCGACTTAAATATGGTATTGTTTTATTGGGTACATCGCCTACTGCTACACGAGGTATTTGTAGCACAAAAAGCAGTGATAAGATCTATCGAACTTTTCAGACGCAATCTCCTGCCGTATTTGAAACAACATAATTTTTATTCCATAGAAGAGCTGCTCGCAATTTAATTTAATTTAATTAATAGTGCTGTTAGTTATCCTGGAATTTTTATTTAATTTCTTTATATTTTAGTTTAGCATTAATTTATGTTTTCGTAGAATTTTTGCTTGTGCATGGCTTACTTTTTTTTGTTTTCTGTTTTCATTATTTATTTTTAATAATAATAATAATGGATACCTTTGTGTTTGTAACATGTCAAACTAAAAAAATAAAGATAATTTAAACTAGAATTAGAATGAGCGAAAAGAAAGAGTTATAGAAACTAAGAAAACATAAATACTAATAACTAAATCAAAGAACCAAAAAAATAACTACTACGACATAACTAAGTTTTATAAACAAAATATAAGTGGTAGAATTGAAAAATTGAAAAATTATTAATATCTGTATATGCTTATACATATGTAAGTGGCTGTTTAGGTGATGTGCGAAAATAATTCATCAATAGAATAAAAAATGTACAGCTTAAGGTATTGACATAAGTTAAACTTTACTATGCGTGTTAGGTAAACAAATTTTAATTTCCCTTTATATAGATACAGAATTTTGTTTTAAGTTTATTTAATTTAGAAAGTGTTTGCTTTTGACGTTGTTACTGTTTTCTTTCTATGAAACTTACAACAATAAATACAAGAAATAAGAAAGAAGGAAAAATCGAGCATTGTTTATATTTCGCCGGCATGCACAAATGCGGTTCCTTAAAGAACAAAACACAACATTCAATTCATAAAACAGAGAGAAATAAAAAAATATATCGAAGGTGTATACATATGCGGCACCTTTGATATTCTACCCGCTTACTTTGGTTAACACAGTTTTCTTTTTAATTACCGGCAACATAACATTGTATACGAACGGAATAAATTATTTTCGCTACACATGTTTACGGCTTTTCAATGCAAAATCGAGCTAGTTTACATGGCATGGTCCCCACAATGTCCTTTACACATGGTTTTATCAATGATTCGGTAATTGGATGGGCTTCTCCAGTCAGTGCAACCCGACAGCTGACTTTATAAGAAGCTTCAGTTGCATTTTCATTTTGACAATGTTTTGACAATTTTCGTCATCAAATGGCTTACTGTTTTCATGTGACGCTGACTTTCTTTGAAAAAACGCAAGGTTCTTGCCTCTAAATTCGGGGTGGTTTGCCTCCAGATGCCGCCGTAATTTAGCGGGAGCTAAAGAACTATTTGCCAACAATTTTTTTACATAACAAGCACTTGCCGTTTGGTGCATTTGCGTCGCCTACCATGATAAACCCAAATGACAAGTACGTAGGGTCGCATTTTCTTCTCTTAGAAACGCTACCGGGCTTTGTGTTCGTGGTTCGTTTCCAACGTTGTATGTATTATATTTATACCTTTAATTACTGTTTATTACTAAGGAAGTTGTTTGGTGGAACCTCAAGCAGGACACTGCGGAACGCCAGTTTTCCGCGGAACACTATTTGGGAAACACTGCTCCATGGTATTCTCCCCATCGCATCAGTCCACCCATACATATGTAAGTGGTAAATCCACATTCATATTAATATTGGCACATTCTAGAATTATATTGTTTTCCGATCTTCTCCCATTTTTTAAATATAAAATTACGTGTAGACAAGTTGTAAACGGTTTATTTTTAATAAACACGGGCGTTTTAATCGTTTGACCCCTTTATACGTATTATAAATAAAATGTATGTTTACTTCAGTGAATTGTATCGTTTCATGATGGTATTTTACGATGCCTTAACAAAACGTTATTTTACCTTTACGCTAAATTGAAATAAAAACATGTAAAAAATTGATTATCATTGAGATTGTACCGTATTTATTTTGATATTCGCCGCAACATTTAATTATTTAAGAGTCTGGTGTAGGACACTTCTTTTTGGATCAAACAAAATCCTGTTTTTTATGTTTATACACCTTGCCTTAATTTTTATTTAGGTCAATTCGAAATATAATTTTTTCTGACATATTTTTATTGAGCAGTAACTTACACATAAGTATAAATATTGTAATATATTTGAATAAGCCGCCACAGAACTGTTGGTGGGGAAAAAAGGTTATAAAGCTGTGATGGTTTATTGTCTGATTGTCAACCTGTTTGTGTTTTTATGTAAGAAGTCCCAAACAGTTGTAAATTATTCACAATGTAGATATAGAGAATTATCAGATGGAATACGATTGCTGCTTTCTCACATGGTCCTCCTAATTTACTAAAAATTATTGTGAGAGGATTGGAATTTTATTCAAACTGGTTTCGTATTTCGAGATAATCTAGACACTTATATTTTTTTCTGTCAAGTGACACGAGTTTTGTTTGATAATTTTTTCTAATCACCTCCCTTCATACCTTTATTCTACAATGGTCCCCACAATGTCCTTTACACATGGTTTTATCAATGATTCGGCAATTGTATGGACTTCTCCAGCCAATGCAACCCGACAGCTCACTTTGTAAGAAGCTTCAATTGCATTTTCATTTTGACAATGTTTTGACAATTTGTCATAAATGTCTTACTGTTTTCATGTGACGCTGACTTTTTTGAAAAAAAAACGCAAGGTTCTTGCCTCTAAATTCGGGGTGGTTTGCCTCCAGATGCCGCCGTAATTTAGCGGGAGCTAAAGAACTATTTGTCAACATTTTTTTTTTACATAGCAAGCACTTGCCGTCTAGTGCATTTGCGTCGCCTACCATGATAAACCCAAATGACAAGTACGTAGGGTCGCATTTTCTTCTTTTAGAAATGCTACCGGGTAAATTCAGTGTACATTTTTCGAGGCTTTGTGTTCGCGATTCGTTTCCAACGTTGTATGTATTATATTTATACCTTTAATTACTGCTTATTACTAAGGAAGTTGTTTGATGGAACCTATAGCAGGGCGTTGCGGAACGCCAGTACCAACACTATTTGGGAAACATTGCTCTATGTTATTCTCCCTATCGCATCAGTCCACCCATACATATGTAAGTGGTAAATCCACATTCATATTAATATTGGCGCATTCCAGATATATATTGTTTTCCGATCATCTCCCATTTGACATATAATAAAATATGTGCATTCCAGCCTCTATTGCCTCGGCGCATACTGCAAAAGCGGTTTCGCCTACTGTAACCGACTATCCCTTTACGGTAATGCGCCATGAATCGTTTCTCGTCCAGGTGTTTCGAGGCACGTCGAACTTTCCAGGACCGGCTCAATTCTACGTCGGCATTTTCGTCCAGAAATACCTGCGCACGTTGTAAGGCAGGCGTGTTTCCACCAGTCAGTGCAGCGGTACGTTTCGAGAAAAATAAAAATAAATAAACAAAAAGAAATAGTAACAGCAAGTGCGCTGTGAGAGAAAGACGGAAGAACCGCAAATTAACAAACGATTTAGTCGAACAAGGACGCAAGAGATACGAATACATACAGAGCACGAACACGGTTACCGCTCGAGCGCTCCGCCGCGCCGTGGTGCACGGAGGGCTGTTGCGTGAAATGGGAGCATCACTGTTTTGAATACGAAATGACGAGAGAATAATGAGATTTAAAAAGTTTCTTGTTACCACGCTACCAGGCCATAGTACTATGATCTTCAATTGGATATTCCAACTCGCAATAAATCAGCAACTTTGTTGCAGACGTTTCGATGTGCAGTCATTGCCCAAAAATTACGATGGTAGAAAATTATTTTTCTAGTCGTTTTGCTCGTTATAGGGTCGTTGGTATCTTTATCGTAATAGAATTGTCTTTTATAAATTACGTGTCTCTTTCAAATTAACATCTTGTTGTCTTGAAAGTATGTATGAAAAGTCTTGCTAGAATATAAAAAAATACTAATAAATAATTCCATAGACTTTCGCGGCCGGTGTCCAATAAATTAATAGCTTTTTTCGGGTTGTTAGTCTGTAACGTTTGAATTTTCATCTTTTTATTCTATTTTTATTCATTGTTAGTACTACTAGAGTCATCTACTGGCGTGTAGTTGAGCTAGTTTGGTAGCTTAACTGTTCTTCAATTACAGTTTTGGAATCGCTTTTTATCTTTAATAAGTTCATTCTTTGCAACATAGTGTTTCTTTTCTTTTGTTCAGTATCGTTTTTAGTTGTTCTTTCATCTAATCAGATTCCTTTCGTACCGGCGCACTCAGCGTGAGAGAGTCACGTGGTGTGCACGCAAAGACCCGCTAAGGTAGCCATTGAGTCGACACGTATTTTTCATGAGTGCTCCGTAGAAATACAAAAAGAAAGTTTCTTTGTATTGTCTAGGAGGCCAGTCATGTAATTGTTGTGAATTGTTAATCTTCATTTTATCTCTGAGGATAATTAGTACCGTGTGGTCGTCGTCTGCGAAGACTATTCATCACCACAACGCCTTTCGACGGATCTCTCCTCATACGTGTGGACCAGACCTTGGGACCAGATTTTGGGGCTTGCTAGATACATTTAATATTAAATGTATCTAGCAAGCCCCAAAATCTCCACTATTTGTCGACCTTTATTTTTCTTTTCTTATTTTAAATAGATACATGTAGTAATAAATATTTAAAATAGCCAGGCTGATTATACTCTATTTTGTTTATGGCTCAGAAAATTTTAAGTAATCGTAAGCGAAAATTTAGTATTGGCAACTAAAAAATTCATTTGTATATGTGACAAATGGCCAAACTATTTATAGCAAGAACGTCGTGTTTCTAACAATGATGGCTAACACCAAGTAACTTTAGTTTTCCTGGTAAATTAAAAACATTATTTATTCCAAATGTTTACATTATTTAGAGTTAATATCTGTTTTGCTGGTATTAGTTATTGTGTATTAATTGATGTAAATATCTATATTACTTGCAGTGGATGGTTTGTCTTACTACTACTGTTACTTAACTGAATTTACTCACCATAACTAAACTGTGAAATGTATGGTAAGAATAGCACGTACTACAAATAAATTATTTAATTGAAGGCATGTTTTTGCTTCTTCAGATCAAACCCAAGAATAATAGTTAATTATTACACAGAATACACGGCATTTTAGAATAAATTGAATAATAGTTATTTTATTTACCTTAAAAGAACTACTATTTCATCAACGGTGATTGTGTTACAATTTTATTATAATATTTAGGTACTAAAATTATTCAGATGTGTAAAATTAATATAAAACTACTTACATTAAGCAATAATATATTTTATTGTTTTTAGGTATATACATGCACATTTTGCTATATTCTAAAAATGTTAGAAAAACATTAAATACCCTAAAAATAGCCCTATTTTTATCTTTATAAAAATATAACTTACAACTTACACTTATCGTAAAAGATAACTGCAACACAATCTATATACTGTCAATGCAGGTTTAGGGGTTTGGTACCAAAGCAAGCAACATCCATTTGTCATTTTTCAGGAAGATTAAAGAGAAGAGTTTGGATGTTGCTTATTTTAACCCAAAGTTAAACCTTTCCCTTAAAAATGAATGGGATGTAGACTAACTTTATTCCGAATGATTATGGTAACTCAAAAATTGCACTAGGTGACGTACGTAAAGTATGTTTCTCGTTTTCGGCAAAAATGGATGTTACCTGCTTTGATACCAGGCCCCTCATATTATTTCACCTGAAAACTTTGATGAATTAGGTAAATAAATGGTAGCATCATCTTTCTAAAACAAATAGACACGTATGTATTTACTTATACGAATCAGGTACAAGCACAACATAACCAATATGCGCTAGAAGTGCTGTCGATTCCAATCGATCGTACCCGAACACCAACGATTCAAAATTTTGGTAGTTATCCTAACTCACTGACCATTAGTCTTTAGTTAGTTTTTATTTATACCTATTAATGTTATTATTTAGGTACACTAATTAATAGTATACCAAATATGACTGAGTTTATTAGTGGTAGATATGTTTTGTTAATTGAGTACGAAATATTAACGAACATTAAATATTTCATACTCAAATCACATTAAAAGTGAGTAAAGTAAAGTTTCTAACACTGTGATAATAGTCTCGACTACTAAAATATATTTAATGTCCGTTAATATATTTTAATAGTCGAGACTACTTTAACTAAAACTTTACTTTACTACACTTAAACCCCGCACTAAGCTTACAAAACGTAAAAATCTTGCACTGGCTCTTTACTTTAATCAATGTGACTTGACAACTGACAAATAAATCAACAACTGACTATAGTTATTTGTATCACTAGACCAGAAACTACAGTTTTACGAGTATGAGTACGGTTTGTGGGGCGAGGTGGTAGCCGAGGCCCACAAGTACGAATACTCGCAAACACAACGTTTTTTGGGCCGACAAACCTTAATTTTGAATCAAAAATAGAAAAGAAATTTTGACACTAGGGAGTTGACGGTAGAAGTTGGCACACATATTACATACCTTAGTATGTTGACGTTTCCGAGAATAAATCTTTTTCTGTAATTTTCTTTCTAGTTTAATATAATAATAATAATGAGTGTAATGAAGACACCAGTTCATCTTAGCATGTTTGAACAGTAGCTTAATGACAATTTATTACACGTCTGTCATGTGGAATCTAGTGTGGCCAACCTTTAGTGACATTTTTGCCTGCCTAGGCAGAAAAAGGATAGTTTTCCTGCCACTTTGAAGTACTGCAAAATAAGTGTTTCTGGACGGAGGTTTTTTCAGGCACTGAACAATAACCGTATTACTAGTTTACATAGTGTAATTATATTTTAAACGACAATGAACTTACTTTTGACATTACTGCGTGTGGAAATATTTTAAAATTAACCATAAGCCCACATTGTTCGTAATGATATAGAATGTTCCTTCTTTATTGTAATTTATGGGTGTGAATTGTTATTTATTTATTATTATGTAATAAATGATGTGTTATTTGTATATGAATATGTAAATTATTTCTAAACTAAGTACGTATTCCAACCAGGGCCGTAGCCAGAATCAACTTCCAGAAGGGGCTAACAATTTTCTAGGCCGGGCAAATCCTCCTCAATAAAAAAATATCATGTAGCAAAAATGTTAATGAGTTAGGTATTGGTTTTTTTTTTACATTTTAGATATTGGAACACCTTTATAATATATGTCTATTTGGCTTTATAAATTTCTATTTCTATTATTTAAGGACTTCCCTATTTATCTGATTACACCTGGCAATACAAAAAACGTAATAAAAATAAACTGTAAACACACTAAAAATGTGTGTAACACTCGCTTGATAATAGCATACATATGTTTCACCTTACTAAGGATCTTCAGTGCTACTGGTCAACCTAATGTATTATACGCAAAAAGCCGTTTATATACTTAATAAGTGGAAGAATAATTGAATGAGGATTTAAGATGGAAATCTCATTTATAATATGAAGTGACCTGAAACTACAATATGTATCTATAAAGGATAACAATAATTGTAGGACGACTTTAATCCACTATCAACGAAGTGTTATACACTTTATTTATGAAAACTAAATTATTACAAATCATCCTAACCCCGTGCTCCACCTGAAAAGGTACTACACGAGGCTACCTATTCTAAGTACTAAAAGGGGTCCATAACAATTGAAATGATCCTACTCTAAGTGTTATACACGTATTTAATGTGACCTAACTTTTAAGAATATTTTTTAAATATTATTAAAGATGTTCTAAGAACATTCTCACCAATATTTCTTCACATTCTCATAAATATTCTAAACATATTCTAGAAATATATTTTTCTATCTCCGAACGGTATTTTGCGCATAAGTGTCTGCTTTAAATGTTCGTCCACTTAGTTTATAAACAGACAGTCTAAGTAAAACTACGAAGCTGTTTTCTCCAGTAGTTGACTTTTAGTTAGCTGCTGATGGAGTTAGCTGTTGTCAAACACTGCATTTCATATTATACTTAAAGGAAATCGAAACGGTATTTTAATGAAGGAATCGTTAATATATTTTGTCGAGAGACCCAAACATATATAGGGAATATTCCTGACTATTATAGACCTAGTACGGCACTGCGTGGAACAGCAGAAGAACGGGGAACAGCAGCAACAGCAAGAAGAAAAAGAAAGGAAAGAAAAGGAAAACGAGAAAGAATCGTGAAAAAAAAAACGAAGAAGAAGAAGAACGCCACGCCAAGGAGAAAAAGAACCCAAGAGACGACGAAGAGAGCAGAAGAAGGCAGCCCCGGGTAAAAAAGAGCGCGCGTCCCGAAAAAAAAAACAATGCACCACGTCGGCTAAAGACAGGTAGCCGCTTTCGGTAGACAGATGCGGCGGTCGGCGGGACGAGCGCGGGACGGGTCATTTGTATACTTGGAGAATGCGCCCAGCCGTGTACAGTCCGCTCCAGAAGCCGAGCACGGTACGATTACTGCCCTAACGCCGCTATCGTTCCTTTTCTGCCGCGTGCCTATTTTTCTCTTATTTTCTCTGTCTACTAGATACGCTACGCACAATAAAATCAATCGACTAATATCGATGGAAATAAATATCTCTTTCTTGTCTTTATTGACATATATTTTATATTGTTAAAAGTTTTTACTTATTATCCCTAATAGAAAACAAATGAAAACGAATCTGTGAACTAGATTGCAACAGAAATACCAAAACTCTTTAATTCATAAAAATAACATTTTATCATCTGTTAGTCTGTAAACATCAATAATATGTAGTACTTACATACTTACAAATAACCTTAGGGGCGCTATAAATATGCATAGAATCCCACTATAACTTTCGAAAGATCCTTACATGAAGAAACATAAATTATTATTGCTACTTGTTAACACAGGTATAAACGTCATACAATTGTGAAATTTCAGATATTTATACATAATTTTCGTTCCTATATTCTTCTACGCAGTATGGTTCTAAACGCATTAACAGAAGGTATACAGTTCTTCAAATCTATTAGTGTTAATTTCTTTAATATATAACTTCTAAATACAAAACATTACGTGTGTAGATATTCCAATATACATAAAATAGCTCTCCCACGTAATATTTGAAACATGCTTAAAATATGTTTCATATAGATTTTTAAAAGATCTAGCAGGATTTGTTTCATCTAAGAACATCTAAGAAATTGTCTTGAAATATTTCCTTGGGACATATTTTATGTATGTTTGTAAAACACGGAGAACATATTACTATTACTACCTACTGGAACATATGTGGGCAACAACCGACCCGCTGTAAGATTTGATCCGGCCCCCGAGACATTTTGAAAAACCCATTTAAAAAAAATATTTATCACGATTTAATTATAATGTTGTACCTATTTTTTTCATTTCATTTTCTTATTTTAATAAATTGCGTTATAATAACATTGTGGTATTATTTCATGTCTGATATCTATCGCTAAAAATTATGAACACTACTTTAAAATGCACTACTTTTAAACGTGGCCCGCGAACGTATTTGCACACTAAGATTGGCCCACAACATGTCAAAGGTTGCCCATACTTGTACTAGAAGTTTAACTGTCATACCCTTACTGAAACTGCGTTTAACGCCGCCTGTTTCTCGTTCCTGTACTATTTTCTTTTTGGCACGCAATTTAAATTTAAAATTCTGATACTAATTGATACTTATATATTATAATAATTATATTTATGATTTAATATAAAAAATACATGATTTTCTAAAATATTTATATTAGTTAAACAAAAATACAATATATTAGATACACAGAATGCTGATTCCTAAGAATTTATCTATGACGTAGGGAAAAATACAAACATAGTTTACTTATTTATTGCAAAATGAAAACCTAATTACAAATTAAAGAAAAAAGGGAACAATACTAACTTGAATATGACATTTTCAGAGGCAAATGTAAGAACTGAAGCAATAAAAAGCTTAAATTCGAAACAAAATTATTCTTGGAGCCACATTTGCCTACATTTGTTACGAAAACTACCAAGTTTTGATATTCAGGTGGATTTTAAAAACATCCTATGTAATATAATGGAACAGTTTTATATCGCTATGTCTAAAGGTGTGTTAGATTGCTGTTAACAATGTAATAATTTAATTCTTAATTAATTAATTTTTTAAGAATATCGTGCGATATTTTTTTAAAAGAAAGTTCGAATATCTCAAAAAGTAGGTATTAACTTTTGTCTTAGAGTATGCTAGATAATTATGATTTGTTTTGAGTCAAAAAATTCAGAAATATTTGAAAAAATAGAATTGCATAACGTACCGACAAACCCGAACACCCTGTATATGTTAAAACAATCTTGAATTATAGAACACTTGATCTTAAGTAACTTTTATTAAAATATTTTTCAATTAAGTGATTGAGTAAAGCGTGATCGACGGATGCCAGATAAATTGCACACCCTGTATATACAGGGTGAGTTTTTTATCTTGAGACAACGGAATATCTCTAAAACACAAATCATCAAATCAAAAAAAAGATGGTAATAAGATTTGTTATAATGCAGGGGGCTCACTGAATGGTGCCGATCTCAATATATATGTTTTTATTGTTAAGTTTATTTTAATTTGAATGACTGTGGCGTCGGCAACCCAATTCACGGCCCTATAAAGCAATTGTCTAACTTCATTATAATATGGATGCACACAATCTAGGAGTATGGATATATCCTCCTTGATACAATGCAGTGCGAAGCATTATAAATAATGACAATATTTTGGAATTATTTCTTAATTATTATATTAAGTATAATACTGGGTAGAGGAAATATTATTGTATAAACATAATAAATAAACTTACAAATGATAATATTTAGACTATTAACGATAATTAGGCCTTATTAGAAATATTCCTAAGTGTATATGAATGTGAATGTGTTTGCAACACCTAACATTATTTACCATTAAAAACGATACGATCAACTTGTTCTAAGATTTTGTTAAAACAAAATATGTTTCTCATATTCTGTATGTGAACATTAGAAAGTTGAAGGAAAAAGAGACTTACTATGTGGACTACAGAAATCACGGACGTTAATGTGTTTCGCTGAGGGATTAGAAACTGAAACTGAAATACAGAAATATATAAGTACTAAACATGTGTGTTTCAAATAATTCCCACATCATTGCACACTTAGCTGTACGTCGTATACAGTAGAAGCCACATCTACTACGAACAGCAACATCATACATATAACTGTTCGTATTTGGGATGGCGCGTGCGGTATAAGGACTAGAGTTGAAAGTTGATGCTTCGAGTCGTTTCTCGTCTGGTAGGTAAGACAAATTTATCCAATTCTAGTCATTTTCCGTCCCTATAAGTTAAAACAGCTGATATACTTGGAAATATGTTTTGTAAATTATTGTCACATAAAAAGTTTAAAACATCAATGGGGAAATATATCCTTTTTCATGAAAGCCTGCAAAGATTTGAGTTCCTCAAACATGACATGTCTATCAATATCACGAGCACTTTGATTTCTGCTGCAGCTTAATTTTAAATGTAAATATTTACAGTGTTTCAAAATATCTTCGACTTTCCACTGTTTAAGTGCGTTGTTATTATGGATGATTTTAAACATTTCACGATTATCTTTTAATAATGTAATCTTTCACTTACTGATGATGGAGTACTGTATTGCAAAAAAGAAGTGTATTTTAAAATTATCTTTAGCATTAATTAAAGATTCATCGTTCCCTTCATAATCAAACATTCTTTTCTTTTTCTCTAGCGAGTATCTAGAAAATCTGGATTACATCTAAAATAGCTGCCATCGCTTTACTGAATTCATGTTTTCAAAATGAATCTGTTCTATAATATTTTTATTCTGAAGTAGTTTACTCAACATATCCTAAAACAATATTTATATTAAATGACGGTTTTGCATCATTTTACTGATTATATCTTTCCTTAAAAGAATATTTTTGCCAATGTAAAATATATGCATAGAATGCAAGAAATGATTCTTTTAAATATCGGCAAAGAAAAATCTCCTTGTTTTAAATAATCTTTTCTCTCTCCGGACGATTTTATGCAGAACACAAAATAAACCGACTATAACCTTTAATTCCCTAATTTCATCAATGGCATAGTACATGCTTTTTTTTATCACATCCAGTCAAAATGCCGCCCCTTGAATATGCCGCCCTTGTGCTGTTTATTTGAAAAATAAATATGAGTAAGTGTTATTGGCACAAGACATTGGACATACCCGTATCTAGTTTAAACTCTAATGCGTAAACTGTTCATATTTTTTTTTTGTGTTGCTTTGTAAATATAACATTGCAAATGTAATTCATGTATGGCTCTGGAGCAGCGGTCAAAAAAGTATAGTTTTGGCTCTGCCTTGTTTCGTTTTGTAACAAGGAAAAACTAAATACTGTTTTTGGTATAAATAGCTAGATCTAGCTGCCATTATTGTTCTAGTTTTCTGAACCAACCTAGGGTTTCTTTCAACTGTACTTGCACATTTGATGGTATATACTTACATTAGTATAGTACAGACTACTCTAAACATACGAAATTCCGAGCACACAGCACAGACTCCTATCTCGTTACTTCGAAGAATCCTATACAAGGTCACGCAAGGTTGCGCCTCCAAAAATTCGAACTTTCCAGTCGTACGTGCGTACTCCCGCAAAGGGTTCAACAACTTTGAAACTTATTCGTTAACATTTCCTACTCTATTCAATGAACACATTTTTTCGATATTTTAACTCGTCAAATTTGTAAAATTGTAAAAATGTAAAAACTATATTAATACAAGGGGTCTATGAATTGGCGGAAGAATTATATATAGCGATGTTCTCTCCATATTTCTTAATATTCTAGTGTTATGCTTTGCCTCTTGTGTTGGCAGGATTATGATTTGAAGAAACTACATGTGGTTACTTAAATTTTTACTTTGCACTGTAAATGAGGATTCACAGAAAACGGAACGAATAGGAAGAAGTCCTTAATCATCTACTTACACCAAAAAATAAATTATACTGTTGCCAGTATAACTACTAAAACACTTTTGCACGTACAAATTATGACGTATTGCCAGAAAAAAAAGGTTTTAGTTAATTTTCTTGCGGATTATTTTTTTTTAGTTACAAGAATCTCTATTTTCATTTAAAAGCATATTAAAAAAGAAATTACAAGTAAACGCATTGTAAATTTATCAGTATTCATGTAAAAGTATGGTAGGTGTCTTTTGTTTTGATTTATTTGTAGTACTTTACTTTCAAATAATTTACAAGAAAATTAAATGTCAAAAGATGTAAACAATGCGTTCATTTGTTAATGTGTAATAAAATCCATAGCTTTCTAATACATATCTAATAATTATTGTCTATGTCTTTAAATGAATTTTATTAATAAGGAAACTGGTCATAATAAATAGTATTACTATAAATGAATGCTAGAAGAGATGATGCATCATGTTCAAACATGCTATACAGAATGTTCCGAATGACATGCTTTATACTAGATGCCGCAAAAGTAATGTCATAATTTCAATTAGCTGGCATTTTGTTATAAATGAAAAAAGAGCTCTATTTTCATAAAAAGTTTATTTGAAAGTGTAAAATTGATGACATTAATTGGAAAAAAAATTATATCGCTCAAATGGCCACCTCCCGAGTTGATGCATAATTGTGTACGTTTTACGGCATTTTGAATTGTTGCTCGCAAAACATCTGGCTCCAAATTACCGATTTCTGCTTCAATGTCAGCTTTCAAAGCTTGCAAGGTTTGTGGTTTGTTGTGGTAAACGCGAGATTTTAAGAAGCCCCAAAGGAAAAAGTCTGGTGCTGTTAGATCTGGCGATCTAGACGGCCAATTCAAATCTCCAGAATGGGAGATCACTCGATCTGGAAATTGGTGTCTCAAAATCTCCATAGTTGCCCAGGCTGTGTGAGCGGTTGCTCCGTCCTGTTGAAACCAACAATGATCGAGACGCAGCAAAAAAAACTCGTTTAGCATCTGCCTGTAACGCTCACCATTTACGGTTATGATAGTGCTATCGACGTCTTCAAAAAAATAAGGGCCAATCACTGTTCCACTTCAAATGCCGCACCAAACAGTCACTTTGAGGGGATGTAATGACTCTTATTCCATTTCATGTTGATTCTCTGTGCCCCAGAAATGCAAATTTTGTTTGTTAACATTAACTTAAGTGGAAATGGGCTTCGTCGCTCATTATGATTTTTGACACGAAATCATCCTCTTCTTGCACCAAGTTCAACAGAGTATGGCAGTAAGTTAACCTTGCCCGACGGTCAGCAGGCAGCAATTCGTGAACAGTTTGCACTATGTAGGGAAACATTTTAAAATCTTTCACCAAAATTCGTTGCAATGCCTAATTGTGTGCATCGTCTTCTCGTTGATGTTTGTGGATTCTCTCTGACGTCGTCGGCAACAGCAACGATGTTCTCGTTCGAACGAGCACTACGAGGCCGGCCACTTCTTGCGACATCTCTAGTGGACCCAATTTGCTCGAGGCACTTGGCCAAACGCTTAATTGTTTGAGCACATAGAACACGACGACCAGGAAAGCGACGGCGAAATTCACGCTGCGTTAAAACAGCAGCCTTAAAATTTGTCAAATAAGCAGTAACAATAATTCCACGTTCTTGAAGTGTATATCGCTTCATGGCTTGTTGACAACTAATTCTCTATATATCTGCATCATAAATGTCAAAGCACAGTGACAGATTTGGCGCCATCTGCAAAAATGGCGGCCAATTCAAATTATGACATTACTTTTGTGCCACCTTGTAGTGGTAACTTTGGCATATTTCTGCCGGTTTTATGAAATAAGTATGAATATTTCAAAAACTATTAGAAGTAGGTACACTAAACCTTAATACTAATCGATGTAGAATCTTGCGCTGCATTCAATGCTGCACTGAAAAATACCACGTTCCATTTGAAACAAAATTTTTTTTTTACGTTAAAGATATCCACATTGAATATGAGTTTCTGATCACCCTGTATAGGATATTGCAGTTACTGCTATCGCAGTCAATACCTATGACCATGTACTTGCGTTCACATCAGTGGAATATCTTAAATCTAATGGCCTATGAGATATTTAGTTTTATTGGAAAGTGTGCAAACGTCAAAATTGCAAATATCTCAAAAAGGATTAGCTTTAATAATGGGACACATTAACACAAACTCATCACAAATGATGCGAGCAATACACTGGGCACATAAAAATTGCATCGACACCCTGTACACCAAAAGTGCTATAGGGCTGAAAATATTTTCTTTAAATAGATCATAGTTGGCCATGACTATTCCGCAAGTTTCAAAATCAAATTCTTTCTATAACTTATAACGAAAAATTCTAATGACCCAGTTCGGTGGGACCCTGTATATCCAACATCTGTAATGGATATGTTTTGGTGATTGATACATCCAGTAGATATCTGTCGGACTAAGTCTGCTGTGTGGGGAGGTGATGTGCCACAGTTCCAATATCGATGTGCATTGCCTATATTGAATAATGACGTCAACTTTGATTCTAAGTTGACTAAATTGACTATTGATAACGCTTCCTAATTGTTGCAGATGGTGAATACTTGTTCGCCGAACCCGACAGCAAACTATCCAAGTACGCCCCGAAAAGTTGGAAATCGTCGCACAGCCATGGCCTGGACGCTAACGGACGTCCCGCCCTCGCCTTTTACTTCCGCGTGCAGTTCTACGTGGACAGTCCCCTCCTGCTCCGAGATGAGACCACCAGACACCACTACTATCTGCAGTTGCGCCTCAACGCGACTTCGGGTGCCGCGGGCGACCACGCTACCCGTCTGGCGGGCCTCGCCCTCCAGGCTGACCTCGGAGACCGCACCGAGAGCACCGTATTCCGACCCGAAGATTACGTGCCGCCGGGGATGCGCGAACCGGCCGCCCTGCGCGCCGTCGAGGCCTCCCACCGTTCACACAAGGACGTCTCCAAGTCGGAGGCTCGATCTCGTTTCATAGCCGAGGCTTGCCAACTCCAGGCGCCGGTCAACGCGCACGTCTTCAGATTGCGCGCGTCCAAAACGGAAACGGCACCGGGTTCGATAACGCTGGCGGTGTGCGCGAAGGGACTACGCGTTTGTCCCGATAATAACCCGCCATCTACGTTCCTTTGGAGTTCCATAGCTAAGTTGAGCTTCGAACGAAAGAAGTTCGAGATACGCACGAACCACGAGAAACTCACCCTGTACACGACCAGTGACGAGAAGAGTCGATTATTGTTGGCACTATGCAAAGCCACGCATCAGTTCAGTATGGCCGTCGCCCCGAGACTTCACGAAGCGAAGAGAGAAGAGGAAGAACGGTTACGCTGGGACTGCGATCAGAGAATATCCGTCATATCTAGTACGTCATCGAATACAACATCCGGAATCGTAAGCGATCGTGTCCACTCGGAAGACGAGCTGGAGATCATGATTACTAGCCCTCCGGCCCCTTCTACCGAAAGCTTAGCTTTGGCGCATTTGCTGGACAGTGCGCCGGCTAGCAGTAGGACTTCCGCGGCGTCGGCCACAGCTGCACTGGCTGCCCTTTCCTTCAAAGACGAGGAATCTGAGAGCAGCAAGCATGATAACAGTGAGAGTTCGGCGAAGACCACGGCGAGTGCAAAATGCGCTGGTTCGCAATGCAGTTCGTCCTGCAGCACCGTCGTCGTGACGCCAATCCAATCCAGTAAGTATCACTTCCGCCCAGTTAAACACTTTATTTATGAAAAGCTAAACAATTACAATTCATCCTCGTGCTCCACCTAAAGGTACTACACCAGGTTACCTGTTCTAAGCAATATATGGATTTCATAACAATTGAAATGTTCCTGCTCTAATTAACCCTTAGATACCCAAGCTTCGCAAATCAACGTAAAGACCCAAGCGGGGTCATCAGGGTCCCCCTTTGGCTTTTGGGAATTTCGAAGGCCGAGGTGTTGCAAAACCGTACAAAATATTCAATAACTTTAGAATAACAACAATTAGACCTATATTAAAGATGTTTATTAAAAACGCAATATTTTAAAATAATTTGCACAAATAAAAATTTAACAAAATTAAAAATTTAACTTCAACTCTGAACAAAATGTTTAATAACGAAAATATATGTTTAGATTAATGATTCCTTCACGGCACAATCAAAACAAAGGACATTAGTAGTTTTCCTACGATGGGTTCACAAACAAATTTTGTGCAATATCACAAGACACTTTGCTTTTCTTATCTTCTTTTCGAGGACATTATAACATCTAGCACGTTTTTCTGGGTTCGACGGCCTCGTTTTTGAGAGGGGGAGGTAATTCAATTCCGCAATCAGTTAGAGCCGTTTTGACATGTCTATGAAGATTAATCATTAGCACGACGCTCCATATTTGTTTGCCAAGTCGTCAGCAAGCTTCAAGAGAAACAGGTGTCGACGACAAGACTCTGTCTTTTCCATTCTGAATGTTTCTCAATGTAGATAATAAAAAGTTCATGGAGCTTATATCCCAATGTTCATAAAGAGCCTAAAGGGCCAGCGTGCGGTTCTTCTAGCACATGTGTATTCTCGCACCAATTTATCGGCATTGTCGACGGCACCCTTTGTGGCAATGTAGTCCAATATCATCAAGGGTTTCTCATTTTCTCCTACTGAAATGCTTTTATCATGATGTTGAGATGATAACAAATGAACCATTTTACCTTTCTTCGGTATATAAGAGACCATCGACAAGTCATTAGTGAATGCAAATTTATGAGTGTCTGGAAGAGTGCTTACTTTCAATTCATTAGGGGTATGCTGTTTATTCTTCCGAACTGTTCCAAGCAATGTAAGTTTTTTAGTAAGTAAAAAGTTGGCTAGTTCCACGGTAGTGAAAAAGTTGTCTGTTGTAACTCCTCGTCCTGAATTATAGTAGGGCTCAACCAAATCGGTTACTACACGATATCCTTGATTTTGTTCCCTAGCATTACCAGGTAGTCTACCAGTGTAGACTTGCAAATTACAAAGGAAAGGCGTTCTAACATCAGCAGCCGCCCAAATTTTGATGCCGTATCTGGCAGGTTTTATTTGATTTTATGTACTGCCTGAATGGGCATCGTCCTCTGAAGGCAACCAACTGCTCATCGACTGTTATATGTTCAGATGGTTCAAACGCTCTTCTGCAATGTTCAGTAAACATGTCCCATACGTCGCTAATCGCCGCTAGTTTGTCCGTTTCCTTTCTTTCAGGTCTGGTCAGTTTATCGTCAAATCTCAAGAAAACTGAAAGTTCTATAAATCTATTTCGCGACATTGCAGCACAAAAAAAAGGAGCGGCGTATAGTGGGATCAGTGGTCCACATTTCTCTTGTCGATTCCCTTCTGCATCTCAAAGCACCCGCTTTTATAAGAATACCTAGAAAACAGTCTAACTCGACATATCTTTCTGCTTCCTCGTTCGTATGGAGACAAATTATATCCTTGATTTCCGTAGTTATAAATAAATTAAAAATTTCCACAAAACAGTCGGCAGTGCTACTGTAAGTTGTAAGACCAGGACGAATATTCAAAATATTCTCGCAAGACGCTTAGAGCTCCGTCCAGGACTACTAGTCCACTTCATACCTGATTTTGCTGTATATTCAGTTTCTTTTGGTCCTCGTTTTCACTTTCGGTAACTTCTTGACCATTATCAACTGACTCGACATCGTCTTCTTCCTCAGAATTTACTTCCACATTGTCATCTTCTGACTCTGACATATTTTCTTGCAAATTTAGCTCCTCTTCGCTACTGCTGTCATCATCTAAATCATTTTCATAGTCTAATTCCCCTCAGATTCCGAGAGATCACCAAACTTGAAGCTATTCTCGCAATTCTGTCGCGGTTAAAAATCTTTTTCTATTTGGACGGCTCATTTTCCATTATAAGCTGCAAATTTGCAAGATTGTTAGAATTTACATAAATACCCAAGGGGGGTACTTTGGGGGCCCACTTACCTAAAATGTATAAATATTATACAGAGGTGGAAAAAGTTGCAAACCAATTGCACTAAACATAACCTCAAACGTCATTTGACAAATAGCTGTAAACTTGGTTGCCTACTCAATGCCAAAACAAAGTCTCAGCAAAATTTTTAAAAGTGGAGGACCCAAGTTACCCCGCTTGGGGTTAAATAGTTAACTAGAGGTTAAATAATTTCCCTACTATTAATAATAATAACAAAAATATAGTATATTGGTCAGCTATGAGTTGTTATTATGTTTGCGCTCATGGAAGGACATAAGTTATCTCCCAGCATTCGCCAAAGAGCAAGGAAAACCACGAAAACCCTGACTCTGGGAGCAGAACCTGTAACAGCGCTTGAGGCTGCTCCCCTAAGCCCTGTTACTGATAGCTAGCCAATTATTATTATCGTCCTGCGTTTGGACTCGACTTTCTCTCAGTTCCGATAGCTAATCTGTCTTCTCCAGTAACGGAAGGATGGACCAGCATAATGAACTGAAAACAAATAAAACAACAACAGTATCTATTTTAATATTTAAAAATAACTTCATCCTAATTATTCTATCCAAATGTAATTAAATTAGATTCATATTTTAAATATTTATCTTGTACACCCAATGCTACTATCTGATAGTTGGCATTTAACACCAACTTAGAGCACTAAATATTCATCTATAAAAGCGTACTACCCTACTTACTATCTAAATATCATACAGTAATCTAACTAATCCCAGGTTGCACCAAATATTGATAAAATATTTTTTTTTCTAATATATACTTTATATAGGAAGTGACAGATTTTTTTAATTTCATAAAGATTGTAATTAATATATAAAGCATATTGAGAAATACTGGTTTTCTTATGTTGCCTTAATATTGCTAATCCATATACATGTGGATGGTCTCGTGAAATTATCTGCTATATGATTTTCCATTTGCAACA
Source organism: Protaetia brevitarsis (assembly GCA_004143645.1). Classification (NCBI taxonomy): domain Eukaryota; kingdom Metazoa; phylum Arthropoda; class Insecta; order Coleoptera; family Scarabaeidae; genus Protaetia; species Protaetia brevitarsis. The sequence goes on from RXPK01000071.1 coordinate 1,046,096, forward strand.
ATAATTATAAAGCATTGATATAAATATCAGAACTCAAATCTTCGAATAGGAAACAATTTGGGATTGAGTGAGATTTCAGTTCGGATATTGATGCTAATAAACACTTTCTAATTATTGCTGTAAAACTTAGAAAAATTACATACTAGATTTTATCACAATACCATCCATATGTACAGTAGAACCTCCAGTATCCGGACAAATTGAAGATTAACATGTCTGGATAAACGAAAAAATCCGGATAATCGGGAAGAGAGAAAATATACATTAGAACTTTTTTGTCGATATATTCCGGTAATGAGAGGTTCTACTGCAAAATAAAAAATATGGATTAACAATATTTAAGCAACACAAGATAACCAGTAATTGAAGATACGAGTGGATGAAGGTGTTATGTTACAACATCAAACTTTTTCCAAAATTAAGTTTTTTTATGTAATTTTTCTCAAAAGTAGTGTAACATAACCCCTTCATACATTCACAAGACTCTAGTATTCTTGAATTTCTGGAATTTTCGATGGTGCTGTGCGAAAGATGGGTACAAAACACCTTGATTCATGCAAAAAAGACAGTTTTTAAAATGCGACATAGCACCTTCATCCACTCGTATCTTCAATTATCAACATACTCTACATATTAACAGCATACATATACACAAAAGGGTTAATGCTAGACGGCATACTTCTACAAGATAAAAAAGCGTGCTAAATTTTTTATTTCAAGGATTAAATTATTCAAATGCACATTACTTAGATATACAATAGTTTGATTGCGCTAGATACACTGATATTGTCTTTTTAATGATTCATCTGATACCCTCGTATGTCGATTTCATCCTTGTGGAAGCTGAAATAATTTTTATATAACAATTGGAAACATTGGTTTATCAGCAAATATTTCATAGCCAAACACCGCCTCAAGATATCTGCAATCACGTCAACTTTTGTTATAAAAACATCTTACTCTCATATACTGTAGCAATTACCACTAGCACTGGGGTGCTGGTAGAACTTAGACCGCTGATAGCTAAAATCAAAATATCAGATAATATATATTTTTGGCAGTATTTTAAACCTTGGTGGAACGTTTTATGCAACTATTGTATTAAGGAAACAAAATTTAAATAAAACAATACAGAACATGTATATAATTATTGTATTACTTTTAAAAAGCCTTGCCATCGCTGTCATAACAGCATTCCTCTCATTCTGGTTGTTTCATCCTTTTGTCATCTTTACTACAAAAAAATTCTTGTAATGTAACTGCATCGTGTAATCATTCCTCTATCATCAATTGCTGTTCTTTGCTATATTTTGGGATATCCGCCAGTTTTCAGCAGAATATTTTGATATTTATTAATGCATATCTCCATTTTGGTAAGCTGGCTAATTTCAATATTTTTTAAGTGTGTGTTTGATAAATGATACTTATGGACAATTACTGAGTTGGACGTACCCGATATACCTCTAACCTGCAATATTATTTTTGTAAACATGCAGTTATAATCGGCAATTGGTAAGTGTCGTAATTATAAACTGAATAGGTTAAGAACTGTTACAATGCAGGTATGTAACAGTTCTTAACCATTCAGTTTATATTACGACACTGCAATTGCCAATGTAACCAGCGCAATTTATTCACAACGACTCTTTTCTTATTACCCATAATCATGGACCACAAAACAGTGCAAAACTACACAAACCTTTCGAATTTCAACATTCCTTCGTTTTTTTTCTTCACGCTTCTCATCTACTCACGTGATGCACGCTGCACGCATGCTTGTCGCTTGTTTACGATACGATATAATGCTCTAACTCACGTGACTCAAAACAGCAAGTAGGATTGGACAACCGCAGATGAAAATTTGTAAATCCTAAAGCCAGTAGTTCAATAGTTCAAATTCAAATAATAAAAGAAAGATATTAATTTTTGTTAAAATAGAGTATATTTTATACATGCGTTATTCTAACTTAAAAAATATTATTAATTCTTTCAATATTACGAACCGAATATATACATAATATGTTTTAACATAATTATCCTTTTTTTTGTTAATTCAGGATAAAATTAACTTTTATGTTCTATACCACATTTAGATTATGGTTAAGATATTCGATTAAAATGTTGTTTTTAGAAGCCATGAATTTACATTTTCAATAGATAACCGAAATTATGACCAACCCAATCTGTGCTTTGTTTTTACATGAATATCCTAAAGTGTTAACAAAACACAACTTTTGTTGGTTCAGTAAAACTTAATAATATTTCTCATGTATGTAGATATAGTAGTTGTGAAATATTAAATTCATGTTGTATAAATATTGTGTGCTAACATAGGAATATTTCCCATATTATTTGAAAACTTAATATGTGCTTAATATGTATAAAATATACATTTAATAAATATAGGTGTTAGACTCATAAAGTAATATTAAATAAATATTTTCGTAAAACCAAAATAAGATATTGGAAAACGATTATAAAATAAATATTCAAAAAATATTTTCTAATCAATATTAAACTCGCAATATTTTATAAATATTGCTTATATGTTGAATGTTAATTTTGAGTTTGGAATGTGTGATATAAATATTGTTTCTATGTATAAATATGATTTTTAAATATATATGCACAGTTATAAACAAATATTATATAAATGTGTTGTTTATGTTGGAAATATTTCTCATTATGTATAATATTTGTAAAATATGAAATACATATTTTATAAATACTGTGTGCTATCTGGGATTCTTCAACAGCATTACTAAAAAAATCCTACCACCGACCGATTCGTTATCCCTGATGCCTGTTCACGTCCCGTCCAATTTAACCGCTTAGTTAATGCCTTAGCATCGTTTAAATATACTATATTAAACGTAATGCATTTCGGAAAAATAAAGTATTGCTTAGGGAAGTGGTGCATTCTATCGGTGAATGTAAATTGATTTGAAAACGTGATAAATATAACAGGTATCTCGGTCAGAGTGAGAGACAGATTTCTATGTTTTATCCATCTGCGGAAACGACGGAATCCGTATCGGTGATTTACTGGCATTGGCGAATTGTGTGGCCTGGGGGAAAAGGGAGGGTGGATGCATGTGACGCTGTGATGACGCACCTAAGGTATAGTTTCTCGTGTTTGTTTACATTAGAAGATTAGAATTCTGAGGTATTCTGTTATAAATATAAAGAAATTGAAAGTATATCGCAGGCACGTTCTTGTTGACAAAACATTAATTGAACAATTTTCTAAATTGAAGTTTTTCTTTTAGAATAAAATATTTAAACTTAAAACAAAATCACTGAAAAGAGAAAAGTTAAATCTAAAAGGACGAAAATTTGCCGAAAAAAAAACATAAATCTATTTCTCAATTTTTATTTCTTAGTTTTAAATTAATAAGTTGTTTTGTTAACTTATTTACTTATGCTTATGATATTATATATAATCAGAAAATGTTTGTTTTATTAAAAAGAATAAGTATTTAGTTTGATAATATATATCTGTAGTTCGATGGCCTTATATTTAAAATTTTAATAAAACGCGGGTTTTTCGTTCGAACGTATATACGAAAACCTTCTCTGTCCTATTGCTATCTTCGCTTCTCCCGTGTATAGAGGTACTATCGCTAACTTCAGCTGGTGTAAAGGCGGGAAATTTGAAATTTAAAATGTAGCCTACTATAAATCGTTATTTTTTTAGATGTATGTACCATTTTACTTTACTTTTGACTTTTTCTTAGTTCTAATTAATGTATAGGTACTCTATGTATATAGTTTTTCTTATATTCACAAAACATTTTATATTTGATTTACTTATGTTTACTATTACATAATAATAGAAATTCGTTTTTTATATAATGAATAAATATGTAGTTTGGGGGTACAAATCGCCATTTATTTTTACATATATGCACCACGTTACTTATTAAAAACACCATACATGATGACGCATTCGCGCTCTTTCTCTTGAGCAGCTGACAACTTACGAGGTAACCTTTGGGGGCAACATCTGTATATACAAGGTTACATCGTAACTTTTCAGCCAATCAAGAGAAAGAGCGCGAACGCGTCATCATGTATGCTGTTTTTAATAGCTTTGTTTATTTGTGTGCTTGAGCAGTATCTGCTGACGTCATCAGAGTAACTTGAGAGCGTCTCAGAGTTGGATTTAAAGATGGTACAAACAAACGCGCTCGATTGCAATATAACCTTAATTTTATTATTTACTATTGTCAAATTGTCACAGCTATTACGAATAGGAAAAGTAAAAGTAATTTTTCAAACTAATGAATGTAGACTACAATAAAAATGCATCATATACTAGTATTTATGTACCTCTCAAGTGAAGTTTTTAAAATATAATGATCGTTCTTTACATCAATCACATTGGTATCATTATATTATCCATATCGTGCATATTTGATGCAGGTATAAATCGGATTACATTTACAAACGACAGTTTACAACACGATGTTAGTGCGATTAGGTTATGTTGCACAAATTGCTCGTAATTGCTCGGACGTCGGATCGCGAGCAGAAAGAGGAATCCCTTTGTGATCTGGATTTGCTTGCTCTAAACAAACAAACACGCACAAATCATGCTCTAAATGGCGATTTGTACTCCCAAACTACATATTTATTTTTATAATGAAAAACGAATTTCTGCTATTATGCAATAGTAAACATAAGTAAATCAAATAAAAAATATTATATAAATATAACACAAAACTTAGAACTACACACATATATAGAGCATAACATTAAATTAGAAACTAAAAAAAGTAAAATAAAAAAAAAGTAAAGTAAAAGTATATTATCATACTAAATATTTATTCTTCCTAATAAAACAAACATTTCAATGTAAACACGAGAATTATTGCGTGGCGAGTCATCACAGCGTCATCGCCTATCCACCCTCTCTTTTCCCCGGACCTTGCAATGCTATTGCAATTAAATATATTTTGCCGACACGTAAGAGGGCCATCTTGTATGTAGTAGTCTGACTATAAAGCTTATATTTAAATCGAGATGGGCACCAATGCCGTGCTGCCATCTACCGCTTTTGTCCAAAATGTTCAAAAATCCGTTAACTATTTTGTCCATAAGGTTGACTAACTAGTATGTATATAAACAATGGCCTTAGCATCCGTATGCGACCGCCATTCATCAGTGGGTGGACATGCAAATAAAACATGCCTCGCTGTATGTACCCCACCACATTCACAATGCGAATCATTAACCGTCTCAATTCTACATAAATATAATTTAAAAATACCGTGTCCCGTGATTAGAGAGTTTTAGCAACTTACCGTACGGTAACGCTAAACGTTAAATTGCGTGTTAATGCGCGCGATCGTAACGCTATTTGGATGTGTTTAGCGTACGCTTGACCGTTAGGTGAATCTAGGGACTTTCACGTCATTCACTTGGTGAATCCGAAAAAAAAAGCGAAAAATGCCATCTATACGTACTGTAGTGTATCAACTTCACAGGCAACCAAATTTAAATTTCCCACAATTATTTTTAGTAACTTCAACTTAAATGTATTAAAATAGCTATTAATGTAATACAAAATTGTAAGTAATTTCATGTTTCAATGTTGAAGTCACTAAAAATAATTGTGAGAAATTTAAATTTGGTTGTCTGGGTTATATCGCCGCCCGTTTACAAATTAGAACATATTTCTGTATTTATTATCTACACAAATTAAACACCAATTATTTCTGTTAGACACACACACTTACACTCAGTGTGATTAATTTTTTGTGTTGGTTTTGTAAGAGATCTATTACTTCTTCCATTACCTTATTACCTTTTTAGAATCTGTTACGATCCGCGCTTATTTTATGTAAATATGATTCAATCATTAATTCTTTATAGTTGATGTCTTAGACGCGTTGACAATTTTTTAGCCATATAATTTATCGGTACTACCAGAAAAAGGAACAATGATATCAATCAATCTATTCTGCAATCTATTATCTTGTGTAGGAATGTAGTCGTTTTCTAACGAAATTGTAATACAAATAAATTAAATCCAGGAACAACAATGTGTGCTGACTGTGTGATAGTAAAATCGCGGATACTATCTTGTAACTCGCACAAATCTATACATTTTCTGGGGATTTATTAATTCATGCAATACACTTTTTTTGCACAACATCAACGTTGCCCTCCAACACTGCAAGTGCTAATAAATCTTTCATAATTAGAATTAATACCCAATAAAAAACAATACAAATTCAATGAGGAATGACAAGTTGATGACAAGCGACCGAAAAGTGTGGTTAGGAAAGCTAATTTGGCTGTATACCAGAACCGAGCTTCCGTAGCCATGTTAAACTTGTAAAACGGTTCCTCCCGCTATTGCGTATACCGTATTGAGTTACGTGATTTTAACGTTTAGCGCAGCTTTTAACGTGAGTTTGCTAAACTTTCTGCTGCCTGATCCGATAAATTGACCCTCATTTTCCTAAAACGTGTGTAATGTTACCGATGAATTTCTTAATTCACCTCCCATTTAAAATGGTATCCCACATACCCTGCCAGTCATTTTGAAGTTTATCCCTAAACGGTTTTTTTAACTACACTAGCCGAAATTAGCCCAAAATCTATTAATCGTGTTATCTCCCCTAGACACCGCCTCTTTCGCTAATTGATCCACTTTCTCATTACCGATTGTACCTACGTGAGCCCTAATTCAAAAAAAAAACACTTACGAAGCGCTCCCACACGTCCGACACTCCAAGCTACTTACTTGACGCGTTATCGGTCACACGCATGCGCTCTTTGATGACATCCACTAGATGGCCTTGAAAATGGTCTAGTACCAACGGTGTTCACCTGCTATGGTTAATAAAATACGTATAATCGGAATAACTTTAGATAGGAAATATTTTATATACAAAATAAATTTTGATAGATCGAATTGGGAATCAAATGTATTTGGAAATAAAGATTCTTTTAGAGAGTGTGATTAGAGTAGAAGCATATATTGAGTTTAATAGGATTCTCAAATATATTTCTTAAACTAATTTTATTGTTATTATGTATTTTGATATGTGAACATAGAAAAAAAATCACTAGAATTCATGTTTGTCTAAAATGATGAGCATACTTGGCTGCATACTTACTCTAAAATTATTGTTTATAAGTAATAATAAGTTTAGCAACTAATCAGAGTATTTTTTTATATGATATATATATACCTATATTTTATTGTGGAAAATCCAAGGTTTGTTTGCGGTTTTTTAGCTTTTGTACTCTGCTTTTGCGTTTGATAATTTCATTTGCATTTGTATGTGCAATTTACTTTACTATTTCGGATACGCTTAGCCTCTTGTTTAGGCCTTTGAACTCTACGACTGACTAGAATTTTGAATTCCAACACTTTCTCTTCACCCGTCATAAGAGGCAGTTGTGTCTGTGGTGGAGCCGACAGTTTAACCCAGCACCCTCAGTAATAGCCGAGGTATTCCAAATTACACCTTTATTTAAAGTAAATTTTAATATTTCAAGGAAACATATTCATAATACACCTATAATGACCTTTGGGTATTTTCCCTATGACTATTTTCTGAGGAAAGATCCTGATTGAGCCAGTACTTATTGTTACTTTTTATTAGTAGTTAGTTTCCTTTTTTATCGTCCAATATCCAAATCCTAAGCTGGCATTATTCGGATTGCTTATGTCTGCAATCACGTGATTTTCAGGATTAAATGAAAAATTATAAGTATATCACATAAACTTTATTCATATTATACCAATAAGTTTTATTTTACATAGTTTTTCTTCTTTTTTTTTCAGAAGCAAAGAGAAGACCCTCCACTAGCAGCAGTCTAGAGCTTGGGTACTCGCACACGGCGCAGAACTCCGCCGTTAGCGACGCCACCTGTATCGAACTGGACGATATCCGTGAGCCGGTATACACGGTAGGTCCAGCGCCTAGCAGCCACACCAGTGGTGTCTACACTTTGAGCTCTAGCGAGCAATACGCCACTCCTGGTGAAACATTCACTAATACGGATCAAGTAGATGGGCCCTTCAGGATTCGCTCGAATTCCAATGTGAGCAACTCAGGGTCCTTTAGGGGAGACGGTAGTGATCCCACGGATAACAAGCAAGCTCTTCTCACCGCTGAGGAACTATCTGATTTGATCGTTGGGAGATACCCGTCTTGCAAAAGCGTTAGTCACACACTAGATTCAGATTCCGACTACGTTACTCTGCCTTCTTCGTATCAAGGTTACGCGCCGATACCTCCGAAGAGGATCGATAGCGTAGAAGCACGTCCAAGGCCGCCGCCACCACCTTATGGAGCTGCGATTGGTACCGATGTTAATTTTGAAGAAAATCTTTTGTGTATGAGGGATCCGCCGCCTTATCCCGAAAATCCGACATCTGTACCGCCGCCTGTTTACCCATCTGAGGAGGCTGCAGCTAGGTTCATCACCACGAGACCTCCAAATATACTAACAGCGCATACCAGCATCGTCAGTGGCAGTTCAACTCCAAGCTATTCGAGCCCTAGTCAATCACAAGTGCCTCCCATTCCACCTAAACAACCAAGGACGAGTAATACGGTTATATCTCCGAATAACTATATCGATGTAGCGGCCAGCAAGGCTGGAGTGTTGTTTCCTTGCACCTTCCTTCCACCCCACCCCAAGCGCCTCGCCAACCACCCCCACCTCCTCCTTTAGCTACGGTGTACACTAGCCAATTATCGCGATCGCAGATTGAACAATATAAACAGCAAATGTACAGCGATGTAGATTTTGTCGTGTTTCCTCTGAAAGAACCAGCAATTAGTCGACAGGAATATCTGGAAGCGAAACAAGGCTCATTATTGGCAGCGCTTGCGCACACCCAGCCTGTACTTTACAGGTCAACACCTTACTTAACCAGGTATGCTTCTTCCCAAAACTTATCAGATACTTATGTCCCGCTTCCGGTTTACGGTGCCCCTAGTATATCTTCTACTGGAAGCTTTGAGCCACCTCCACCTCCAATCCCACCAAGCAGGAGTAGATTCATGCGCACGCGATCCGACGATAACATACTTAACTCGCTAGAGACTCCACAACCCCCAAAATTCCGAAGGTTACCGCCCCCTCCACCACCGCTACCTGAAAAAAGACCCGAGCTACGAAGTCAAACGCTAACAAAATTAGATAAATCGGACAGTGCATTGTCTCCAACAAATGTTGCCCTAGACATTCGCACGTTGAGGGAGAAAAGCAAAAAGATGGATTTACCTTTGATTTCCGCCCTGTGCAATGATAGATCCTTGATTAAGCAAACGAAAGCTTTTGTAATGCCCAAGCATCCGACGGAATTAGCTCCGAGGTTACCTCCTTCCAGTTCAACTAAAGCCAAGTATCCGGTGTCGGGTCTGAGCAGTACGAGACTCAATAAACCGACACGCAAGGCTCCACCCCCGAGTCATAGACATCCCGGTGATAAATTGCCCGAAATTCCACGAGAGAAGATGACGGAGATTCCGAGAGCTACGCCCAATAACTATGTTCTGACGGATCCTCGTGCGAAACACAAGACTATGCAATCCCAGTCATAGAATCGAAATCTGTAGTGATTAGTCAATCCTGAATAAAATCCATTCCGAAATCGTTGATAACCTAACGCATGCTGATAATATTAAACATTCCTAGTAAAATCACTTTATTATACACTAACAGTTAAATTTAAATGAAAAGTACCAAATCCGTAGCATTTAGAATTAGTATACAAATAGTAAACATAAATTATTTTGATCAAAGTAATTATCAACGTGTACAAGTCATACGAAAAAAAGAAATAGCTAATTCGTATTTTTTTATTTTCACAATTAAACCTGCCAAGGAAACCAAATAGATTGAAGTAGTTGGTCACCCTGATTTCCTATATCATTTTTTTTTCTTAAAGTGACCGATCCTGGAAAATTTGAAACTTTGTTTTTAATAACATTAATAACGGTATATTTTTTTTGCACAAACGCTAAAACTAACCTAAAATCTAAAGCGTTTTCCCCCATATAAGGTTGTTTTTGAAGTAGTTTCGTTGTATACGTCATCAATTTTACGTTCGACAAAATGTATAATGTTAAGCAGTTTCTTTTGAAACATATCAATTGGGTGGCATGAAAAAATAAAGATACAGACGACGGGATAATCTTACCAAAACAATTTCTTAAATGAATTATCATTTGTCACTGGTTAAGATAACAAAAAGCGCCCTCTCTACTTTGAGACGTATTTTAAACGGTTGAACCTGCTTACACTAGTTTCAATTTTAACGTCATTACTTGAAGCAAGTTTGACGCCAAAATGACATGTTTGAAATAGTGTTCAGTGATTAAGTACCACTGTACAAAAAAAAAAATGCCTTAAATACAGGGTGGCCATTCCTACAGCATTTCACTATATTGTACAGCGTTTTTGACATCCTGTCCATCATTGATGAAGGTCCAGCAAAAGCTAAACATTTTGGCATTCTGTCCAGCAATAGTGAAAGTTCACCCAATACGTTAAACAACAAAGAAAACAAAAAAAAAAACAATAAACCTTTTTTAATGAGTAGTGTACTAAGGGCACATTCTTCGGTCCTATTATGCAGCACTGACGAATAGAAACAACTGGTCGTCTTAGTTAATGTAAATAATAAAGCACTTATGTTTCTAAGGTGTATTATAGAGATCCTTCTTTTCCAGAGAGCCATCCACTAACTTGTTTTTATATTCAATCACTAGCGAACCTGACACAAATTTATTGTATTTGCATGTTAGTTCAAATCGAGATTTTATGTTTTGAAACTGATGCAACCGTTTTTATTTAATCCAGTCTACAACACCGCATTAAAAGACTTTCCAAAATTAGGGAGGCGCTGTTTGTAACTTTAACAAACGAGTGTGATTTGTTTTAGTAAGGTTATTCCGTCGTCTGTACCTCGCTCTTATTGAAAGTAATTAAAACATTTCAAGAGAACCGTTTCAAAAGTTCTTAAATTTTATCAAAGGTAAAATGTTGCGGAAAAAAATGCCTTAATTATCTTCTAACACATCCCTACGCTGCATTTTAAAATAATCGACTCAAAGCGTAACGTAAATATGGGTGTAAGGCAGAGTTCACACCGCAGTGATACGACATGGATACGACACGAATACGACAAACGACACAATCAGTAACACGGTCCGTTCCGTGTAAATTTAACTTAATTGTCGTGTTACTGGTTGTGTGGCTTATTATATTGCGTGTCGTATTCCTCCGGTGCGCATTCTGGCTACATTTACACGGTACGTGTCGTCTTGCTGATTGTGTCGCTTGCCGTATTGCGGTCGTATCAATCTGGTGTGAACCTTGCCTTATAATTAACCTTCAATTTCTGTTCAGTGTTTGACAATTTAATAAAAACGACATCACGACAGATATCTACTTTTCAAGGTTATCCATTCCATCTCCTTTACCTATAACACGCCGGATAATTTTGGTAATTTAGGATTGATGCTAAAATTTGAAAAAAAAAATTGAAATCTCTGAAATGTGGCTGCATTTACTTGATTTAATTCACTATTTATTTTTTCATGTATTTATTGTGCAACTTACATATGTGTCCAATACAACTGCAGTAGAGCTCAAAATATTATACTGCAATATATCGCAAACATGAAAAGTAAGGACAGCGAAGAGATAAGAAAAGATGAATCACTTGCCATTTTCAGCTGGTCCTTATGTACGTCTTTAGCGTCCTGACAGTACTGTTAATTTATAGAGAGGGCGCCCCTGCAGCCATTTTTCTGACGTTGATTTTGATTAAAAATGTGGGGTGTATCAGATATAGAGGTAAATATAATAATATGTAGCAGCTGTAATCATATACGATCAAAAAGTCTTAATGCACAGGGGGTCTATCTGTAAACATTAACGAGAAAAATATATTAGATAGTAAAAAGTCGTGTTCCCAAATTTTCTGTACCTATATTTATTTATGTGTAATTCGATTCAATTCACTTTGCGTTATGTGATTAAATAAATCCAAAAGAAATAACTCAGATTCATGTAGTACCGTTTATTAACAACTAACTCTCAATTCGACAAAGCAAAAGAAAAATATTTACGTTTTTTGTATGTGCTGAAGTCGCATATCCGGTGAAACTCGAACGTCTTATCAGGATATTAAAAATAATACTTTGTAGACTTACCTAGAATGCTCTTAACAAATAAGGAACGTTTATTTTATAAAAAGAAGGAATTTAAAATGCCTCAGTTTTGCTATTTTTACAAAGGCACACTGGCCGATTGGCCTTTATTTATTCAGAATGGTGTTAAATGAACTTACGGCATATAATTAAGAATAATACTGAATGAGAGCAATGTATTTATACATAATACCACGTTTAGCGGGTGCTTAACATGACGTTTCCTTGTATCAGGCCCGGACTAAAGATTTTTTGGCTCTAAATTTAACTTTTTTTTATTTTTTAATGATGAAATCCGGTTTCGGCGGGTTTGTGCTTTATATGTCGTGTGGTTAACACCCAAGCAAAATTTACTTTTTTATTTGATACACCCTGTATTGTTATTAGTTTGTTTCTTGCTGTTGTTTTTATTCAATAGTAATAGTAATAATTTCTCCATTACATTCAAATTCTACCCAAGATACGTACGTTTCACACAGCAGATAATACATAGATATCCGTCGTTCTTTATGAAAATAATGAAGTACCGCTAAGTGTATTTTTTTCTGGCAACAAAACATCAAATGCGCCGACAAAAAGTAACCCTTTTCTGTTTTATCTCTTCGCATCACTATACCAAAATCTAAAATTGTAAATTGTTAAAAGCGACATTCAAGTACTAAATATTTACACCTTCATACACAAACTATATTTTATGGGAGAAGTTATGGGGGCATTAAGAAAACTCAAACATATACCTACAAGATATCTCCTGCGTACAAAAAATGGGACATAAGCAACTCAATCTGACACAATCATGTTTATCAGTTATTTTGACATTTACTATCGGTAAATTTGAGGTAACTTTTATATGTAATTATGGAGATTACCAACCGCAATATAGTACAATGTTTCCCTACATTATCAAATTTCTTTTTCAAGGCGTGACATCAAAAACATCAACAGCAAAAAGCATTAAAACCAAGCATGAGTGCTTCAAATTTTAAAAAACAATCATCCATTAAACAACTTTTTAAATTTGAATTCGTGCTATAAAATATTTATTACGGAATGAGTTTTCAATGTCCTACCACACCACTACGGTTTTGATACCAATAGTGCATTTACCTACGCTGTTTCTTCTTTGGTGTCCATTTTAAAGGTGGGCTCATATCCAACTGATTTCCGATTATCCAGTAGTATGAAAAGTTTTCTATTGGCGTAGAAAATTTGAAATATGTTTAGTAGTAACGAACAATCAAAACTTTACTTTCTTCGGATATCGGACAAAGCTGGAATATTTTCAACTCATTTCAATACCGTAGCTACCCATTAGTCTTAATTTTATCACTTTTAATTGTTAACGTCTTTCATTCGATTGTTTCAAAATACTACATAGTGATGATTGTTGATTTGTTTCATAATAAAATAATACTATTGTAGGTATTGTATAGTTAAACATGTACAGATTATTGCTAACTTTTCAATCTGTTTGGATTCCTCTGTATATAATTCTCATTTTTCACGTGGTTAAGTTTAATACTTAAAGAATGTACATTTGATAGATGCATTTTCTCAAAATTGCAAAACATTTTTCAGACTTAAAAGAAAGGAAGTGCTCGTTATAGAAAACATTGATCGAAGTGATTAAATCTAAAAAAAGACTTTTACATCTAAATATTAATTAATAAGCCGAAGGCAAAACCATGACAATATTAATATTACGTTATTATTATATAAATATAGATCGACGGTAGATCTTCACGAAACATACTTTGAGTATATAATATACATATATTTTTATATGCGTAAGTATTAAAAATATTGTTTGTAGTAATTCAACATTCCAGTGCTGATAATACAGAAAGTTAAGGATAAATTAAAAACATATTTGTACTAAGTTGTTGTAACTCAGGGTGCCATTCTATACAATATATATACATAAATATATATATTTTTAAAGAAATAATTCATTAGGTTTTAAATATATTTGTCATACTCGGTTTTTGAATGACGGTGTAGTTATTTCGAGCACGTGAAAAAAGAATTGAATTGTAAACGAAATAAAAATTTTTCACGCGCTCGATTTATTTTGAAGGAGATATTGGTTCTGTTACTACGTTAAGTGCTTGTACATAGTATTTTTTTACTGATAGGTAGATAATCAGAAACAAGAGGAAATTTACCATATGTGAAATTAACGTTATTAGCATTTAATTATTATACACTTGCTCAACTGTTACTTTAGAACTACTTAACAATGTGTGTATTATTTTTTTATTTATTATTTCATTTTTTTTTTAATTTTGACGCTATCAAACGTGAAGAACTGTAAGAAAGCTTCAATCAAGTGTATGGTGCTGCCAACAGTCGAATAAAAATCCATAAATCTTACTTTCGACGTGTGTTATTTTTTTCCCAACATACCCTTCAGTCGACCTAATGGTTGAAAAATTGCAAAAAAAGAAAATCGTGAAAGATTCTACAAGTGGCTCATTTAACCGTAAACATATAACAGCTTAAAAAATAGAAATCAGTGGACTTAATGGTAATCATCTTGGCTTTTATTGCATACAACAAAATATACTTTTTCAAAGTAAATATTTTTTTTTTATTACTCTACCTATAATTAGCAATTATTTCGAATTTATATATCGATATACAGCGATCACGAGCGGCCTCTCTTAAAGAACCACAGGGCCATGGCCCCACCCTTGCAAACTACAAATTATGTCAGACATTTGTTGGTATCCACGCGGGGGTGGTCGCAGTATATGCAAAAATTACATTGAAATGGGGCCAGCCGCTTCGTGGTCCGTTGCCAGCCGATTGATCGAGTTATTTCGTCAGTGCTCGGCACTGTGCGGGAAGGGTTTCCCAGTATCACGGTAGGCAAGCGTGTTAGTCAGACGCAGACGGGCCAGTCGCATACGGGCTTCGGTTTAGACACTCCCCGCAATAAAAATTGGGTTCAAGAATATTTAATATTTATTAATTATAGTAATAAAGTGTAGTATTATTAAATTAATAACTATAGTATTTCAAATCAAAATGAACTACCATTCATATCTTTCTTAGGGTAAAAATTATGAATATGAAATAATAAATATAACAAGGGAAGTTATTCCTGAAAAACACATCATAATAGTGTTTTAAGTAAAAAAAAAAACAAGCCATTTGCTTAGATAAACAAACAAAGAAAATAAAAATTGTGTTTCCAATTCTTTTTAAGTCAATTGATTTGATTGACAATTTTACCTGTTGACGTTGATCCGAAGATGGCTGTTAAAAGCCGAAACTAGTCATCATATATTAGATTGCCGTATGAACGAAAGAATGAGTTTATTTACTCTTATTTAACGTCTCAATTTAAATCGATCACTGGATACTTAGAATATAATATTGCATTAGTGTTTATGTGTTTATAAGAGGAATTATAAAAATTAAGACATTTTGATTGGATGAGTTTGGAAATATTTTAACAACGCGGAAAACTCACTACTCACTGCTCTATCACTGCTAAATATAGTAATATTGATAACAATAGTAATAATAATGCAATGTACGTTTTTCTCTACTTTGCTTTAATAAGCAATGGATATTAAATGCAGAGGTAACATTTGCTGATAATTCCTGCTTTATTAGGCCATTCTACTTGCCTACTTCCATTTGAATTTATTCATCAAGAGTAGACCCTTTTATCTCATATTCAATAGAGTTTTTATTTTTAATGTCCCGTAAAGGTTACTATTATTAAAATTTACATGATTTTTTTTCGAAAGCGTATCTTTTTACCAATAGATAATGACAGTGAGGTATTGATTTGGAAAACATTTTTTTAGCTGTGTTACAACGTATCCCGCAAAAATTGTGTTTACGTCATATTTTCTTTACTACCAAGCTACGCGGAAACTTTTTTCTCTTGCTGTACCTTCCAATATATTTATATTTTCCGATTGCATATCATTTACAATGTGCTATAGCAGGATAGGAAGTCAGTGGATAGTTTACAAGCCAGTTTTCGTAAATTCCTATTTTGCAAAACAAAAGGGGGTTATAAAGCGTTGAAAATCGTACTTACTACGAGTTTATAAAAGTTATTCATTTTCAGAAAAACAAATTTGTAACTGCACTAACCACAATCACTTTACACAGATAATCGCACAATCTAACCATAACCTCTCTTTCTTCTGACAAATACGAAAATACGCGTACGTGCACGCGTACAATTAAAAATGTTTCTGAAACATCACAAAATGACAATCGCCATCCGAACGTTAGTAACATATTCCTTTGCGATGTTATATTATTTACAAGTAACAGGAAAACAAGGAATGTTTCATACACATTTCATGTGTGGGGAGCAGTTATGGTTGTGCAACCTCTACACTTTCTTTCCCCGCGCGCCTCTTGGAGAAACCCCTTCCCCCTCCGCCGCATTGGATGTAAGGACCATTGCATTGACATACTGCTGTGAACTGATTGTCCAAGCATACAAGTTTAAAGTAAATTAAAAATGACAAAATTAATTTAGCTAGCTCAGCAAAAATGAATTTAAAAGGGCGCCAGAGATTCTTAAATCTCAGAGAAACTTTTTTAAAAAGTAATAGTGGGCGTTTGCAAAATTGACTTTCTTTAAAATCCCCAAAAATTGAAATGGCAGATTCAAAAATAAAAGAACTATTTAAGATGATATTTACAATCATTAGATTTTTATTGAAAAAAGAAAAAAAAAACATTTAATTAACAACAATAGGGGACAAAACCGTGATACAGAAGGTATCGGATTAAAATAACCCCTTCGTGAATTTACATTTAAAAAGGACAATGCAAATCCTTTAGCAAACAAAATGGTGAATTCGTTCTAGAAGGACTTTCTATACTACAAAAAATCCACGTGGTTTCAAAAATTCAAAGCAAACTAAAATTTAATTCAATTAACGTGGAGAAACAAGCAAAATCAAAAATGAAATTTAAACCAAGCTCACAGCTTCACTTCACCTACCCCGAGGTGATAAAATAAAATTAATTTGAAAACTACTAAAAAAAACGGAAAATTTAAACTCTAAACGCGATTACTTCTAAAACGAATATTATTAAAAAGCCTTACATGTATATTGTGCACAACGATCTAACACTATTTAACAAATGAATTACTAGATGGACGATTTTAAAATACAAACTAACGAACTACATCTTAAACTTAAAAAGGATTACCAGAAACGGTAACCAAGACAACTAAACAAGACAGACTCCCGCTCGTCCGTCTAGTAACTCCTGGGCCTCAAGGGTAACATTCGCATATATATGAAATTTACATTTTCGTGCGATGAACGCACAGCGCAACGCAAAGGAAAAACTAGCATATAAACTATATACAGGAGTACGCAAAATGTACAAATAAATAAAATTAACTATACACAACTGAACAAATAAAATGATACTAACAATTATTAGAATTGTGGAAACTCTATCATTGTTTTGACAAGGCTGATTTGGAATAAATAAAAATACAGATTTAAATTTCCGAAACCCGGGGTGCCATTCCATAGCAATACGTATCTAATATGTATGTGATTTATGGAGTAAAGCAGAAAATATATTATCCGAACCGGATGCTGGATTTTCTGTACCAAACGGTAAGTAATTTTCTTTTTCCCGACTTATTTGAGCATGTAAATGAATACCATAAAGCAGTTTTTAAACAATCGTTTATTTCGACATAACAATTGTATTTACTATAAAATAACGTCTTATAAAACTCGATAAAGGGTAACATATTATATAATAATACAGTTTCACCACATGATCACAAATTGCAATTATGAATTAATTTAAGAACAGTTTCTTAACTCTGCATCTCCTGTAGTGTTGTACAAGCATCGACCATTAGTGTTGCCAGTTTGTATTCCGGTTGATTTTCACTCAAACAGTGTACACTATGTGTACATAAAAGCAAGATGTTACTTAGAGAGCAAGGAACACACCATTCGTCGTTCTAAAACAGATAAAATCAAAGATAGGAAAAAAAAACATCTTGAAAAAATATGAAAATTAGACAAGCACCAACGTTTTGTAACGGCAATTTTGTAGTTTTTACAAAAATATAATAATGGGCGATTCAAACTTTCAACAATTAAGGTAAAGTCAGGTAAGTGTGTAACCGGGGCAAGTGTGTAGTTTGGCTATATTTATTTTTAAAATTGAAATACGGACGTCCTCTTCTTATAATACTAATGTACTGAACTTCATACTAGTTTTACAAATAAAAGTTCGCATCTCCTAACGTGTAATAACTTGAATATCTTGTAAATATATCATACCTTATTAAACAGGAATCAGTTTAGTATTACACTCTTGGTCGAACTAAAGGATAATGCTATTAATATATAAAATGCGGAACGATTACACACTTGCCCCATTTTGCTGGGTAAGTGTGTAGTATTGACAGTGTTTAAATGTTTTTTTCTAGTAAACTGTTGACAATTATAAAAGGTGTATCTATTGAAGGCTTTCAACTGAGCATAGATTACGTACTTCTATGTGTAAAATTTATCAAAATGTCTTATTATGTGAACAGTGTTACATTTTCTTCGCACTATGCAATTTTTACTACACACTTACCTGACTTTACCTTACCAAATATTTGCCGTCTTGATAAAATATTGTTGGGAACGAAGGTTGATTACCCTCGAACTAAATATACCATTAAACAAAAACTTACTAATGTTTCTAGGTATTGTGTCAACGTCGTACTAAATGCACCAATCTTCTCCGCTAAGTCAGGCGAAGACGTCAGGAATTGGGAGAGCCTTTTCCCAGCAACTTCTAATAATCTAAAACCCAGGTCATTCAAATCGTTAACAGCTGGTAATAATTCCCCAGCGACCGCATCGAATCCATTGACATACAATTGAACAATTTGATATCTTTTCAAAAAATCAATGTCGAGATTCCATAGCCTAGCTAGACTCAAACATTTGCCCATCCACTTTACGTGATCGGCTGAATAGACTTTTCCTTCGTTAATAGTCACAGTTTCTATCGTCACTAGTATAACTTTGCACAAAAAATGTATCCGGGCTGCATTTATTCTCGACTCAGTTTTATGCCACGTTATTTGAACCTTTTGTTGTAAATCCGTGAAGAACAGAGGAACAACGGAAGGATCGAAGAGACTACTGACAAATTTAGTCTGCTTTATCGAGAATGTTGCGATCATTTGCATCGTCAAGCTTAATTGGTAGTGCAATAGTAACAAATCATAATTAATAATATTTTGATTATGCGCCAATTCGGTTAAAGGTAATCCAGTGTCATCTTGCCAGATTGGTTCGTAATTAAAATTAATCTTCTCCTCATTGAAGGACTCCTGCAGACAATCCATGAAATCGTTAAAGAATTCGGTACAAATGCTGATAAATGAAACCATTTGGAAATCAGTTAATCCAGTATCTTGTTTGCAGAGTCTTTCTTTTGGCAGCTTCCCTACTTTTCTGATCAGCTTGCAACAGCTCTCAAATAATATTTTGAGGTGTGTATTCCAAATCAGGTTGTACAATCCGGTTCGTAGATGAGGTTCCGTTATGCAATTCAGACAAGTTAAGGAAGCTTCAAGCTTTCGAATATCTTGAATGTCTTTTTGCCAAGACAAAGCGTATTCCCAAGACATGTTCGTTAACAGAACATTTGAATTCAAACTATAAGGAAATTGTTTCCGCAGTATATTGAGATGTTCGAAAACTAATTCCGAAGTTATAAGTTCGAGATCTTCCTTGGAGATAGGTGCGGAATTATTTACATTTTCCTGTTGTTGCGAAACTGATTGCTCATTTAACAAGGAATTTTGATTATGCATCTCGTTTAGCGATAACAATTTTGGAGTCACACCTTGCAATGTTAGCCAGCGTGCTATTAATTCACTGACGGAACCTTTGCCTCCCTCCAAGATATATTTTAGACTAACACTCTCTTTTTCGTGCCTTAATTTCGGCAACGTACCAGTACAGATTGGCTCATTAGCTAATATAATATTCAACAACGAAACATCTTCTAATTTTCCGATCAATAAAGTCCATTCACAATTTTCCTGTGACAAATTTTCCCATACCTCAAAATCTTCTTCCGAACTCTTTTGAAATTCTTTTTCATTCTCTATGCGCTGGGCTACGCCTTTGCACAAGATAGCTGCCATCAAAGCGGGGAAGGATTTCGAAGAATCCATTAACAATTGTCTTATACCAGTCCAAAACGGTGAGGTACTATTGTTATCAACGATGAGATCTTCCTGATTGGCGTTTTGTACTAGGCAGTATATAACTGCGCTTAAATTACGCATTTCGCGTTCTAGATTTATATCTATGTTTAAAGGCCGATGCACCCAATAGTTTAGTAGAAGAAAAAAGAGATCGTTGATGAATATATTGCTGTCTTTAAAGTATATCTGTAAAAATTAAAATATAAAATAAATTATGTGAAATATTTCAGTCAAACTTTAAAAAAACGTAGCTGGTATAATACATTTTTTTGACAGAAACAAATAAATACAATAACGGTGGTAAGGGACCAGTCCATAGGTTATCAAACCTATATTTGCCCATATAAAGGCAACCCCAGTAGCAAGCCAAGACGAGATGGTTAGTGGCGGCTATAAGTTCGTGCTCTCTGCTTAAAACCGAAGCAGGATGAATGAAGACCGTTGCCGTGAACCCCCCCCCCCCCCCCACGCCCGAGCTGTCGTGTCGTGGCTAAGGGCTTGCACAAGATTCTATAACGATGCCAGTTGTTGCTTTCGGCTACCGAAAACCCAACTGTTAAACCAGGTCCCGAAAGGGATGGGGGGGGGGGGAGGTCTTGGCTTAACTGCACAGACCGAGAGGAGACAACCTCAACAAAAACCTAAATCCTAAGGTGGTGAACTAGGCTGATGGGATGCGTGGCTGGATAGAAGATCAGTCTACCAGTCCAACCTTGGGGCACCTGGCGCAACCCATTGTATTTAGCCTTACTTCTGCATGCGGGGCTCTGTGGAGGTGGACCTTTCCTTCCTTAGCTACTCGTGGGATCAACCATGGAGGAAAGACGTTTATTAGCGGGACGACGCCGCTACTAAACAGGAATTGAAGCAGGGCCTAATAAGAAGCCTTCCACTTCCAAAGTGAGAGTACCTTACAAGTAAGGAACAAAGGCAGGAACACAACGACTGGAGCAGATTGGGGAACAGGATGGCATCCATCCCCTCTCAAATTGCGTAGCACTGTGCTACTCAAGGGCGTTGCACCTGGGGCACGTGTAATCGAAGATGGAGACTTACCTAACCTGGGGCCTTCTGATATCCTACACTTTCTGTAGGGAATAGGATTGGAAGGCCAGCTGTAAAACAACAAGAACAGGGGACACAATAGATCTTTTAGGTCGCAGTGTAATATCACCCTTGCAATATATACATATACATATACATAGCTTCTCCCTGATGTCAATTGCAGTGCGGCGACAATACTGTAGCATAGTTGAAGTGCACACAAGCAGTACATTCATGCGGTCTAGACCAGTAAAGATCCAGGGCGGAGGCAACACTTATGTTGACTAGAAGAGCTCATGGAAAAACATGTAGGTGAAGACCTAGTATGATGTACTGGACATACATGGGTGGTCAGACCCATGATCACTTATGCATCTTCGGTTTGGTGGAAAAAGGCACACAGCAAACTGCTATAACTGAACTGAGCAAGATACAGAGGCTTGCGTGTTTAGGAATAACAGTAGCTATGAGAACTACTCCTACAGCAACAATGGCATGCCTCCTCGATCTCCCTGCTCTCCATTTGGTGGGAATGGCCGAGGCAAGAATGGGGCATCTCAGATTACGAGAACTACCAAGTGGCAGATATGCAGGATTGGTGCACAATAATATTGTCCAATTGAGAATGAGATCTGAAATTTCGAGGTGGAAGTCATGGATCGAATAAGCTGAAATCAATTCAACTAAAGAGACAGGTTCGGATCGTTGTTCTGGTTTACAGACAGATCAAAAACCGAAAAACGGTACTGAAGCTGGGATCTACAGCGGGGTGAGAAATACAGTGATCACCCTTCCACTAGGAAGATATGCCACGATTTTTCAAGCAGATATATATGAGCTCTACACGCCATGTAGGCCTATGGCTTTAATTACAATTTGTTTCCAAACAGTTCTATTTCTCGCCTTTTCTTTCCACTGCATCATCCCTAGTCCGACAAAATCCTCTTCAACCTCCTGTAGCCACCTCTTCTTCGTTCTTCCCCGCTTCATTTTTCTTCCACCACTTCTCCTGCTCACAACCTGCTTCGTCAGCCTGCCTTTCGGTAAACGTTCTATATGTCCAAGCCAGGCTATCCGCTGCGCTCTAATAACTTGTGTTATTGTGGGCTCTCCAAAAAGCATCCCCCTTCGTTGGTTCTTCTTCTCCACCAATCCTCCTCTCTCACTCCCACGTAAATTTTTCTTAGTATTCTCCGCTCCCATACCTCCAAACTTTTTTCGTTGTTCTTGGCTAAGGTCCAGGTCTCAACAGCGTATGTTACAGTTGGCCTTATGACTGTTTTGTATGCCATTACTTTGGCCTTTCTAGATATATTTTTGCTTTTTAGGAACCTTTGCTTTTGTTTCCCTTTGCTATCCTGGCCTTAATCTCCACTTCCATTTCGTGGCGGTCTGTAATGATGGAGTCGAGATAACAGAAGTGGTCTACTTTTTCGAAAAAGAATATTTCTCTGCTTTTACTGGGGGTATAAGTGCGTATTCTGTCATTCGTAAATTTCATTTCCATGTACTTTGCTTTGTTCTTATTTACTCGGAACCCGAATCTTGCCGCTTCTCTTATCAATCGCTGAGTTACTTTTTTCATTTCTCCCATTCCTCGACTCACAATTGTTACATTATCGGCGAATGCTAGGCACTGATGTTTTTTTGTCGTGTATTAGCCCTGTTCGATATATATGGTATACGTAATATTACATTGTGTAATTGATATCAATCGCTTATGGATATCGAGGGCTTATGGAAATTAGCAGAGCTATATTGCTACAGACAGCCAAGCGGTACTGTGGGCACTAGTGATACAATCAAGAGTGGTTTGGGAATGTATTCGAGAATTGAATTGATAGACCGCAATAAAATTACTTTGCTGTGGGTGCCCGGACATTCAGCAATCGAAGGAAATGAAAAAGCCGATGAGTTAGCAAGAAAGGGATTATCTGCTTGACGGATAGGCCCAAAACCTGCTGTAGGAGTGTCTAAAAACACAGTACGAGAGCAGGTAAGAGGTTGGATCAAAGAGAAACAAAAAGAACATTGGAATAATATAACCAGGAAAACTCAGGGTAAGACCATTGCTAAGGGATCATAAAAAAAAGAAGGTTGGAGAACTACTGCAGCTCAGTAGGAATTATCTTTTCATCGTGACAGGTTTCCTAACAAGACACTACACTGAAATGACATTGCAGAAAATTGAGATCGACACTGGGGATACTAACTGCAAACTGTGTAATGAGCGGACAGAGAACGCTTACCACATTCTGCAGTATTTCCGGTAACTCCAAAGCCAACAAAAACATCTCCTAGCCGAGCTACCATTATTTATACTATCATTAACTAACACACGGCCTGCCTAAGAATGGCGCCGGTCGTAGAGCAATTATTTGCATACACTGATCATACCATTCCTCTTTTGAGATCTTAATCGTTCGTACCAAGAGCATGAAATGCCTTTATAAAGAAGAAATTTTTTAAGCCAACGAGATGAAATTCCTATGCCGAAGATTGCTACCCACTGTTGTTCGATATTTTTATCGTGAATGACAAATACTTAGTCCCAATTCTAGAATTGACAAAGTTTAAGAAATCAAGTGGTATAGAATCTGAGATTTGGTGTCTTATCGTAATCTGGAAAGCTCAGTACAGTCCA
The DNA here is from genome assembly GCA_004143645.1 of Protaetia brevitarsis. Taxonomy (NCBI): domain Eukaryota; kingdom Metazoa; phylum Arthropoda; class Insecta; order Coleoptera; family Scarabaeidae; genus Protaetia; species Protaetia brevitarsis. The sequence continues at coordinate 1,070,211 of RXPK01000071.1, forward strand.
GTTACAGATTTATCCGGGGACGTAGATTGTTAATGGTTAGGGCCGCGAACGCGTATTCATCTATTTCGACAGACGCGGCGTGCGTTATTTCGGGTATATTACGAATAGATTTACGTTTGAGGGAACTTAAATTTAGGGATGCGAATAAAATAGGGTTTAATTACGGCAACAAGAATTAATACATTAAAATAGTTAATTAAAGTAGGGACCAATGACATGTTAGGAACAATGAGATAATTAGAGTAGGTAGCCCCATGTAGTACCCTTGAGTGGAGCATGGGGTTTAAGAATGTTTTTCTTGTATCGTTTTAATTTATCAATAAATGGTGGCAACAGGAATTAGATTAGAACCGAACGATCTAGGAAGCGAATAGATAGAGGGAGCCGAATCATCCCGCTGAATTAAAAAGTATTACTTAAACAAATTTATAGGCCATTTTGAAGGGGGTTTAGAATTTTTTGCGGATGGGTCAAAGGGTGGAAGTGGTACGACTTTTGTTGTATATCATAGAGCTATTTGATTATATAGAAATATATAATTAAAAGTTTAAATTAGGGAATTATTGCAATAATTTTTAGACAGAATTTCTTGCAATAAATCAGGCAGTACGTTGTATTAGGCGTGAGATTTATACGGCGAATTATAACTAATAGCTTATATGTATTAGAGGCGCTAGGGAATTTAAAAAATCCAACTTATTTGACTTATGATATGTTAGCTGAGAGAGATGGAAAGCATTTTTGGACTAGGGCTCACGTAAATACAATCGCTAATACGAAGGCGGATCAATTAGCGAAAGCGGCGGTGTCTAGGAGAATAGCGCGATAATTAGGTATGCGTTAATTTCGTTTAGCGTAGTTAAAAAGGCGTTTACGGATAAACTTAATAATGATTGGCAGGGTTGATGGAATATTACTTTAAATGAGAGGACTAGGAAATTTATCGGTAACGTTAATACGTGTTACGGTAATTCTAAATCAGATTTATGTAGAATTGGGAGGGTTAATGATTCACATTGTGAATGTGGTGGGAGAGATACAGTGGAGCTAGTGGAGTCACTGACGAGTGACGGTCGCGTACGAAAGTTAGAGCATTAGCTAAGAGTTAAATTAGATGCGACGCGCAACAGATATCGTAGATAATGAGTCGGCCGAATGGTGGGAATTTTTTAGTAATGTTGCTAAAGAATTAGATAGGTTACGGCATAATATTTTGATAGTTAGTAGTACGTATTTACAAATATTTATTATTCTTTAGTAGTCTGAAATAGTTTTCAGTTCTATAACTATTAGTATATGCGGGGTGTATAAATAAATATTTAAAATACAAATCTTTCATTTAATTACTATTAGTTAGGATTAGTAGGATTAAGTTATTCTCAAATATTAGAGTAGGTACTGCAGTTGTTTTATTTGTTAAATATTCCATGTAAACAGAAATTTATCAACAGCTAAACTCAAAGATTTGACGGAAATCCTCTGGTTGTCAGGTGGACGTTGTTATCGTAAAAAAGAAAAAAAGGCATTCCTCTCAAACTCTCTCATACAAAGGTCACAATTCCCACACACGAAATAAAGAAAACGTAATAAAATAATACAAAAGAAATAGAACCGAATATAATCTGTTGGATTTACCTGTAATTCTGTCGTCTCCAAACTTCCATTAATATATTTAGCATATATCGTTTCGGCAGTTTGAAACAACGACATTTCATCAATATCTTTTTTCAGATATATGCAGTCTTCTACACTCAAATCAAATATTCTCAAAAAACTGGACAATGTTTTCCTTCCATTCTCCTTAAATGATACCTTCAATTCCGGCAATTTATAATTATTCAAAGTGCTCAAATCCAGTAATTTTTGAAGATTATCCATCTCTTTAAAACCTAAGACCGCATTCGTATCCAAAGCGTTTGAACATTGGAAATTTCCATTCGTTATGTCTTGCATTTGGCTCTCATCTGTGACGTGTGTATAAAAACTTACTAGGGAATTCAAATTTTCCGATACAATCTTTTAAAGCTTTCGTGTCTGTTTCCATTTCGGAATGATTTTGCGAGTTAATTTTCTCAATGAAGTGGTTCGTACATTTCAGGATGACTTCTGGATGCACTTCTCTATTCGAAATTAAAAATTCTAATAATTGCAATTTTACGTCAACCGTCTTTATCTCCGAACACGTATTAAATGCTTCCGAAACTAAACTTTCGTCATCATAATTACCTAACTTGATATACTGCTTTAATCTTTTATATAAGTGGAGATCCCGTACTCTTTTGCTATTCTTTTCTGTCAAAGCGAAATGGAACGGCACTATAATCTCTTTAATAGAGCCATCAGGATCGATTAAGAGCGTTGTATATTGGCAGATATATTTTGATTTTGAAGTTGTTTGAAATCCCATCAAACCGTAATTCATGTAAATCAATCGACTGTGCTTCGCAGCAGTAAAAGTTGCTACTTTAGTACCGACTTGAGCTGAGAATATCTCTATAGTACCCCTTTTTCGAGGAGTAAATTATCAAAAATAAAGCTATAGGTTTCATGGAACGGTGTTTCGCCTTCCTTTCGTCGGGAACTTGAACAAATGCACACTGGGCTTCACGATACCCTTTAAATATCCTAATAGCGGTGCCCTTGTGAGTATCGATAAGCATTACACGACCTAAAGTATCGGAAACAGCAGCGAGTTTCTTGTTCGGTGACAGAATTATATTAGATGCTACTCGCCGCAAGTCGCACAAACCAAAACGGCATGACATTCCTTCTGCTGGCAAAAGTGTGGTACTAGATTGTTTCTCTGGTGGGCTTTTCGCACCAGTTAACCATCCGCTGCGAAAAAAAAGGTAGAATGAAAACATAAATGTTCAGGAACATAAGAACATCACCAAGTAAGTGGGTCTGATTTGCCTAAAAACTCGGATTTCCCTAAATTTTGCAGAAATTGCCCTTGATACAATGTAATTTTTTTGACCGGCTAAATCGAAAATGTATTATTTTTATACGTTACGTGAAATTAGGTTATTCCCCTATTCGATAACACTATACAGGGTGTTTCACATGAAAGGGAATTCTTCTATAACTCGTAAACAGTGCCGGATAGGAAAAAAGTTTTATATAAATTGTAAAATTATAATTTTTCTATAACGCAAAATTATTTGTACAGGGTGTTTCGTGACCTTGGTACAACTTTCAACTTTCTTTTTTTTTTAATACAATACCCCCAATATTTTTACATTTTTAAAAGCGCCAATAAAATTTAAAAACATAAGATATACTTTAGCGTTAAACTCATTAATTTCCAAGATATCTTCGATTTTCTAAAAATTATGTCGCTTGCACTATTTGAGAAAAGCGATTGTAATTTAGTTACCACCTAGACTGAGGAATCAAATTTTGAAATATCTTAGTACGGACCTACTTATACTTGCAGATGTGTTTATAGTTGTATTTTAATGTACTGGGTGTTCGTTAGTAAAGCACAAACTCACAACTTCAAAATAGTATATCTTACTTTTTCAAATAGAACACCTTGTATATGTTTACATTATTGAAATCCTATTAACAAGTGCTTTTATTTTTATTAAGTATACTCTATGTCTATTTCTTTTACTTTTCGAGTTGTTACAGTTTTGATTAATTTTACATTGTTACTATCATACTTGTAATCTTAGTAGGCGACGATTCTATAATGACAATTACAGTCGCTTTTATTTGACGTTTAATAGTGTTTAGTGTAATTAAATTATCGTTGAATTCCTATTACCAAGTGCTTTGATTTCTATTAAGCATACTCTATGTCTATCTCTTTTACTTTTCGAGTTATTATAGTTTCAATTATTTTTTCATTATAGCGATCATATTTGCAAGTAGGCGATTATTGTATGTAAATGTAATCCAGAAAATAAATGTATATATTGAGTCGGTAGCACAAAACTGCCGTTCTAGCCATCAATCTTTTAATTTTTAAATTTCACATACTACATGTTTCGGCCTAGGCCATCCTCAGGTATGTTTGTAATATCTGTCAAAAGTAATGAAAATTGTCAAATTTTACATTTAAAAAAATATTATATTTAACGAAATAAGTTTATTTAAATTGGAAAAATTATAACCAAATTTTGAAATGTTATAAGTTACGAAGTTGAGAGAATACTGTATTCTCTCAATATATAGGTGTCCAACGGTGCGAGCACGGAAGATTGCTCATAACCTAAGGGTATTTTCAAAAAAATAGTCATGGATTACCATAGATCGTACCTGACTGCATGTCCTAAAAATATTTTGAATTATAATTCAACGGAACACTCTGTATACTCTGTTTTCACCTTCTTCATAATGGGTTTGCTGCTTAAACGCTGTCGGAGTACGTCAATTTCTGGATCACCTCTTTCGCGATCGTTGGATTGGTCGAAGGTGGCCTATAGAATGGTCTGCAGATTGTCGGATCTTACACCACTTAATTTTTTCTCTGCGGGCATTTTAGGTCTAAGGTGTACGCCACGTATTTAGCTTCCTTACAAGAGTTACGCCGAAAAAATTGTTGAAGAATGCTAATGAATAACCAGAAATGTTGCGAAACGTCAGGAGAACATTTGAAGCAATATTGTACTATTATATGGAAGTTAATGGTCATCATTTTGAACATTTAATAAAGTGAAATCCAATTGCAAATTATGCTTTTTTGCTTACTGGTTAAAAAAATTACTTTCTGATACAGCTTGGTGTAAAGAGAATTAAAAAACCTTTTGAATGAGTGATCACAAGACCCATTTTCTCTATTCAAATTTTAAGGGTGGAGGCTGGTGCGCCCCCAGGAATGATTTTAAATCGTCGACTATTAACAGATCGTTAATAGTCGTCTCTCCTGATATGACAATTGACAGGTATCGGAATTTTATATAAATCACAGCAGGTAAAGAGTTATTTGAGGTGGCTCGTTTCAATTGGAATGCCCTGTATAATAAACAATTGTACATTTTTCCTCAAAAATGAGGTGTCGCAATTGGGTTAGTTATTTAATATTTTTTATAAAAACAACCTATGTGGAAATATGCGCGGTTTGGAAATGGTTTAGGTAAGCAAAGTGTTTTCTTTTTCAACATGAAACAAGCTCGTATTCCATTAGAGTTAAATAAAACTAAATGCGGTTTACAATCGATCATTTGATATTCGTACTGTTTTTTCCTTGTTTTTTTTTTATGCGATATACACTGAAGAAACTGAAAATAGAAATGAAGCAGAGAAAATCCAATTACTGGGAAAATCTCCAGTGAATGAGGCAAAGTAAATTCTTCTGGGAACTTATAACCAAAAGAGGTTTACAGAATGCATCGACCTGAGTAAGAACAATGTTCGCATATTAACAGGAATACTTTCAGGCAATTGTAGACTGAAAGGACACCTGAGTAAGCTTGGACTGGAAAAAGAATCTGAATGTAGATTTTGTGGGGAACAGGATAAAACACCCATCTCCTCTCAAACTGCGTAGCACCGTGCAACTCGAGAGCGTTGCACCTGGGAGCATGTGAAATCGAAGAGGGAGACTTACCTAGACTGGGACCCTCTGATATCCTACACTTTCTGAAAGGAATAAGATTGCCAGCTGTAAAGCAGCAAGAATCGAGGACACAAGGGGAGATTTTTTAGGTCGCAGTGTAACATCACCCTACCATTTATATACATACATGAGATATATCAACCACACTTAAGTAATACTGAAAATGAACGGCGAAAATAAATTGGCTATAACATTACCATTGTTAATATAATTAAAAGAAATGACATTTAACTGTTACACCTAATTAAATAATGTTACTACAGTAAAAGTGTGTAAATTAAAGGTTCTTTTAAATCTCCATTATAATTAATAATAATATCGTTTAATAATCACCAATTAAAAATAATAAATCTTACGTTACAATTTTTTACAAATCATTATAGGTATAATTGAAATCCGTTCAGGACAATCAAACCCACTTCCCTAATGAAGGCGTGTAATTTAATATTTACGGTAATGCAGATTTCAGTTTACTTGCAACCGCTTTGGCAACGTCGCTAAGCACAGGTTGGGCACCTCCCTCTAGAGCATAGTGAAATCCAACAAAAGGTCTTACACCAGCAGCGATAAGTAAATTATTGTTTGGCGGCACAGATCGATATCGGCTATCAAATCCCTCGCAGGTAGAAGCCGTTAATAAATGGTCAAAAGTGTTGGACAAATCAAGGCCGACAACCGCCATATCGTTTACTGTATTTTGATCTACAAAACCCCATTTCTTCGGGTTTATAGGCGCAGTTGTAAGGTCTGCGTTCGCCCCGCCAGCTTGTCCTTAAATATGATAGTTCCGAGTAAATTCTTTATATATTATCTGTAAATCTAGAGGTGGCTACATTTTCATAGAGATGAGCTGTTTCAAAAAATCACACAGAAGTGTGAAGAAAGAGGAAGAAGTGTGGTACTTTACAGACGTATTAGAACTTTTAAGATATGTGGAATGGTTCTGAAGAAACGAAAAAGACCAAAAGCTTTATTAAAAATATGTATACAGGGTGTTACGAAATTAGCGGCCACCGAGTATGGGATGACGTTAAGTATCAAAAACTGAAACAAATTTTTCCTTTACTGTTTTTTTTTTTAATCTGACCAGTATCTTCTAAATAATTATGTAAAAAACTATAATATTGGATAACTAAACAATTATACCATAAAACACTATAACAACTATTCGAATTGCCTTCCGGCAGCAGGCAAATATGCTTCAGCACGCCTTGCTATTGCTTGAACGGCGTTACATTTCATTTGCGGTGTTACTTGCTGCGGCGCTTGAAATACACGATTTTCTTGTTCATTAACGTCGGCCACAGGTATTTGGTAAACTAACGCTTTCAAAACGCCTCGTAGAAAGAAACTGTGAGATGTCAGATCTGGCGATCGAGATGGCCTGGATATTGGGCCACCGCTACCAATTCAACCGTCAGAGAAAGTATTGCCCAGATAATCCCATACGAATATCAAAACCAATTGGTGCAACCTTACCAGTCGTTTACATACTAAACCACCCCAAATATTTAAACAAAGCGACGTTGACGACTTCTAGGCATAGTTAAATGTGGATTCTCGTAATCCCAGCAATGTTGATTACGAATATAAAAATACCATCCTGAGTAAATAAACATTCATCTGTCCACAGAATGGAATCTTGAATTTTTCAAGTCATGATTTCAATACCACTCACATAATGCTTGCCGAGGTGGACCGTCATTTTCTTCCAAATGCTGGGCTTTCGTTAAATGATATGGGTACCGTTCATCGCGTTTCAAAGCACGTCGTACGCGAATTTGAACTTCTTGATAGATCGTTTCTTATTGTTAGTAAACTAGTGATTACATCGTCATGTGAACGAGGATGGCCAGCTTTTCTACGTGGTTGCATTGTAATGGACCCGATGAAAAGAATTCTGTCTTCTAGTCTTCTAAAGACATTAGCATTTGGCAAACGTCACCTTGGAAATCGCATCGTATACAATCTCGCTGCTTCACCTGCATTATTATATGAAGCGCCAACAGCCATCAACATATCGTAATATTTACGACTTGAGTAATACATTGAATCATATTTTCGATAGTTAAAATATAAATACCGTATCCTTTGAATGACAAGAGTAGAAATGTCAAATAGGTATTTACGCACCACATTTGTTTTATGTATGTATAAATAATTGCAAAGCCTTCTTGGATCATTTTCAGTTATCTAATATTAAGAAGTTTTATGCATTTTCTTTTTATTTTTCTCAAATTGTTTGTAATCAGAAAATATTGGTCAAATTAAAACACGTAGTCGGTGTCTGCGAATTTCGTAGTATCCTGTATACATACAGGGTCTTAGGTAAAAATGCGGCGGTTCAAGGGGTTATTCCTTGACCTATTCTAAGAAAATGTTGTCCTATGATGATTTTTGAAAAACCCCTTTTTGCTTCGAAGATACAGGGCGAACAAGATTTGCGACAGTAACAATATTTTGATATCAAAAAGTACATGTAAAGTTGTTCAATCTACAATAAATGTTCGAAATGGCTTCCTCCAGCCTGGATACAAGCATTCAATCGTCTCGTCATTGACTGTTGAACTCTTTCAAACACACCTGGATCGTTCCTAATTGAGTTACACCCAGCAATTATCCGATTTCGTAAATCGTCCAAATTCTCCACTTGAATAGCGTAAACTATTGACTTCAGAAATGCCCGGAAGAAATAATCTAGGGGGTTTAAGTCTGGGGATCGAGCAGGCCATGCGTGTGTTGCTGTTCAAAAATTACGAGCAACCAAACTGAAATGTGGTGGTGCACCATCGTGCATAAACCACATTGCAATTCTTGTCGCGTATGGTACATCCTCCAGAAACTCAGACACCATTGCTTCCAAAAAGTTTCCGTACACCACGCCAGTAAGTCGTCCTGGTAGAAATACCGGTCCAATTAGATAGTCACCCACAATTCCAACCCAAACATTCAAACGAGAACTGATGTTGGAAACGATCTTCAAATACCTCATGCGGATCTGCCCACACATGGTTATTATGAAAATTCCTTACTGCATTTGTTGAGAACCTGGCTTCATCGGTAAAAAGAATCTGTGTCAGGAGTAGAGATATGCGAACTAATGTTTGCAATATCCATTGATACAATACAATACGTGGAGGAAAATTAGGAGGTAGTAGTGCCTGAACACGTTGAATGTGGTATGGATACAACAAATTGTCCTTAAGAATTTTCCAATGACTTACATTGAAGGTATTTGCAATTTTTCACGTAGAACTACCAGGATCTTCCTCTATCATCTCCAGCACATTCTGTTCCAATTGTATCGTTCTTGCAGTCATTGATATTCCTGGCCCTCCACACATCGTTTCATTGAGTCTGTTTCAGGAAGACGTCGATCAATGTTTTCGAAGATTTTTCGGTCGAGGACATTACGGGCAGGAAATCGTTCAATGTGCAATCGTCTAGCTTCTAATGAGTTGCCATCAGCAAGTCCATGCTTATCAGTCATCTCGGCGTTCGTATACATCATGATAGAGGATTTCATTAACTATTAAAGACACGTCAAAAAGCCAAACGTCACTCAATCTAAAAAAATGCGACCGATGAGACGTATTCAAATGAAATCCACTACTAGATAAAACAGCCGTTTCATGTGATCGAGATCGGAAAAATAACAAAGGATTGTAAACAATGTTTTATACTTGATAAACTCATTGGCGTACACCATACTTTTATTTACATTAATAATTTCAACGAATATCGAATATGGTTGTCGTAAATCTTGTTGGCCCTGTATCTTTGAAACAAAGGAGTTTTTCAAAAATCATCATAGGACAAAATATTCTTAGAATAAGCCAAGGAATAACCCCTTGAATTTTTCCCGTGTGTTTACCTAACGCCGTGTATAAAAAGCAGGATTTGAAGTTCTTTTAAGATACACACTAAAAAATATTTGCAACTCCTGATTAAAATTCCAGTAAGAAATAGGATGCAATTATCAAAAATTGGAAAATATACCTAGTGTTTTCTATTAAATTTCCAAATTTTTGGTAAACTTATCTTATATTACTGGAATTTTAAATAGGAAATGCAAACATTTTTAGTGAAAAGCTTTCAACTTTGTTATTGTAAATAGAAAGGTTTTTATTTCAAATTTGGATTCTATTCTGAATTTTATGTCAAGTTTATCTAACACACCATGTACCTAATGTTTATACTTTATTATCTTATTGGCTCTTTTTAAATAGTTTTGTGTTATGTTGTGGTGTACGAACTTTCAAGTTGCTTGCACTAGTTACAATCCTTTTTTTTTTTCATTTTCATTTGTCAATAATGTCTACCAAATGGTGCGCCTATTTTTAGCAATGAAATTAAGAAATCCTGCAATTGATTCCACCCCCTTAGCAAAATTTAAATTTCCCACAATTATTCTTAGTAACTTCAACATTGAAATACGAAATTACCAATGGTGTTGTATTAGATTACAAGTTATTTTAATGTCTTTCTGTTGAAGTTACTAAAAATGATTGCGGAAAATTCAAATTTTGCCGAGAGGGCAGGAACAGAGGAGGCAAAACGAAAGATTTTCAAATTGTGGTAACACTTTTTTTTTATCAACCCACGACTTTCTCTGCGCCAATCGTCTGTCAAAAACCGATTTTAGCTGAAATTAATACTTTAGGTGTTTCAGAAAAACTGGCACAGTATAATGATTACAACTGCATGTATGGGTTTTAGGTGGCTCTTGGTTCTATAGTTAGTGTTACGATTAAGTAAGGGTGAGCTTCATAACATAACTTTAAAGCGTTAAAATTACTTTAAAGTTCTCATAAATAATACACAGGCTTTTATTAAAGTGGTAAAGTAACATTTATAATGAAACCGGCTCTTAGTCTCAGTAAAGATTCACAAATATGTAATGACATTGACAAATAACACGTAACTTGATTTACTTATTAGGTTATCATGAAAGATAACATTATAATCTGATTTAAATTTTTTCCTTCTTGTTCAGTCCATCTGGGGATGGACTGTATATGTAAATTTGCAACTTATTTTTTATTTATTATTATAATACAAAGAGTATAATAACATTACATTAGAATAATGATTTAGAGAGTTAATTTGCAAGGGTCGGCAGTACTCACATTGTGAGAACAGAAACGCAATAAAAATATTTATTATCTTCATTCTTAAATAGTTTTGCACTATTGCATATAGCTAAGAATATTAATGCTATTCTGTGAATGATTTGAAGCTTTCGTATTTGCACTAAACATAGCATACTTGTTATGTCCACAGTCCACATGCATAAATAATATAAAGCCAGGTAGTGTAGTTGTACATAGTACAAATATAGAATTGTGTTTTGTTCTCTCTCTGATTTTTTAAATATTAAATATTATTTGTATGGAGAAGAATGTTATATTCTTTATTGGATATGCATTCACATATATTATTTTTACAATCTTTTTCATAGAGAACATAAGGTACCACAATTTTTTTCTTCTTCTGCACTGCAGCATTATTCTACAAATTTAGGGATTATCGATATCGCTATATCGTAATGATTCAATTTGACATCATCGTATTCGATATCTCTATGATTTCGTAACCCCTAGATACGATTTTAGCGATTAGCAATATCACCGGACTGTAGCGATTTGACATCATGCTATCATTAAGATTTAACATTATTATAAAGATATATCAATTATATCTTATAAAGGTATATTATTAAAGGTAAACTATATTTTTCACATAATAACATGATTACCTTACTTACGCAGTTAATAATTATGCTTTATATTAGCAAAAACCAAGCATTGACTGTTATGACAGATGATTACTTTAAAAATAACAACAACAAATTAATTAACAGCGATATCAAATTGACTTATCGACACCTATATCACCTATTTGACATCATGCTATCATTAAGATTTAACATTATTATAAAGATATATCAATTATATCTTATAAAGGTATATTATTAAAGGTAAACTATATTTTTCACATAATAACATGATTACCTTACTTACGCAGTTAATAATTATGCTTTATATTAGCAAAAACCAAGCATTGACTGTTATGACAGATGATTACTTTAAAAATAACAACAACAAATTAATTAACAGCGATATCAAATTGACTTATCGACACCTATATCACAGTATAACCCCATATCGCTGTCATTACCAAATAGCGAATTGTCGCAAAATGATGACGTAATTCAATAGCGACAGAATCTGTAAAATACCACTATCGATATTGCTATCTGAGTTAGCGATTTGATTGCAGAACAATGCTCCTGCGCTGGTGTCATTATTAATTTTTATTTCTAAATACCCAGATGTTCAAACAAAAAATCAAGATTAAAGTTTTCCCCATGTTTGGTATGACCTTTTTTATGATTATTACCTATTATCAAAGAAATAACACTTACTTCTGGCTAAGTAACTCCTGCATGTTCTAAGAGTTGTGAATAAATTAGATCCACTTATAACACATACATTATTAATATATTGGACGTATAGTTCTTCTGGTTTTAATTCTGGACTAATATCAGGTCGAGGGCTATGTTGTGATTGGCACTTTAAATTCACTACACTGTCATTGTGCAACTGTTCCTCTAAAAGCAATGTACAATCTTCAGTATAAAATCGGACATACCCTGATCGGAAACCCAACACAATGCACGTCCAATCTGGTCCAACCTATTCAAGTTAATTAAAATTTAATGCACTAACTGAAACTTAGTCTTCAAACATTAATTCACCTGTGAACTCGAACTAGGCGTAACAATAGGCAGACAAAGAACAGATGTTATGTGGTCATTTGAGTCAACTATTTCGGAGAACGTAACAATGTAGTTGCTTATCAATTGATTAGAATCCCATTTTCCCGTTAGAATGAGGAGCTTCTCTTCGTGAGCGATCGCGATAATATCACCACAAGGAGAAATGGACACCTCGCAATATTGTAACCAATCATCTGTACCTTAAAAATACATAAATCTCAGAATGAGATTAACCTCTAGGTGATTGATTCACCTTTTGATTTGTCGAAAAAAAATAAACAATCTTTGACTTTCGATATGTCCACTAGATTTGCTATTAACTTTACTTGACAAGACATCCTATTTACAAATTCCTTTATAAAAATGACAAATGGCAAGCTTATAGCTTAACGCATTTCGACAGTTGACAGCGATTGACAGCAAACAGCTGCTTTATGTTGATAGGTGACTCAACTTATTATTGTAATTTAAGGTGACCATTCTTGAATGAAAGATTATTCAAACATACATATTTGGCGAACTATACTTTTGGTAGTTTTTAAAGCGAAAAAGATAATTTTAACTGTGTAATTGAAAATAAAAATATTTCAATATATTACGACTAGGACAAACTACTAAACTTCTACAAAAATACATTTTAATTTATAAAATGAGATAAACGTAATTGTAAATTGAGCATGTTATAATAACATATCTCTTATGAGATCAATAAATACGAATTTTTAATAATTGATACCTTGATATTGAGGCCGTTTTACACCACGCTATTTGTTAGTCAATCTATTAAACGTTTTTATTATTACTGTTACATGTGTGTTACATAAACTTTCAAGTTGACCCATAATTGGGTAAAAATAATCTAATACATATAAAAATTAATAACTGTAGATATATGAATGGATCCTAATAATACCGCATCGATGCTGTAATGATGTGAGTTTAGGAACGCGTCACTCATAGTCCACGATAGAATGAGTAATTGAAATTGAATTTATTGCTTCGCAATATTTAATAATCCTTACCTATACTACAATAGTTATTTAAATAATTTAAATTAGATAGTAGCGACGTCGCAGTAATGAATAATCGAGCTTATCTCTGACATTTCTATTTTTAGCGTCTGAAACGTTTTAACCGTAATTGTGCATTCGTCGGGACTCCCCAGATATTTTCTATATTCTTAAATAATTCCTGTTTAACGTCCAAAATGTCAGAAGTCATCGCTACACTAGTAGAAATGGGTTTTAGCAAAGCCAGAGCGTAAGTATTTCAGAATATTTTACACAAGTCATTTGTATAACGTACATGTTCATTAGGGAGCAGGCTGTGGCACAGACCGGTGCTAACGATCTCCAAATTGCAATAGACTGGATATTGTCTCACGAGGAGGAGATAGTGGCCGAACCCGTAGCACAAACATCAGATTCAAACATTTCCGAGCTACCCGAAAAAGAAACAGATGTGAATGAACTAAAAACCACAGAAGAAACGCCAGAACCAGAAGTTGCAAAGTCGCTTAAGTGTGATGATTGCGGCAAACTTTTTTCAAGTACTACGGATGTAGAAGTTCACGCTTCTAAAACAGGTGTGTTTATTATGCAACAATGGTAAATATTTGTACACTCCATAATTCTAACATCTTTATTGCCACTATTTCAACAACCATAAGATATTTGTTGCAGCTGGTGCTGTTTTTCGTATCTGATGTGCCATTCCTCCCTATTGTGCCATCTCTGTTTTTCGAATCTCTATTTTTCATGATTGTGTATACTTTTGCTGCAAATTTCAATGCATTCAGGATCTGCTTTTCTGATTTTTCTAGTAGTGTGTATTTTAAAGCCTTTACTTGGTATTTTGTCCTCAACCGTTCATTCACTCATGCGACTAAACCATAAAAGTTGGTTTCTTTTAATTTGTTATTTCTACATTTATTATTTGTTGAATTGGTGAAACTTTGTCACTTTGTTTGCACAACTTCCTTTTTAGAACAAAGTGACAGTATAGCCAATATTAATTGAGTACTAATACTGGAGCGTCATCCATAAAGGAATTTCTTTTAGGTATTGATTTGATAACAGGATGTAGGTATCTAATTATTGTTTTTACTATTTCAGTATTTCTTCTTATATCTATCTTGTCTCTGTTCTCTTACGTTAGTACCGTTCCGTTATGTGTTTAATTAATTTACCTTTTCCTAAATTTAAATCTTTAATTGTTGCCTCCACCGACGATATTTGTCTTTCTGTTAAATTTAGATCCATAGTTATACTCATTAATAAGTTTTTCTACAATATAACTGGCATAATGTTCGCTTTTTGCTAAAACCATTTGACTATTGGTAAATACAAAGATAGGGATATGCTTAAGGCGCTTGAATGGATGCTTATAAAGGTTAAACATATATTTTATTTTTCCTTCATCATACATTTCTTCATCCCCAGTGAACCAAATTCAAATTTTCCGCAATTATATTTGGTAATTCAACTTAAAGGTATTCAAATAACTATTAATCTAATACAAAATCGTAGGTAATTTCATGCTTTAATGTTGAAGTTACTGAAAATAATTGCGGGAAATTTGAATTTGGTTCACTGGGTCAATTCTTTGAGGTTAAATAAATTGTCTGATGGTATCCGAAGGCCATATGATATTTTTAAGAGAGTTCAGACTCTGGTTCAGACCTCTCTTAAAAATATTGTGCAATGCATTGAAGTTAGTGGTGAAATTTTCGAAAATCAACTTTAAATTTTATTATTGAATTGTTTTGTACAATCAATAAGTCATTTGCTATTGCTCAACCCGATTTGTAACTTTTTATATTAGCATTCAAATAACTGCATGTCCATCACTTTTAAATATTTAGCGCTTGTTTACATATAGTATTCATTCAAAATAGTACATAGCATCATCTCCTAAAATATTTATATGAAACACCTTGTAGAAGTTATTACAGTTAATATATTAAATAAATCGCGAATAAGGAAACCGGACAGCGAGTCATCACTCATAGTTAATAAGTTATTTACCGGTGATGACTTGCTTCCCGGCGCGTATACAGCATGAGTTTATAGCGAGGGGAGGAGGTAGTGGAGATGATATTTTATAATAAAAAAAAACAATTGGTTATTTTTTTAGATGTAATTTTAAATTAAAAATAGTGTCATCAAGGGAAGGGTAATTACCCAAAAAACAAAAAAAGGAAAAAAAGAAGGATTTTCTTTAGATGTAAAATTTTAATTTATAACTATGTTCCGCTGGGTCCCCACTCTCCAACTCTCTCGATTTCGGATAGTGTACTGGACCATCTATGATGCACATTGAATTTGATTCAACTTGTATAAAGAGGAGCACATTTACAGATTGAAATTAAAAAAAAAACTGCTAAGCTAGCTTTACGTACGGAACTCACTACGGGATTGACTTTTTCGCTATATATTTGAAAAGAGACTCATTTCGAGCTTTTTTATTTCTGTGAATACGTTATTTTACTTTACTATATGCATACATTTGCATGCCATGTTTTTTCCACATCGTCCATTCTGTTGCTGAATATAATATGGTATTTTTTTTTCATTATAGGCCATGAGAATTTTAGCGAATCAACGGAAGAAAAGAAACCACTAACTGAAGAAGAAAAGATAGAACAATTAGCCAGGATAGAAGCGAAATTAAAACAACGCCGCCTAGAACGCGAAGCCAAAGAGAAACAAGAGCAACGTGAACGCGAAATCAACCGTATCAAGTCAGGGAAAGAGATTTTGGAAGCGAAAAAACGCCACGAGGAGCTAGAATTGAAAAAATTACTAGAGCAACGTAAACGGGAAAAGGAAGAAGTACGTTTAGCGAAAGAAAAAGTCAGAGCTCAAATCGAACAGGATAAAATCGCCAGGAAGGCGAAATTCGGGGGCACGCCACCTGTTGAAAAAGTCGATAGCACGCCCGCGACTGTTGCCCCGAAACCTTCGCAGCCCCAAAATTATTCCGATGTGAGATTGCAAATTAGACTAACGAACGGCAACGTTTTAACCCATACGTTCGGTGCTAAGGAACCTTTATCTGCTGTTAGACTCTACGTGCAAATACATCGGACAGATGATCCTGGACCTTTTACGTTGATGACGTCGTTCCCGAAACAGGTATTCGGACCTGACGATTTCGATAAACCACTGGACTTATTAGGTGAGTTCCAACAAAATGGAGTAAATATGGAATGTCATGTTTCCACACAACATTCAAGAATAGGTAGTTGTTACATACTTTTTAATGCCGTAAATAAAATACAGTTGCATGCGTTTAATTAGCACACTTATATATACAAAGTGAGACAGAAAGGATGCCGCTATTCTTGCTTAACGCATGGAAAGATGCCAAATCGTTGTAACGCAGATGCGCCGTTTTAGGCAGCCTCATACGTATAGGAAGCCATGCATTGGTAACTATGCCTGTGGTTAGTTTTCCACATAAGATATAATAGAAACTCATTGTTGGCGGGAAATATTGCGCAGGTCTCGCTCACGCATGCCGTCGCCATATTCTAACCCGGTAAATATTATCACCTGATCATCACGCATCCTTGTCGTAAGTTCCCAATTATGTATATGTTCGTATGAGGTTGTATTATGCCATAAAATTTATAAACCGTAATATGGATAAAACAAAAAACAATAAATCTAAATTAATTATTTGATGCCACAAGTAAACCCACACAGCTTACAATATAACCGAAATATTTCAAATATATAACACAGAAACAGAATATATTTCTGAGAGCTTGCGAAATATTTCAGAAACGTATAAGCCATATTTATAAATGGAAATATGTGCGCGAATATTGCAAAAAGTGACATATATCCGTAATATACCTGCAAGACAAAGTGTAAGGTTTTTGAAATATTTCGGCAATGTTTCTGATGTATAATTATATATATAGCACACGTCTTTTATTTTAAAATTGTGAGGTTTAAATTACAGCGTTATTAAATAGGGATCTGTCATTTTCGGACTCTAAAATCATGGATAACTTGATTTTTTTTAATTGAACGGTACAGCAATTTTTACATAGATGGACCTAAAATTTAATTTTCTTTCGATTTTATACGGGTATTATTGTGTCTATCTCCAATGGTTTTGAAAATATTCGCGATTTTTCAGTTTTTCACGATAGATACGTGTTGCGAAGCGCCGGCCACCTTCCCCTCGCATTTCACGAGGCTTGGGACTGGCAACAATAATACTGGCATGTTTAGAAGGTGACCAACAGAACACAATAGGACCACTGGAAACAAACAAAACGGTCTAAAAGATACTTGAGATGTTTGAAGCGGCATCTTTAAAGTCAAAATAGGCTTGGAAAACAAACTAGGTATATTTAAAGTACTGGATCCGTTACACGTACAAGACGTAACCGCAATAACTCGTACTTACGGGTAAAAATCAGTTGCAGCTATTGTTAGTAGTGCAAGAAAAAACCAGAATCCAGATAAAAAATAAGTAGAATGACTAATATCAGAAAATCTTCGGTACACAGCACTTTAAGAACATGTAAGTATCATCCGTATCGGATCCAGTTGCACCAGTAAATTACTGCAGGTGATTTTGAAATAAAAGACGTGTGCTGTTTCATGGTTAAGCAAAAACTGAAAACCGCATCTTTTTAACTTTCGTATTTCCGGAGATATTGTTGATAAGTTGTTTGAAATATTTATTATACTTATTTTTTAATATAAGAAAAAACATTACGCTAATTGAAGTGAAACTATTTCACTATCTCCGCGACTATTGTGTGCTAAAAATTGGTCGAAAATTACATCTTTACATATAGTAGAGAAAAGCCATTTTAGTGTAACATTTGTAACTAAACATTCTTGTATGAGGAATTACAAGTTGAAAGTAAGTACATACATTCACACTATTCTTGTGCATAGAAAACAATTTGAAATCTCATTTGCTCACACATATAAAAATCATTTCTGAATAAAATGTGTAAGTTGTTGGAAACGAAACCTTATACATACAAAATTAAAATCGGTTCAATCTATATATTTGCAATCTCCGTAAACGTCTAAGTAATTTATGTATTTGCAGTCAATATACATAAATTTTAAATTACTAAATGTGAGGTTAAGTGATATCTGCAAACGTCAAAGAATGTTTACCAAGACTCAAGATGGTCGGCTAGGTAATTGTAATTGAATTCGATAGATCAAAGCGTGCCGACAAGAGCTTCTTTTATGTCTTATGTGGCGAACAAAGTACCGTGAGATCGAATAAAACTGTCCTAATCCTACTCCACTTTCCGCGAAGTCCATATCAACAATATTTGCATCCACTGTTCCGAATGAAGTTAGCTAATAAAACGCAGTAGCGTGGAGATTCTCGTTGGATGGTGCATATGCAACATGGTCAGAATCCTTGTCCAATAATTCTTGCACTAATTGTGGTGTATATGCAAATGAAGCAAAAATAAATGTGTTGAAGTAGCCAGCGCAAAGTTCGGATCAGAGAATATCTTAAATAGAAGCGGCAGATAATGTAGTTACGCGTAGTCGTGTTACTAGCGCCATCTAACAACTGCTCGTATGAACTTAATCGTCTCACCGTAATCCTTCTATAATATATTATTACTTATATATTTTTATTATTGATGAATTTATGGAGGCATGCAGCATATCTCGATAGAGCCATCAATAATAAAAATATAAAACAACAAATACGTCAACGCGGCATGATAAGACTAAACGCAGAATAAAGACGAATATGTTTTAAAATAATCTATGTCAGTAATGGCTCACCATAATTCCATTGAGGCAGTGCATCAGGGTATAAGACGTGGCGATAGAGGAGAGAGGAGAGCTATATCAATGACGACTCACAGACACCTTAGGCCTCTTTCACACGATACGGATTTTATCCGGTCCGGTTTTATTACTTTTTTCTGTGTAGTCTGGTAATACATTACTTTAAATGCATAATTACACACAATACGACACGAACAAAATCGTAAACGGTTATCGTATACCAGCCGGATGGTTCGACTGGGGTTTCACGGCAATCAAACTACGCCGAAAAAAACAATAAAATCGATCCGGATAAAATCCGTATCGTGTGAAAGAGGCCTTAGTGACGCCATCGAACATCTGCTTGCACAAACTAAATGACACGTGAAACTTTGAGCCAATAAAAAGCTTGGAGAAAATCTATATTAACTGCAGTCCCGACTAGGAATGGCAACGATATATCGATATATGTATTTAATATATCGATATTTTTTTAAATATATCGATATTTTTGTTTAAATATATCGAAAAATTAATTAAGTTTGTTTTACCACCAACATTTGTTAAATTACTTAATAGTAGTACAATCTAGCGTCGACCAACGGAAGTACCTTAGTTACCTACATTTCATACGATAAGTACCAGAATTATCGGCTATAATCGGGATTCCTTTGAATTACTTCGACAAAATCAAGTTCTTCCCCGAAATTTTTCTCGGGGAATTACCGTACGAAGTTTATAAATAGAGCTCGATAGATAATATTTCTGCAGTCTCCAAAGAGCTTCAAAAGTGTTCACTGTGAATAAGTGTAGTGTAAGTTTTCTGTTGATACAGTTTAGTATTATCTTCTATGTCTATATTATAATACATAATATATAATATAATATTCAATATATATTTCACATATAATAGACATATTTGGTCCTTCTCCCATCTTCAACTTGGGAAATCGATCCCGGACTACTGGTTTTGGAGGCCTCTCAAGAAGTTGAGATTGAAATAAACTTGATTTATTAATTATTAAGTGACTGATTGTTGGTTTTGAAAAATATGGCTCCTCCGAGAAGTAATATTTGGAAACATTTTAAAAATGTTACTCCAAATACTGCTAAATGCAGTCTGTGTGCCAAGGTACTGAAAACTTCGGGCAATACACAAATTTGAAAACACACTTAAAGCAAAAACACTCCTCCATCCTACAACATTTAACTGAGGAGCAAAAGAAGGCCGATGAACCAAAGAAAAAAAAATCTATCCTAACCCGAAAGTCGAATCGATCACGACTACACAAAACACCTCTTCTTCATCAGTAGATATATATATATATCGATATTCGACTTTTTTCATATATCGATATATTTGTTCCGATATATCGCGAGTATCAATATATAGCTTTCGATATATCATATGATGATTATATCGATATATTTATATTTTTTGCCATCACTAGTCCCGACCAACCCTGGTCCGGACTTAAATCCCTTGGAGCAGTAAATGCCAACAATCTATTAACCTAAACTCTTTGAATGCCCGTGATCTGTTTGCAATCAAAGCAAAGTTGTGAACAATTAATTGAAGATATATCGGCAAGATGTAGTACAGTAATGAAATGCTATTAATATTTTATGCAAAAACAACCTATCATTTTTTATTAATCTTACTTTTACATTCTAATAAAATGAAATGTGCTCATTAGTTGCTTTGTAATTTATTGAATACAATTCTAATATTGTTTTAAATAGATGCTTTTATGTTTTCCTATTTTATAATTTACATAAGATATAATAAACAACTACATTTGACATTATTGTTTTAAAGGTTTCAATGCATTCTTCTATTTAGAGTAATGTGTGCTAATTATATGCATGCCACTATATATTATGCTCGATTTCTGAATCTTTAAAATAACAGTTTTTTTTTTGCTTAGTATACAATTTAACAAAAACACCTTTCTTAAATTGCTAGATATCAAACGTATAAATACTACTTTTGGACATTTTGGAAACCGACCGTTAGTGAAACTTTGCTATATTTTAATTTAGAATAATAAAAACCAAACGAGATAACTGCTTCACAAATTCTTGAGGGTCAAGTGTTCATAATGACTTCACACAAAGTCAACTCCGAATATTTTCTATGTTTCTTTCATTATATTAAATATATTTTTAATGTCGACTTATTTTACAGGTTTAGCACCATCTGCTGTTCTTATCGTTACTAAAGCTTGAAGACTAATACTATAATAATAATAATAGGGTGAGATTTTTTTAATTTTATCATATTTTTTTTTTTCTTGATTCACACAATTTTAATTGTATGCGAAGTTTGTTAACGTGTATGTCGATGAACCGGATAGATTAAGTTATTTGCCGCATAAAAATACTTACTACAATAGATATAGCTTCCTGAGGTATTTTGTCGATATTGTGTATGAACGAAATAAAATAAGTATTTATAAGAACTCGTTGCGTTTTCTGAACATTTTATTTATCCCTTTTCAATTAATAAGTACATTTAAATTTGTCGTTTATAATAGAAAACAAACAGTGATTTGTTGTTTTTTTTTTCATAATACGAAAATATAGCTACATATATTAAAAAAAACATTTAAACCCCACTACAAAAAATCACAATACTTTAGTTTTTGTTTTAATAAATAAGTTGAATATCGTATCTTGTACTAAAAATTAAAACAATCTACGTTTTACAACTAAACTATACATAAAACATATCGCAAAGGAAACAAAATAATACAAGAAATGTAGTATTTATGTCAGCATTACATATACCGTACTGGCAACTTTTTCTTTGGGTGCTAAGAATACTTAATACATTTCATATGCCTAATATTTGACCCAAGCTGTTTTTTACCAGCGCGGTACACATAGCCAAACACAATATGTAATGCTTTTACAGTAATTGCGTTCTATTGGACTCTGGACAATGTTCATGTTGGATTTGAAGAAAAAGCGAGTAGCTTAAATAAGTTAATGAAAATCATTTTAGTCGTCCAAGTTTTTGAAAAAGTTTATGGCTTCTTCAGAGACTGAATTTAGAATTTAATCAAGGGAAGACCAAAATACACACTCTTCGACATTATATTCACTACATAACATTCAAGAAACAAGTTACAAGTATATGTATATAATAATAAATAATATTTCAACGAGTTTTAGTCTTATCTTGACTAAATTTTAAATTCAGTCGCTGAGGAAGCAATAAACTTTGGCGAAAGCTTAGATGGATAAAAAGAATTTTATTAATTCATTTTGGTTGCTCACCACTTTTCTTCAAATCCCTACCAAGTACAGCCGGCACTTCTACTTAACCTACAATGTTCGTATATGTTTTATATGTTAGTTTTTTTTCCTCTTAATGCAGTATATATAATTTATATTAATTTTATCTTCTTATATTGGAACTATGGCTGGGAATTACTCAAAGGTCACGACTGATTACGTTTCGGTTTATTGTAAACCTTTTTCAAAACCATCAAACTGTAATAAATTATATTATTTTTTTTATATATATTTTTAGCATCTATGATTATTTTAGTTTGTATTTGTGTTTGTCCCATATACAATTTTAAAATGTTTGCCTATCAGTATGATAAAAAACCATGTTGGTTTTATATCGAGTGTAACACAAATTTTAATTTGCATAGTAATTAAATTTTAAATAATATTAATTTAGGTAGTTAATACAAACTAAAATAATCACAGATGCTAAAAAAAAATATATAAAAACAATAATAATAATGTAATTTATTACAGATATATGGTTTTGAAAAAGGTTTACTATAAACCGAAACCTAACCAGTTGTGACTTTTGATTTATTCCCAGCCATAGTTCCAATATAAGAAAATAAAATTAATACCTGATTATTGGCTAAAAAGTACCAGAAGACAATATATAATTTATATTATTATTAGTTTCCACTTTATACTAATGGTAACATACGAGTTTCCGTTATTTTTGAAGTTTATAAATCTTTAGATAGGATATTACATTTTAGGCAAGTTAGTAACTAAAGCTCTTATATAAATCAAAAGATTTCCAAATAAAACTCTCAAAACAATTTATCCTAAGATCAACAGCTATACTTTCTAATTTTAACAGCATCAATATGCAGAAACAATTTCAAAAATTGTTTAAGACATTTAAATTACACGTTTTACATTAAATTTGTCTGATGTAAATTGCATACCGGATGGTTAGTTTAAAGTGAAACATCTTTAATTGTTTCAGACAAAATTCTTATTGCAGAACGAATGTATAACATAGCGTTATCATAGTTTCTGTAGAAAATGTTATTTTTATGGAAGACTATTTTGCTCCAATGTATTCTTAATGAGCACTTTACACTGAATGGTAAGCAAATTATAATTAAGATATTTTGCGAACAGTTTGCTAGTAAAGAAAATTGTCATTTTTATATTCTATTATCTCTCACAATCGTTAAGAAGTACAGTAGATCCTGTTTATAACGCCGATACACGAAATGCAGGGATAATTGAAACGGTATTTAGTATTGTCGTTACAAAGATATTTACGTCATTGCATCAAATCAGCTTTATAACGAATACCTACATCTGTAATTGACTCATGAATACACTGCAACCCCAGAGTTTGGAATCGCTTTAAATAAATGCAAGATCACAAAAAATCTCGTACAAAGAGGATGGCGATCCAAAACACAGTTCATGTTTTGATGTGTATTTCTTTGTTATTATTGACGGATTAGGCTTTTTATTAGCTTTTCAATATTATTTAAAATATAATATGAGATTACAGGAGTAGTAAATAAGAGAGAAAGAAAATCATATCGAGATTATAATACGAGAGTGCATATATGCACGCCAAGACGAAATCTTTTATTGAAGAAGAGAAGAATGTTTTAATTATAAATTTTATCAATTACAATAAGTTTATTTTTGTCATAACCTCCGCCATATCTAAGAAAATTTCTAAATAAAATTCACGACCTTAAGAGTAAAAATTTCACATTCTTTACATCAAAATCTCACGCACTAAAACATTAATTTTCTCAAAGATTTCCACATTGCTAGAGTATAAAACTGTAATTTAAAAAAAAATGTTTCTTCGATTTTTATATATATTTAAATTGAAAGTATGTAGTTTTAACATTAAAATTATTTGACTTATTACACAATAATTTGACAAAAATCTCTAATAAGCTTACTTCATTTATTTCACCATAGTTAAATATTGTTGAATACGTACATTGTTTCATCTAAATGTCATTACATGGAATTTTGCACCATCAACTCCTTAATTTGCAAATCTACGGCAATGTGCTAATAAAGCAGCATTACTCCGCTATGTTCCGTTTTGAAGTTACTTTAAGTATGAAGTGCTAAAGAAGTACAAAAACTTTAATTTTCGCTTGCGTTTCTGGTACTTTATGGTGTATTGATGTACTACTTTATCGTAAAGTTATTGGTCACCACACATATTATCCATTATATCAGCAATTAGTATATATTGAGTTTGGTTAGCAATGTGATATCAATTTTTTAATCCTGAGATCGACAAACTCTAAAATTAGTATGGCCAATTACTGTCAAAAGTGACCAGTTACTATATTTAAGTTCGCATGTACGACTTTATGTTGACGCATTTCTTTTATTTCTGAAGTATATGTATGTTCTCTTCTATTATTAACGTTGGAAGCTACAACGAAAACATATATAAAATGAATTTTAGAGCGTAATTTTCAATAAATGCAAAGTTTTATATGAAATCGCAATTTTTGTGCATGATGCTTTGAAAAATTTACGAAATTTACAGAATATACTAAGTATAACGACCCTTTACTAATAGTCTATAAATGTGGTTGCATCGCCTGTTAATTTCATTAGCTTATTTGGTTTAATATTTTGTTTTAATTTTTTGCTTATTTTTGTAACAAAGTAAAACTGCCAAACCAAATTATGGATGTTTGACAATATCTTCTGAACCAGCAGCACAACTTTCGAGCTAACAAACTAAAGCAAAAACTGAAAGCGTACCATCTACTACATATGACTCAAATTGTTTGATGCTACATTTAACTGTTTCTTTTTGTGTTGGTAATGATAAAAAACTTTTAGATATTATACAGACGTCTTCTGCGTAAAATCTCATACAAGAGGTATATTCTACCCCTAAATTAATTTCAACTCAGATGAAGCTAAAACTTTACCTAAAATGAATTGCTCTACTGAGAACTGCGAAATTAAAAAAGTCACTAAGCATTGCTATCATCTAATTTATCTGAGGAAATTGAGTCTTTCATTTTAAATGGAACCACCCAGCACAATTTAAGACAATAATTTAAAATATCATGTGATCACAGTCGATAATTAAAAAATAATACAATCCATAATTGCATTTTAGTTCATTTTACGTGTACAATTATATATAAATATATAATTAGGATATATTTTATCTAACTAATTTTTCTCTTCAAAGCAGTATTCATAGGAATACTTAGAATTATTATAATTTTGTTGCTGAATTGTTTCTAAAGAGTTATTTTACTACTTTCAAGACATACTAAAGAGTTAGCCAAATTAAAAATTGCAAAAACTGATAAACCCGTCCCAATTTTGCTATAAATCTCTGTCGTTCTGCCAATTCATTATCTCTAATATTTCTTTCATATTGCGGTACCTCTCCAAGATACATCACAGGTCGCTTCAAACTGCAATCGGTCAAAATTTGCCCATCTTCCAATTCAAAATCGTACAAATATTCATCGAGCAATAAGTACTGATGCATTTTATCAATATCACAATCAATTAGATTCAATGATTTATTAAGACAAAGACGTATCTCACTTAAAAGTGAAACTCTTGGCTTACCGATTACCTCGCAACTTATTACAGGTGTTACACCTAATGTAGACTTAATTGCAGTATGTATTTGTCCTACAGAATACCCACTACCATCTGGATGTATATCATTTTGCGCTAGTATGTCTTTAATTGAGTAATTTTTAGCCCAAGTTATTGCTTCATTAAAATAATTGAATTCGCTATTCAATGGTTCCAAATCGACAGCGCAGGTGCCATGTTTCTTCCATTCATAACTCCAAAATGTTGTTAATCCTGTATTAGCTTCAATATTTGTCCAATACTGTTCTAATTCTGTTTCGATTGGTGCAATTTCAGTCTCGTTAAAATGCCAGGATGAATTGCAATACTGTGGCCCATCAGTTCCAATTTTTGTGGGCCAAGCACCATGTACTGTCCATTGATAATCTGTGGGTATGGAACAGTTATTCTTAACATTACCTTCCATCCATTTTATACATATTGTTACAGGCCAATGTTGTACAAATAAAATGTAATCCCATTCATTATCTTGGTAAAAGTCTGGAAAGGCATTCCTAAAATAGTAAAATAAATAGGCCTAATATACCAACGATTTACCTAATAACAATATTAGTATAAGAAATATGTATAAAATATATTGTCTTCATATTTGATTTTTATTTATATTAATTTTTTAATTAAATTTGCTTTGGACTTTGCAAGAAAAATAATATAAAAATATGTAAACAATGCAATAAGGGAAAAGAAACAAAGGTACTGATTAATATAAAACTTGCAAACAATTAACAAGCTATTTACACCATAAAACAGACAAAATGGGTGAAAATATAAAGTATATTCATTACATGCTTAAATGTTAGATTAATTTACCTTATGTGTAAGCAAAACGCTAACATTAAATACTCAACACGCCACCACATATTTCCAATATTTGGCAATAATACGACTCATTCATTTGACAACTACTACATTAGAAGCTAAATATACTGGGAATTGTGTAATCCTACATAGAAAATGCATGCTTCTGCGATAAGTGAAGGCCGCGAAATATTTCCGTAGCCTATTTTTTAAGCGGATACCAGTTTTTTGTACATAAATTTAATTTCCAAACAATTTTCATACAACGTAAATGTTTTGTATGTATATTCTCGTATCATTACGTTATTGCGTTGCTTTTTTTATAACACGTGATAACTAATCTTCTTCCGTAAACAATACAGGTTGTGTGATAGTACCACTAGTATATACAAACAAAAATATGTAATCCAGCAGGATGACGTCTTATTTGGATTAAGATTTTGTCACGCTCCAATCTACGATACTTGTCAAAAATGTGACGAATGTATTGGAACAAAGGTGAAGTTATCTGCGCAAGTTATCTCATCTCCGTTTAAAGTTCGATTTACACTCTCAATTATGGTTAATATCATTGATTATCTGATTATAAATACGACTTTACTCTAACTACTATAAATGTAGTTTTTATGTTTATGCTCTTAATTTTATAATTAGCCTATATCAAACATAATTATAATATAATAATAACTATTATACATAGAGTTAATAATAAGCAAGCTTCAAATTCTTTCTTTTATCGACAAGTTCGAGGATCGAGTCGATTCACATATCGAAAAGTACTCACAATACTCGATCGAATTAATTTCATTTAAGTTTCGGTTATCATCGTGTCTTGGAAACAAATGATCTACTTTACTGCGGAATTAGTTCAAATGAAAGGTAGAATTTGAAGCAAGTGAGCAACGCCAGCTTGACGTTTATTCCGCAACGTTGATTACTTTGACAAATTCTTATTTTTTTTTTTTTATTTATTTTATTTTATTACTACGTGATTACAATTCTTTTACTTATTGTCAGAGAAAAGTGAATTATTTTTTTTGTATCACTTTATCAAAGTGGGTATAGTTGTTATACCTTGCAGTAAATATTGCAGCAATATATTTGTTATATGTCTAAATAATTCAATAAATTTATTATCTGGGTAACAAAAATGGATTTTGCCTTTCCTTCAGAGCTCTCCTTTCCCTTTGCAATCGTAAATTCTGCAGAGACCTACCTCGCTGGAGGATACGCTCCCTAAAAACTGGCAGCATTTTGTTTGCTACACCATGTTATATAATTAATAATTTCAAAATTCGTTCTAATAACATTATCTGGTAATAACTGTTGAATGTGTTGAGTTATCTCGAAATATTGAATTTGTACTGAAAAAAACTAAGGAAACAATTTCATTATGATACAATTCATTTCTTTTAAACACCGACTATTTGTTCACAATGTATGCTCCATCAGGCTGTGTGTGTACGATCGGTTCATAATACTGAATGAATAATTACTCATAATTGTGAAACAATACATTGTCAGAGTATAAGAAAGAATTAACATATATGACGGTAAAACATAAGAGATATAAATCAGTTATTAACATTTACATTTATTTTATTAACATGAACAAATATTACCGCAAATAGCACCGCCTTTTAAAACTCTTGTAAACGTCATTCATAAAAAGATTACATTTTTATTGTAGTATTTTATAAATATATAGGTTTGAGGAAAGATATTTCTATTAGTGTCACTGATATTTATGGTAGATAACACGAAATGAGAGAAATAAGAATTCCATTTGATATTATCTTCTACTGTTATAATAAAATTTTGATTACCAAACTTATACACTTTATTACACAGTCAATTTGAATTTGCTGCTAGTTTTCCTTTGTTTGGTGTAATTTGGGCACCGATCGCAGCTCTATCTACTGCATTCTTAACGTGAACCATATATATGTAATACCACTATACCGGGTGTTTCAAACTATAAGTTCCTTGCCCATAACTTTTGTATTTATAAATACTCTTCAATAAAATTCCAATCTTTTCTTTTTTTATGTACGTGTCTGTATATTTATTTTTTCTTGAACATTGTACAATGTACAAGATAAAAAAATCATTGACAATGTATGTAATGATAAAATTGCACGAATAAACTTGATCTTATCTTAAATTTAAAATTTTAAACTTCTTCAATATTATTTAACCGGTTTTGATTATTTTTTTTTTTTCTTTTTTTTTTTGGGTATTCCGGTTTTTTCTTACTAATTATATACTGTTTTTACGTTTCGGAATTTTGTTTTTATTCCTTTTCATATTTTATTTAATTATCTTAGGTGTTTTCATTAGTTATTTAACCTTACGGCGTGTCAAATTTCTTTAAGTACATTTTAAAATTGTAAACGACACTAAACATAACAAATATCGACCAAAAACAAATACTCGTATTTATGAAGTATAGTACTGAACATTTAATTTACATTTTAAATGTAACTTAAGAAATTGGCCAACTGCCGTAAGGTTTAAAACTATGAAAACCCTAAATGATTAAAATAAAATAATGAAAAAGGAATAAAACAAAATTCCGAAACGTAAAAACAGTATATAATTAGTAAGGAAAAACCGGAATACCCAAAAAAAAAAAGAAAAAATAAAAATAAAATTTTAAATGAAACGCTTTATATATTTTGACATATTTGGATTCTACGTATGTATTGAGTAGACCGAATAAGTCCTAAAACACATTGTGGTGGCCGCGCTTATTTGTAAATTTGAAATTAGGATTTTCCGTTGTGCCGGCAGATGGTGCCACCTCTTAGATCACGAGACATGTAGTTTCCTCCGGAGTCCAGTGCGGCCAATATAAACACACGCCCGAGCGGTACGAGTCATTTGGACAGTTTGTGGTTTGATTAGTGTTAATTTATTGTTTTATAGACTTTAAGTGTTGAAATAAATATTTTTTTATTAAATACATTGCCGGTGTGATTATTTAAACCCCGAAAACGTTACAATATGATTTGTTAGTTTTTATTTCCTTGGTTACCAGATATTGGAATTTTTATATTCCTATCTAGAGTACCGCGAATACGCTAGAAACATTTCTAATCATTAACATAACACCAAGAAATTGCAAATGTTCCAATCTTTTGCTTATACACCTACTTAGGAAAAAAGGGGCCTTTCATTTTGTATATTGGGTGAAATAGATGCGAATCGATTGCGCGTCAATTTGATGAACCTAGGACGCTTACAAAATTAATTTTTATGCTTGGGGCAACTAAGGAATAGGCGTCAGCGCGATTTCCAAGTGGTATTTCGATTTTTCGGTGAGGTGCAATTCTACTTGTTTTACTGCCTGGCTACACGAATAAGAGCTATGCATTTCTATTCATGCAAATAAAAATAAATTCGCGAACTGTTAAGTCAAGGGGGCATTAATTAGGGCCTCTTATTCACATTAAAACGAGAAAAGAGTATTCCCGATTTCAACCAATACCAAGCGTTGGTATTCGGATTCAAATATTCAACAAGTTCAGTAACAAGTTTCTGGGAATTCCTTCCCAGATCCGCTCACAAACAGTGACTCGTCAAGGGTGATTCTCAATAATATGTGAGCAAAACTTTAGAAGCTGATTCTGAGGTTATTTTGATCATAAAAGTTTCATTGAGTCTATGTCCAACGGTTTGGCATTTTAAAGTCTATTGAGATGCTTTAATAATAAATTCATGGAACTAACGACTAACACGAATATAACATAGTCAAGCAGTTGGTTCTATCAAAACACTGATTGTGTTGAGAGGGAACTGTTTTAATTTGTCATTTCGTATGTTGTGCAAAACCTTTATCAGAGTATTCATTCAGTTTTATGGCCAGTTACTGTTTTGCTAAAAAAATTACACGAAACTGAGATGTGTGATATGTACTTTCGTTTACGGTCTTGCGATGGAAATTCGCGTGCTTGCTTGACGTCTTTATGAAGAACGATACCGCGACGTATCATACCGCATCATCAATTTTGCTCGTCTTCACCAAGGCGTTTTCTTTAGTGAAACGTGCTGTTGTTCCATTCCCATTCCAAGGCGGCAGGCACTTTTCTTGCGAACAAGATTTTCCGCAAAAGGAATAATGACTTTTGTCAATGGATGGCAAACCAAAATCGCACAAAAATCCTGATCTATTTGGCTCAAATATTTCTCACACGACGGAGGCTTACTTCTCTTAGCAGAACGCGATTTATTAATTTTCAAGTTAATAATCACATAATGGGCCGACGAAAATCGCACAGCGAACTCGTGAGTGCCCGTCATCAACTCAATTCTCGTGTCAATGTGTGGGCCGGAATTGTTGGAGAATCACCTTGATATTCAATTTTTTACTGATGGGTTAAAGTGCGGGTATGCCGCAATTTCTGAAGAGGAGCTTCCTATGTGGAAGTTTCGTTGAATTAGATTACGAATGTATTTATGCATGAGGTGCACCAGGTCATTTTAGTTTAGTGCTCCGAGTTTTTGGACATACGTATCCAGATGGTGGATAGGAGGGGAGTTACAACCGTGGCCCCTGGTCTCAGACTTAATTCTTTAGGTTTTTTCTCTGGGGTACTTAATCATTAGTTTATATGGCTGCCATGAAATGTCGATTACTGAGATCTTATTATCGCAGCTTTCAAACAATTCGAAATATCCTTGTATTTTTAGAACGGACTCGCCAGTCAAACGACGGAGATAGAAGCTTTTTTTTATTGCAGGTAATATCCGATGAAATCCATTTCCTTTTAATTTTTAAATGTATTGTAATACATACATCATTTTATAATTTTAATAAATTATTTACCCTGTAAACCGATTATAAATGAACTGTTTAAATTCAGTTTTCAAACGCGACGTCCGATAAGATTCAGAAGCAGAAGCGTTTATCGTTATTCATGAACTAATGAGAAAAGAATGATTGCGTTGAATTAACAAAAATGCTTTGTTACGATCGCGTTTTTAAATTAAACGAAATGTTGTTATCCCAAAAATAAGTGTAAACGAACTAAAATTGTTGTAACATTTTTTTGGAATTAACAAGTGAAATTATTTAAAAAAAATTAAACAAATTAGATGCATCCTGTCAACAACACGATTGCTTCCTGACTAAAATAAATTGTGAAAGAACAAATATATTGCTTTTTTTTTAACAAACCAGAAATTTAAGACAACAAAGAGAATAATCTATTTTACCAAGGGCTTATGTTTACATTACGCTGCGGTTTGATTGTATCTACCTAGATATCCTGAATTGCTGGAATTTTATTGGTTATAGTACCCTGTGTTGAACACGTGAAATGCATTTACATTATTATTTTTGGTTTTATCCGGTTTTTTTCGCTGGCATGTTAGCGTGCTCGCCTCGATAATTATGGGGATAAATTACGCCAACATATTAAAAAGTGCATTGGAAGAAATTATTTCGGCGTTTAAGGTAAGTAACACTTTGTTTTATATTACATATACTGAAACAACAATTGTAATTGAAATTGAAAAGAAAGAGCGTATTTTTATGTTAGTGTGGATGTCAAGCCATGCATTTTTAATTGGCTGCATTGAATATGTATCTAGTTATGATTATTATTAATACTTAAACCGCTAAAGCAGGACTGTCCAATATGGAGACCGCGTTTGTCCGCTACATTTTTTTATAAATTTGGAAATGGAAGTATTTTATGATGGGCCTTTCAAGACCACTTAAAGCTTGGATAGCCCTTTTCTAAAATAAGCTTTTTTTTTTAAATAAAATTATATATAACGTAACACATAGCGTAACATACTTGATAATGTTCGCAGCGGATGATACACTAACTGCAATATATAGAATAGTAAAGTAGAAAGTAGTATTACTTTTTTATACTGATAATATTAATAAATATTAGATTTTTTTATAATTTTGTGCAACTTTCTATACCTAAAGCATTTTTGAAATACTTATAAATTAATTATTACTTTTTTTTTTTAAATTAACTATTTTCTGATAAGAAATTTTAACGAGACATTAATTGTTTTTACATTTTCTGTTTCAACTTTATCCACATACTTTCGAAATATTTTATTTTTATCGCAATGTTTGACCATGTAAATATACATCAATTTAGTATCTATTAAATTAATGTTACACTGGTGCTGTTTGTGCTGTCTCTATTCTCACCTACGAAAATAAGATCAATTTTTTGTTTTGATATTCATTTGAAAATTATTTAAAATCTCAAACAATATCAACATAGACCAATTATATTTTTATAGGCACATACGTACCATCGAAGACAAAAGTCTTGACTCAAAATTAAAGGAGAAATATTGAAATACTGAAGACATCAGTGATTCTATCTCTATTTATGTTAAACTTGAGTCAAGACCTTTGTCTTTACGTGTTAGCTTATTTATTTTTATTCACATTAAATTTATGCTATAATATTAGACGAGCAGTTTCAGTAAGCGTGTTATTTCAAATTATTCAATATAAATGTTATATATATTAATCCATGCACACTATGGAAACGAGACATATAAACCCAATGTTTAAATGATTTTTCAGATTCGCGGATTTTGCTCCAGTTTTATATCCTAACATCATTACTACCACCAATGTTAAGGATAACTAGAAAAAGGGGCAAATTGGAATTGTCTATAGCAGAATCTGTGAGAGTTTTATTAAATCATGTGAAGGTAAATTGAACCATAATCTTAATTATCGTATTATTGCATTTGACGTTTTTTTTTCAGTCTTCGGTCCGATATATGTATATTTAAATAGATATATAAAAAACTGCGAAGCGTACCATTCTGAATACTAACTAACATGAATTCGTCTTTATTTAGTTAAGAAATTAGTAGATAAGTTTGAATATTTATATTTTAATATCCTTAGCATAAGTACCCAGAATTACATAATATTTAGGAAACAACATATTTGGATATTGTATAAATTTGATGAAATATAAACTTTAAAAATTTAGATAATTTTTTTTCAGTCTAAATCCTGCTTAATTACTAACGCACTTGGGAGGAAAAAGGACTGTTAGTTTTGCAATATGGAAAACATCCCATAAGGCTAAAGCTCTGGTTTATAATGGAAATAATGTCCTACCTGTCTGGTAATGTCTGGTTTCAAAGTATTTGTTTTTTAAAATACAAGAATTGGAAGCAATTTTATTCCTTCAGGTAAAACTGTTCGCACAATTTGGCTGGAAATTCTGATATATTGCACCTAATGTTATATTTTCCATGTAGCTTCTATGTGATATATAATTTCTGTTTACGTGTATAAATAATACAAAAAATATAATTTTATTTTTATTTAAAATTATTGCAATATCATAATTTTGTTTAAAAGTTTTATGTGAAACGTTTTACTTGTTGGAAAAAGTTGATGCAATATATTGAATTTTAGAAAAAACAAAAAAAAATACGTTTGTTTCAAGCACAGGCATTATTTAAGTTGACAATTCATGTTGTTGAAGCAACTCTTCTTTTTTGGTTAATCAACGAAATCAGGACATTTGACCGAACGAAAATAAATGTTAGGGCAACAAAATCTTATGCTTACATTAACGAAAGTATTTTATTGTGTCAACAACATTGTTTGGTTAGTTTCACCAAAAGATTTGTGTCCATACAAATTCATTAAGTTAAGCCAACAATTTCATTTTGTTAACGTAAGGAAATTGAATGTCTAATGAAAGAAAAACAAATGTTGGATCAACGATTCGAGATTGTTAAATCAACGCTCTAATTTGGTTGTACTAACAAAACAGTTTTGTTAGTTCAACCAAAAAAAAAGTGCAACACAACAAGCGTGTTTGGTTAAATCACCCTATCCCATTCACTTGATTCAACATGTGCAATATTATTACATTAACCAAAATTTATTGACAAAAGTCGTTTAGTTAATTTAAATTTAAAATTTGGTTGACTGTATTTAACCTTAATTTTTGGTTGGATTAACTAAATTTTGGTTGATTCAACACATCTAGTTTTCTCAGTGTACTTCATGATCAGTTGATCAGAACAAAATAACCTCTCAATGTAATCAGTTCTTCTTTGGTATTGTAATAATGAAATCGAATAATATACAAATATAACTATACTGGGTGAGTTTTTTTTATCTTGAGACAACGGAATATCTCTAAAACACTGCATCAAATCAAAAAAAGATCTTCATAAGATTTGTTATAATGTAGGGGGCTCACTGAATTGTGCCGAACTCGATACCCCCTCCCCTCCCTCCCAGAGTGGGAGGGGGGATAACTTTGAAATCTTAATCGGGAACCCCCATTTTGTACTGCAGATTTGGATTCTACGCCATCAAGTGTATAGTTTTTGTTTGAAACTTTTTTTTCGATTCGTAACAGATTGCGCTGTAATCGCAAAAAAAAACATGACTGTGACCGTCAAGAAAAAATACACAAAAAAGAGAAGCAAGCAAACATGATTTTGTTTTTTTATTAGGCAAAAAAAAATGCCTATCAAAACACAAACAAACTACAAAACCAAATCTATTCAAAATTAAAATCAAAAATTGAAAAAAGTAAAACGTCACACATAGTTTATAAAATAGACTGTCAAAATTGTAGCGGCGTATATATTGTTCAAACCATGCAATATTTGGAAAATAGAATGAAAGGACACAAATATAATAAAAATCTTACAGCTTTAAAAAAACATGAAATAACTCAAAATCATACCTTTGATTTCAACAACATAACAATTTTAGACAAAGAACAAAATTTAAAAACCCGTAATATACTTGAAATAATTCAAATTTATTTATTTAAACATAAAAATGCAGTTAATGATAAAACCGACATACAAATATTTCACAAAATTATATAACTTAATTTTATAGCTAAATACAATCTATTTGTACATACATATACATACATCCTATTTGTTTCTTCTGTTTGTGGACTGTATGTTCAGGTAGGTTTTGTGAAGAAGAATAATGAACGAATCTGTAGTTCTTACTAATAAATTTTACTTAAACTGTATACACGTCTTAATACAAGTTGGCTATATTCGCCATTTTTTTTCTTAATTCATGTCATGTCTTTAGGTACGTGTAAAAAGGCACAAGACCGACGGCAAGAAATTTAAAATGAGGAGCTTGTCACAACACTATTTTAAAACGCAATCTTTAAATAAAACATAATGATAAATTTTAAATCCTAGTAAACAAAACAATTTGTCATTTATTAAACAAAAAAATTTATTTATATTTTACATTTTTTACATTTTATATTTTTATACTTGAAAAAGCTTTGAAATAAAGCGAAACTTTGTAGTCATTGATATTCATTTCCATATTTGTGACCTAAAAACCAAGAAAAGAAATTAAAAAAAATATAAATAAAGATTTATTTCACAAAAAGGAAAGAATATGAACATAATTATCGTAAAACACTTAATCAAACATTATTTTACTGGAATCGTGTTTTTTATTACTATAAACTGTTCATAAATATTTGCAAAAAACCAGAATAAAAAACACATAAATTTGTGTATTTTTTAAATCTATTTTTCTACTTCCTTTAAAATATAAATTATTCCACACATTTGAAAATTCCCGGCAACGGCTTTACAAAATGACAGCTGGGTTTGAAGGTCATTCAAAACGGACCACAAAAGAGCAAAGGATTTTGCGAGCTTATTCTTACCGTATTATAGTGTGCCTATATTGTATATTTAAGAGGGAAGATTCACACATCAAAATACACTCTGGGTTTACTTTCAAGGTACATATCTAACAGATGCTATCAATTTATTAGTTACGCTTTGTATTGAAATTTTATTTTCTACTGCATAATTCATTTCAATTATTTAATACGCTCGCGAGCCCTTTTGTTCTTATCGTCGTTGGAAAGGTGTGGCTATTACTAGGAAAGGTATTTTCAATTTGGGAGTGGTAAATTATGTTACTCGACTCGTCCCTTTACGAAAGTCATGTAGCTGTTAGGGTCAAACCCGGAAGTGCTCATATACACATGCTTACCCGTTCTCAATACTTTTTAATAGTAATTGATATGCAGAGAGACCTGTTAACTTATACAGTTAACTGAAACTGCTAATAGAGTACCCTAATCTGAACAATTTTTTTTAATAAACTAACAGGCGAAACCGAATAATAACTAAAGCACAGTGTTTTGAAAATAATTATCCACTTGTTGAAAACCACTGATACTAGTTCATAATAGGGTCGGGAACCAATTTGTTTTAATTTTGTTATTCGAAAGGAAAGTATTATTACTACGGCTTTACAGGTTTTTTGTTTGTAAGATCAGTATTTTTAAAGGAAACGAAGTTTGAAAATGTGTATTTTTTAAAAATTTTAATCCAACGTCACAACTGTTCCGCCCAATAAAAAATTAGAGATTCTGTTTTGGGCCAATAAACAATTAATTAGCGGTTTGACGTTCACCTATTATACAATATGTGTCTCCGCTGTCAGTTAATGTGTCAAATTGTCAATTGTGACATTGAGTTTGATTGGAATTATGTTTATAGTTGATATGTATTATCTCTGGTTTATAGTTCCTGTTGTTTTTAGAAAGATATCATCCCTAAAATCTAGATTTGTTGGAAAAGTGTTCTATAATCATAATATCATCAATAGATGGTAAATTTTAGTCAGTAACTATTTCATATTGAGGATCTAATCTAAGCTGTCTGTATGAAATAACCTATTTCATTCGTATAAATCCTATAACAACAACAGTCTTATAAAACTTATGTCAGCATTTTTACAAACTATTTCCCTAATACTTAATAATTGCTCCAGGTATAGTGATATCACGCAATTATTAAATAATCATACCAAATGTCACTTAAAGATTAACCAAAAACCTTTAAATGATACCTAACATATATGACATGGGGCGAACGCAAAAATCGATTTATCAATTTTTAAATTGGTTTTACTCACAAATATGAAACCCAAATGTTGAATTGCTTTAGGCTGTTATACGTCATCGTATAACACAAAAATGAAGTACAGTAAGTCGTTTTTTGTATAACTTGTTGAAGGACTCGACCCTATTATAATTAAAGAGATGTTTTTTCGATAAATCAAAATACTTGATTGGAATCAGTGATTGTTTGTTTTGTTGCAATGTTACATATCAACGTCATATCGATTGATGTTTGGTTGATACTTATCAAATCTCGTGTTTTACCAGAGTTGGGGCATTAAATTTGGGCAACACATATCTATAGACTGAAGAAAACCCATACACTATTCATCAGAGACGGTTTCAACAACGGTTTAGTATAAATCTATTGCTCGAAATTTATAATAATGCTCTAATAGGCCCATACGAAATGTGCTACCAGAACTTTTAGAAGAGGTCCCTTTAAATTGCATCGAGAAGTGTGGTTTATCCATGACGTATGCCCTGCTGATTTATCTGGGCCTCTACGTAATTATATTAACGCCACATTTTCGTAAAAATGGATAGATCGAGGTGGACCCCACGCAACCTTGATTTAAATCCGATAGATTGTTTTTTTAAGGGGCTCACATTAAACAGCGCATATATGCCACGGAAGACAACAATATACAGTCATCGAGTTTAATATTAATCACCATCGAAGCGTCGAGCTATTCGTTCGGGTGCTATATAATAATATCGAACGAATTAACATTACTATAAAGTCTAGGCTATACAGTTCCTATATCAAAAAACTGGTGTGGAAATGTGAAGTAGACATTTCGAACCTCTACTGTGGAAAAGGGATTTCATTGCCTGGGGTATGCTGACGACCTTACAATAGTCGTCAGTGGGTGGTTTCCAAAAGTTCTGGTGGAGCGCATGCAAACCGCTTTAAATACGGTTGACAAATGGTGTAAACAAGAGCAAGTATCAGTCAATGCTAAAAAAAACACAAGTTGTCACGTTCATAAGAAATAGAACGCTAGAAAACCTACAGCCACTACTGATAGGAGGCGAAAAGATTTCATGTGTCAAAGAGGCGAAATACCTGGGGATATGGTTTGATCAAAGACATATATGGAACATATCCAGAAAACAACCAGCAAAGCCACTATCGCCCTAGGTAGGTGCAGAAGTCTGTGTGGAAGGAATTGGGGACTTAGCCCCAAGATTACTCTCTGGTTATACACAAGGGTAATTAAACCCATGATAACGTACGCAGCTATAGTATGGTGACCAAAGGTGCGGCAGGTGGGGGCGGCCAAAACGCTGGGTGGGGTATCTGTGCGCCACGGGGGCGATGAGAGCGACCCCTACCACCGGAATAGAAGTAATTGTAAACCTGCCACCAATACATACTTATATACAAGGAGCTGCAAGGTCTACAGTACACAGACTTTTGCATAGTCAACTACCGATAAGTAAATCGCACGGCACTGACTATAAAAATCTGTTAGATGAACTCAAGGAGACACCCCTTTTAGGAATGCCATGTGATGCAATGGTTCAAAAAATTAACCTAGATAGAAAATATCAGGTTACAATACCAGATAAGAAGATAGTAAGAGCGGACTTAAACTGGTATACAGACGGCTCTAAAACGGACTACGGCGTTGGAGCTAGAATATACGCCAAGAAGCCTAAAAAGGCTCTTTCGATAAGCTTCAGCAAAGACACGACGGTGTTCTAAGCTGAGGTTGCTGCAATATACCACTGTGTCCGAGAAATAGAAAGATGTACCGAGCCAGACAAAAGCGTCGTTACTTTCTCTGACAGTCAGTTCACGCTTAAAGCGACTAGTTCCATAAGCATGGACTCTAAGCTGACTTGTGACTGTGTACGCGCCCTAAATGAGGTGGGCACCCCAAAGGAAATTAACCTTGGCTTGGGTCCCTAGCCACTTTGGCGTGAGAGGTAATGAGGCGGCGGATGAGCTGGCCAGGCGAGGTTCGTTAAGGTCATTCGTTGGAGCTGGCCTTTCTTCCGGCACTACCAAATCGCAAATTAAAAAATCCATCAATGAATGGATATACATACAATCAATCCAGAGAGTGGTAGCAAAAATCACTGGACAAAGACAGGCAAAAGAGTTCCTAAAGGAACAGAAGCCTGAATTTATTAGAGATCTACTAAATAAAGACAGGAAGACTGTCAAAATGATAGTATGTCTGCTGACTGGTCACTGTAGACTAAATAGGCATATGTACAACATAAGCCTGGCAGATGACGCAACCTGCAGATTCTGCCAAGAGGATGAAGAAACACCAGTTCATGTACTGTGCCAATGTGAAGGCCTGGCGAGGACAAGGTTTCTAGTAATGGGCGTGGAGAACCCCACAGCTAGTAGCTACACAAAGAAGCCGCTCTCAAAGATGATAGGCTTAATTAAGAGGTCAAAATTAGAGAGCGTCCTCTAGAAAAAAATGGGATCACTATAGATTTGAAAAGGTCGCGGTGAAATAGGTCCATAGGTCACCCCAATCGTAATCTAATCTAATCTATTGTAGACACGATCTTATCAGCAGTTCTCAATAAGTTTTTCGTTTACTGTTAATTTCTTGTCATTAAGTTTTCCCTACATTTTAATTAATATAAAACACAATTTATTTCATATCTACCTCAACTTCGCTTTTATTTCGTATCTCATCTAATATTCAAATTCAACTGAATTAAAATTATCTAATACGTTATACTTACTATTCGAATCCTTAGCATAAACACAAACGGCCAGATGGTGATTGATTGATATCGCCGATGACTGATTTGTGCACAAGGGCTGTGCAGTAAACCTCAGCAGTAATTGCAGTGCAGTTAACTTCAAGAATAACGACGGAGGCACCAAACTTACATAAACTACGTTCCAGAAAAAATGCAACACCTTGAAGGAGGTCAGTCACAAAACTGAAATATCTTAACAAAACAACTGGTTGCATGTAAAAAAATCGTTGGTAGTCATCTGTCAGAACCTCATACATGAAGAGGAGGTAAAAATTCTCTCCTGGCCTACTCACTCTCCGGATTTAAACTCGATACGGGTGGGTCGCTACATAAGGCGTTTAGCACCAGCAGCAAACACCTAGCAGGAACTTCGTCATCATCTACAGCAAGCCAGAGTTGAGATCCCAGAAAATGCCATTGATCATCTCATTAAGAACATTACTCGCAGAGTTAGACAATCCATGAACAATAGTGGGGATGCAACATTTTATTGATAAATTTTTGCTGATTGTTGGTATTTTTCCCCAATTGTTATGATTTACTATTGAAAGCTAGTAGTTATGATTTACTACTTGAAACTTGCCAAACTTGCATCTTTGTGACTCCGCTTCTTTAAGTTGTTGCAATTTTTTTCACGCGCAGTTTATATAACGTGTGTGTAAATTGTCGCAAAAGTTACACGCAGTGACATGCTTCGGTTCTGAATTGAAAATCTAAGGCAGAGTGCATACCAGAGGGATTCGACACGTAATACGACAACCGTGACAACTAGCAACACGACAATTATATTAAATTTACACGGTACGTGTCGTATTG
This sequence comes from Protaetia brevitarsis, assembly GCA_004143645.1. Classification (NCBI taxonomy): domain Eukaryota; kingdom Metazoa; phylum Arthropoda; class Insecta; order Coleoptera; family Scarabaeidae; genus Protaetia; species Protaetia brevitarsis. Next base: position 1,111,518 of record RXPK01000071.1, read on the forward strand.
GTGCTTGTGTCGCCTGTCGTATCGCGTGGCGTAACCCTCCGGTGTGCACTCTGCCGTAATGTTAAAATGTCGTATCATGTTTCGTATGTGTTCAGGAAGCATTATAAACCATTGTAACTTCCAATTCAATCGCGTTAAATCTGTCTTTGCTAGGCCAGCGTCTTGATGCGGCGTTGCTTAAGGCGAATCTGGACGTCCAAGTGTGCGACAGAGATAAATATATCGGAAAAGTATTCCGCGCTTTTTGGGGAAAAGGTACGACCGATTTTGAAATTTTAAACTGTATTTGTCTTAAAATAATGTTTGAATTGAATTTGAATTTTTATTTTTTTTATTTTCTATGTATTTAAATTTTTAAATATTGTAAGTTTGTTATTAAAAACAATTTTTAAAATTGGCTCAACGGCGCATTTGAAGACCAATGTCTTAATGACAAAACTTTTTTAATTTTTGAATTTGGACTAATAATAAAGCCCGAAACAGAAATATTCATTTTTCTTTTTTCCATTAAATGCCGACAGGCCGCCGGCTTCTATCGTAACCTAACGCACAGACCGGTGTTTGTTTTGAGAACGTATCTACGTACAGATGGTCTGCTATGGCATCACGTAAGGCATAAATATAAGGATATTCAATTCTGCTTTCAGTTCTGTCTTTTTCTGTATTTTACACAACCCAACCTACTTCCTACCTATGTTTTAAATAAGTGGGAAATTCTTAAAATGTGTAAATGTTAATAATAGATAATGTATCTACTTTTTATTAACGAGTCATAATTATAAATACTAAACCACTTCAATAATTTCCTTGATGCCAATGGTATTACGAACAGAACATCAAAAAATGCAAATAAAAAAATGCATACAGCCATTTTTTTGATTGGGTAAAATGTACCTATAAATTACAATTTCTTTTATATCTGCTTAGATTACATACCTTGTATCATAGTCATTTGTATTGACTGCCCTAGAATTATTTTTGGATTTTGGCGCACTGAAATACGCAATGACAAAGTAATAAAATGTCTAGGTAAGTAGATATGGAACTTACATTTTGTACAATAGAATATTAAATCTTAGAAGAAATCTTTTTTCTTTTCGCGCTGATACGAAGATGCTTTCGCCTTTTGACGAGTATCTTTTAACCTTTTTTTAGATAATGCGGTTTGCTACTTGTAAGAAAGTAAATATTCTTCATACAATAACTGCAGGGCTAAGTCAGTTCCAGAGAAAAAACTTTAGAGGTACTTGAGTACAGGTGTGCGATGTCTGTGTATGTGTGTTGAGTGAGGTTTGTGTGTTTGTGACAGTGTGTGGCACCCTGACTCATTTATCACGAGTTACCGTATAGGAAGTTGTATTGTAAAATCATAGATACAGGTATAGAATAATACTCAATGAAACGTAGCGAATACTCTAGACGATCTTAGCAATTGATTTTGGGCACATGTATTATAGAAGGCAAACAATTCATACCATTCAAAAAGACAAGAGGTATCTTTCTTTTCGATCTGACTATCGCTTGAGGTTTATTCCTGCAATCACGTATTCTACAAATGCTCTTCACATTTGTGCATACCTCTAGATAATTCAGTTTTCGGAAAACAGCAGTTACTCAATTTACAAAATAAGTCACTGATTCTACTGATTCATAGTACGGATTATATTATCAGTGCTATAATTATGTATTTCTTAATTAATAGTATTTTTTGTAACCTAGTAAATCAAATAAAATTACTGATAGTATCTTATTAATTTGCATTTTAATTTTGATTTTAGAAAGCATATGAAATAGTGTTACCCTATACATTCAAGTTCATATGACAGACTAACTAATGTTTTGAAAAGATCTGATTACTCGAACCGGTATCATTTCTGTAGCGCACAATTCGAGTGTGCTACCGTTCTAGTTATGGTTGTCCCGGCGGACGAGGTCAAAGAGAAAACGCATTTTCCTCTTTCGGCCGCTATTTGCTATCAGAAAGAAATGAAAAAAAATGTTTTAGTATTAGTAAGGACCGCTGAGCTGTCGCCCTTGACCGCTTTTTTATTTTTCCTTTTTGGAAGCCAAATAAAACCAAACAAAAAATTAAAAAAAAGAAAATTTAAAAAAATAAAACGTTGGCGCAATTTTAAATACTGTTTTCAAAACAATCTCTTTATCAAATTTAAAATATTTTGATTGGTACGTCTAAAAACAGCGGAAAAAGATCCGCGCCATCTCCTGGAAGAGAATCTCATTAAAAGGCCGATGTTCCAGATACGTTTATTTCTGGTATTTAAGGCTCTTGTATTAGGGAGCGAAAACACTTTCTTCTGAATCCATTACGTCTCCTACCTTGCGAATCTGGTCTTTGTGACGTATCCACTTATTTTATTTTGTAATGAGCAGTACCCAATTTATTTTTTATGGAATCGATCTTCCATTTATTCTCCCCAAATAATTTCATGCCACTACCTTTTTTTCCCTATTTCATAATTTGTATGGATTGTGCTATCTTTTTATTGAAGTATCAGCCCGGTAAATGTTGTCAAAATCGTATTTAAGTGCGATTCTATGAGTGTATGAGAATTTTTATAAGTTTACATTGCAAATTTTGGGAATTATTTTTTGATGAGTAAAGTCTGTCCGACGTTTCGTCCACACCTGCAAGGGATATCTTCAGAGCTACTGCTACTGCTGTTGACCTGAAACTGTGTGGACGAAACGTCGGTCAGAGAAAGATCCAGAACGCGGTTCCAGTCCGGAAGCCCAGCAGATGGTTTGGACAACGACCGCGGATGTCTACGTGTTAGTTTGTTTTTCAGTGCTAAGTCACTCTTGGGCAGATGGTAAGGCGTTGATCCTTTGGCTATAATTTCCTTTTATTTTAAAAATGTTTGAAATTTATAATTGGCAAATTGAGAATCATTATCACTTATTAGTATCCATGGCAATCCAAGAGACTGCAAAAATCTCTTCTAATTTCTTTATGGTTGCATCAGTGGTAATTGGATTGGCCTGTAGCGTGTGTACATTCTAAAGAATTCTTTAGAATATGAACAGCCGCTATGTATATAATACACGCTACAGGCCCATGCTTGGTTCTAATGTTGATATTTGCCAAAGGCGTTAAGACAAAAGCGAATCTTTCAAATCTTTACAACACTCTCTACAATTTTTTATAATGTTTTTGTCATTGTCGGATCCTGGCTACCACTCAAAACTTCTACCTAAGCTTTTCATTCTGGAAGTTCCAAAATGTCGTTTACGTAAATTGTATAAATCTTTTGCGGAAGATTTTTGGAAATTGCCACTCTATTTCATCGCATAATAACTTCATTTTGCAATAAAAATTCCTCGAGGAGTATATTAAATCTGCAACATGCCGGTATCTTTTATGATTCTTCAGTCCAATCCAGAGCTTTCGTAGCATTACATTTTTCAGTTTCTAGTTGTAATTTCGCCAATGATATAGATTGATTATGAGTAATGTTTCAATTTGATTGGTTTCGAGTATGTCGGATTAAATCTCATTCATTCATTTCACATTTATTTTTGTATTTGAAAATAGCTTTTGCAATTGTTTCACTGTTTTTATATTTTTTGTTATAGTTCAAACGACTTAGAAATATTGTCATCATTAATACAATCGACGATGGAAGACATACACAGAAGAAGCGATAGGAGAATATCAAAACGGCTTCAGAAAATAATTGACGCAATAACACCCTCAATCAAGTAATAAAGAAGTGCTATGAAGAGAAAATTGAACTGCAAATAGTGATTTTTGATTTCAAACAAGTATTTGATAGGCTGAAGAAGTGTATGATTTTGGAAGATGCGCAAAAGGCTGGTGTACCAGAAAAACTAATTCGATTGATCAAAATTATAATGGATAAGTCAAAATCGACACCGAAGGGCGAGACATCAGAGATACAGGTATACAGAGGAGTGAGACAAGAAGATGGATTATCTGCTACACTGTTCAACATAGCGTGTGTTCAACGTTCAACAGGGCGTGATTAGAGACTCCGTAATGTATGGTACTTTAATTGAAAAAATTGTGCAAGTAGTAACGTTTGCCGATGATACGGCATTAATAGCAAGGGACATAACATCATTAGAGACTGCAGTACTAGAGTAGTACTGTTCCCAAAGTAAAGTTTTTGCCATGGTTTTCCCTTACTCCTTAGCGAATGCTGGGAGATAACTACAGTCGTTCCATGGACGCATATAATTTTTTAGTAATGCTTTTATAGAACTAGATAGTTTACGGCATAATATTTAGATAGTTAGTAGGGTAGAACGTATTTATCAGTGAATATTTTATGTTCTTCAGTAGTCTGCATAGTGTTAGTTTTTAGTATGGATGGGATATATAAATATTTAAAATATAAATCTTTAATTTAATTGCTATTGGTTAGAATAATTAGGATTAAGTTTTAGAATAACAAAAATACTCCAAATTGTGGTACTGGTTATGCTGTAAACTTCTCCTAGACCCCTCACCACAAACTGCACTAAACTGGAAGTACGTTTCGATAGCAAAGCTATCATCACTAGCAGATACACTGATCTGAATAACTACACTAAAACTGCCCTAATTTATACCTAAAAAAGGTCATGGCACAATGATCACGGCCATGGCTGACTGCCGTCATGCTTAACTAGTCACTAATCCTAACTCCGTCTAATCTACTACTTCTACTTAATAAACTGTAAAGACAAGAATTTAAGGGTCCTAAATCTGAATTCATTAAAATATGTTTGTTCTTATATATTTCCATACCCTCATAACAATTTAATTGCACATAGTTGCTTACGTTTTTAACTAACTTTATATTGTCAACTTTATGGTTTTCTTCAAGCATATGTAGGGCTACACTAGATTTGCCAAACCTTCTAAATTTAAGATGAGTCAAATGCTCCCTGTGTGCCCTCGCTTTATGTAAATCATTATTCACATAAAGCGAGGCTATAGTGTTAAATATTTGCTATTAAAAATCATAGGGAAATTATTTAGTTAGAGTAGGGACATTTCAATTGTTATGGAGTCAATATAGTACTTATAAGAATAGGTAGCTTAGTGTAGTACCTTTATGTGGAGTACGGGGTTAGGAGGATTTGTAATTATTACTAATTATTAATAAAGTACTAGAAATAAGGAAACAAGCACACAAAGGAGGACTAGAGATCAACGAACCCAAAATCAAATATATGAGAATTACTAGGAAAGAATTGAAGAACAATACGTACATATTAGAAATTGGGAAATATAGATTTGAGTTAGATAACAGCTTTAGGTACTTAGGAACCATGATAAATAATAAAAATGATCGTACCGAAGAGATTGGACAAAGGATACAATCCGGATATAGCGCATATGCCAAAGTTAAACAGCTACAGAGAAATAAGAAGAAGAAGAAAGGATTGGAAGTAGGCGTACGAATTTAAAGATCTTCAAAACAATAATAAGACCAGTGGTAATGTATGCGGCAAAGACTTTCTACCTCACACGTAGACAAGAGGAACGATTAAGAGTTTTTGAAAGAAAACTAATCAGAATTATGGGCCAAAAAACATTAGTGGAGATCTTGTCAGTAGATTAATGAAAAAAATGAAAAACGTGAAGAATAAAGTGGTATGGACACATAAACAGGAAAGGAGAACATTCAGATATAAGAAGAGTCATGAAATGGTCAGCGAATGTAAACAGACCTAGAGGCTGACCGAAATCACGATGGAAAGATCAAGTTGTGTACGGAGCCAAAAAATAAATGTTAAAGAGAAATGGAGAAAGATAACCGAAGAGGCTAAGAGAAATAACAACCTATCAGGGAACGAGAACCCAATGGTGTGGATTGACCAACCTCACCAATACATAGGTCAATAGCTCCGTGAAGCGGCTTCAATTCCTTCTGGAATGTATAATCTTATAGATACACCGCAAGAGTTTTCGTTGTATGATCACCCGATGTTACACGAATTACCGCATGTAAGCGAATGTTAAGTGTGTTACGTTTCGCAAAAGTTTTTACAAAGGATCTTGTTTGTGTTTCTAAAAATCTGTGATAATAATTTGACCCAAGAATGAGTGGGATTCTGTAACATTAGTAGATCTTTATCCGTCCCTTATTACTGCAACCTTTGAGGATAATTTATGAATACCACATTTATTTAACTTGCATCTGGAATACTATATCTCATTCATTAACCAATTAGATTTATCTAAATTTACCTGGATACTATAACTATACCTGAATCGCCGAACAGATGCACTAAGAACAATGGATAGACATTGCGTCATCAACTCGTCATATTCCAAATAACGTTGGTCGATCGACGAGTCCGCTTACATTACACAAAATTCAGTTATCGTCTATGATGGTTATCGTGTATGTCATATGTCATTGTGACTGTTCGTCTTGTGCTTTGGTTGTTGTTCTTATATATTATATATTTTAAATAATATCGTATAATATTATTTCATTCCAATATTTTATAAATTAGTCTTTATAAAGGCTCTTTCGTACATCGTCCTTGTTAAATACGTAAGTAAATTGACGAAATAGTGTTAAAAAGGGTGTACAAATTTTTCGTTTTATAAGTTACATTTATTGTAGAGAAGGCGTTCTTTTCTGCGGGTTTCTTCTGCTTTTCAATATGGGAAATTCACCTCCTAAGAATAGGGTTGTAAAACGTTTTTCAGTGGAAGACAAAGAGATGGTTTTAAATATATTTAAGACCTGTCAGGAGCAGCCAGGTACTTCGGAAGTAATAAATGTCAAAATGACAGCAAAAGCAGCAAGTATGCATATACAATCTGTCCACCTGCTAGTGAAATCTTAACTATGCTCACTAACTGCGTAGAATAGTCATTCAATTACCCATTTAGCTATCTTGCTAAAATCAGAAAAGAATAAACTTAATGGTTTTTTTTGCAGGTATTGGAGGACGTAGTTTTGACATATCTGAAAGAGTAATGAACCCATCACAAATTCCAGCCATCAAAAAAATACTATGGAAAACGCCTGGTTATATAATGTAGATGGAGAGCGAAAAATTCTATCTGAAGAATTGTTCATTCGTTCTTCCATATACTTCCCCCATATCACTGCGAACTAAACCCTATCGAACTAATTTGGGCTCAAGTCAAGCGATATGTTGCCAGACGTAATACAACCTTTAAATAAACACATGTGAAGGAATTATTGGAGCAAAGTGTCACTAACATTTCTAGTGAAAATTGGAAAAATGCCATCCAACACGTTATTGGAATAGGAAAAAAATGTGGAAATTGGATAATTTAATAGAACTCCACGTAGAACCATTTATAATTACTAGTGGCGGTGATTCATCAACCACCTCATCTTCTGAAGAATATGATTACTAATTTGAAGATCAATAAAGGATAATTTGTTTTGATATTTCAATAGCTTTTAATGAAATTGTAATATGTATATAATAAATTATATTAATGCATACTTGCTTTGTGATTACTGTGATTTAAGAAGGAATTGCTATATTTTATTTTAATTTAACCATGGATTTTAAAGATTTCCACTCTGCAATTTTCTTATCCAAATTGAATAATTTTGTTTTCAATTAACTATCAAAATTTTACGTACATTTGCCCACATGTTTCGTCATTTTATCTTGTAACTCGTCACAGATTTTTGAGATTTCATTAAGAAGTATTTTATGCTACAATTCGTTAAATATCAATTTTATTATTTTATGTAGTCCTCAAGACCAAAAGTACTTGAAAGCTTGGTTTAAAGTCAAAGGGAGTTTTAAAAATTTCCTCTGAATGCTTCACTATTTATAACAACTACAAAATACAGCCACAAAATTTAATTTCTTAATTTAATGAAGTATCAACCAGAGTGTGGTAGTTAATTATTTTGAAATCTATGAGTTATTAATCTCATTTCATACAATAAACTATACCTACTTATTTGTCTTTCACCATATGAGGAAATAGGCTCCGGCAGGAAGGTATGGTGTTCATGAAAAGAATGTCATACAGTTATTTTCGACTACATTTGAAAATTTATTATTTTAAAACATTACTGATACATTGCCATTTGGTACCTACATAATGAAATAATCAGCTGCGAAATTACATCACTTAGGTGGTATCCATTTTTGTCGATGCATTCTTGTAGACGACTGGTAAAATTGTTCATAGTCCATTCTAACATGACAGAGAGAATCGTTTGAATTATCGCATTATGGTGTTGGAAAGAGCCGCAAGAGTACACATCGATCTTGCTGAAACCAAATTGTGTTGAAGTTAATGGGTCGTCTTCTCAACTAAGGTCCAGTAATATAGGTTCGAGATTCACCATAACGCACTTTTTTGGAGTCCAAAGAACCTCTTGTGGGTTATCGGATGACAAGCATAAAAAAATTCTGGTTGTTTACCATACCCGATAAATGAAAGTGGCCTTTGTCACTCATAATCACAACAAGATCATCTCTCAACAATTCTAACACTCTTTCTGTGTCATGTCTAAGTCATGTTGCTAAATCGATTTGCCACAGTCCTTGAATTAAACTTAAATAGCGACTTTTGACAAATACTATGAGATTCAAAAAGATTGTCAATTCCGCTCCTATAGATAGTAACAGGGTATATGCCGCGTGTTTGTAATGAAGGTTTGAACTAAGTCAGTGTTGGAACACAAGAAAGTAAACGGATCTGTCATAAATAAGGAAAACGTAACCTATATTTGAACTCGCATTATATAAACGACTATGGATTAGTGTTTCTGCTTGTAAAAATGAAATATAATTAATTTAACTTTACTAAATTATGATTTTATAATTCAGTACTAACTGGTTTTTAACTAAATTTATTTATTACTTTAAATTATAACATACAATTTGTATAATTATTAAGTGACATAAAACTGCATCTCTCAGTTCTTCTATGGTATGCATGCGGTTTCTATAGATCCTATTTTTTAGATAGCCAAACATGATGTAATCTAATGGGGTTAGATCAGGCGATCTTGGTGGCCATCTTTGTGCTCTAACAACCCTGTCAGCAAAAAACTGTTGAAGATATTGGCAGGTTTGTCGAGCAGTATGTACTGGAGCATTATCGTACTGAAAATAACTTGCTTCAAGCTTATTTTCTTGTAACTCTGCAATAAACAATTCCAATATCTGTTGGTAACGTTGGGCTGTTACAGTTTCCTCGAAGAAAATTGGCCCTATTATTCGTTGCCTGGACCTAGCTAACCAATCTCCAACTTTTATGGGATGCAATTGCGTTTCTCGAAATTCGTGTGGCTTTTCTGCAGACCAGATACGATAGTTTTGTGAATTGATATAGCCTGTTAGATAAAACCAGGCTTCTCTGAGAAAAATGATTTGTTTAGCAAGTCATCATCCCTTAAATTGTTATTAAACCAATGACAATATTCCAATCGCCTATCGTGATCTAATGGTAATAATTCCTGTACGTAGAACTTTATAGGGATGAAAATGTAACTTTCTTTTGACAGCTCGTTGCGCTGAAGTGTATGATAAGCCTATAAAATTATAAAATGTAATAAACTATTTCACTTAATGTTAATATTGATTTTTTACCTGTTTGTTAAGCTAATTACCACAGATAAATTCCCTTATTTTCTTACAGTATTCAGAAATACAATTGTTGGTGATATTAGATGTAAACATGAACGGTTTGAAAAAATTATAAGATAAAAAATCGAAAGATACTACAACACGAACGCCAATGTCCCTAAATGTCAAGAAAATTCATTTAATGTATGAACTTTGTATGTAGCTAACTTGGCTCATTAAATTGGTAATAAGTATAGATAAACTTTTCCGGAAAACAGTTTTTTTTTACGGCAATCATTTTGAATCTCATAGTAGATTTAATAATTCTAAAAACAATCGGTGAACTCCATCGCGGATGCTGCTCGTTTTAAAATCACCATACCTCCCTGCTGGACTCTGTAATTTTGAAAAAATCTCTTAAGTATGTTGAAGGTTCGGTATTCACTACAAATGTCAAAAAACTGACAGAATTGTAAAATTTATACACTGTGAATCGGATTTTTGAATCTTGACGTCAATGCGGCGTTGCTACTGCATCTGTTCGGCGATAGAACTATAGCTAGGTAATCTATTTGATACAGTTTCTAAGATTTCTAAATGTGAATGATTATCGGAAGCTTGGTTGGTGCAAAATTTAGTCCATACGTTAATCCACTAACTTCAAACAGTCCTTTGTGGGAATTTAGACTGAAATACTTTTGATCACTTTCGTGAACCTTCCATCGTAAATAACCACATTTTAAATTAATTTTTTAAAACTTTTGGCCACCAGCTAAGTTATCTAAAAATTATTCGCTTGTCGTAGGTAAAGAATATTCATCCATTTTAAGCTGATGATCCCCACAGATACGTATTTTCCAGTTTGATTTGATCAGCGCTCGATCTAAGAGAAAGCAGAGCGACAAAACTAAGAGCGGTTGGCGGCTACTAAAAAATTTTTGTGAATTTTGTAATTAAAGGAGCCATAAATAATTATTTAGATATATATTTTTGAGAATACAAGGAAATTTTCCCGAATTTTAGTACCGATGTGTAAATGCAAATTCTAATTAATTTTAAATAATTTCAACGTTTAGAAAAATTTTGATTTTAAGTTTGAAAAATAATTATGAATTATGGAAATAATTAAATTTAAATTTTTTGACTCATTCTCTTCTAATTTTTTAATTTTCATCAATTTTGTTTTGAAAAAGCAAGATGTTATACATCTGCGAAAAGTCAGCAAAAATAATAAACTTCAAAATTATTAATATCATTTTTATTCCATTTCCGACAATCCCAAGACAACCAAAAATTAAATTATCAGTCCAAAACGGAAAAGAATTGAAAATAAAAGAATTCAAAGAATTGAAAATATAGATCCAATTTTTTGACAGTACAAGTACAAGTTACAAGTGGCCACCCTCGAAAAACAAAGTTGAACTGGATAATCTATAAACGCATCGTTTTTAATGCGGGAATTTGGTATTAGTGTTATTATGGCAACAGATTAGAAAAAAATATGTTATTTTACACAGATAACTTTGCAGTAGATCCTGAATCGTACTGATGAAAGTTTACCATCTGTTGATGACATTAGGGTTATTATTACACTGTAATCGTCAAAATTTCAAGTCTAGGAAAGCAAAAGGTAGAAATACAGCCGTGTCTGCACCACATAACGAATGCCCAATATCGTTTCAATGTTGGCATTGGTGCACATTACAAACTCAAGTAGTATGAGATCCCTATACAAAAATTAAATTTTGTCAACTACGGTATAATATTTTCCAACAAATGCGGATTTAGGGGATGGTGTTTTCATAAAAACAACTCGTGCTATAAACGTAATTTCAATCAAACACAATGTGACACATTAATTGACGGCACAGACGGCACGGCATACAGATTTTGCAATCGGCAAATAACTGCTAATTTTTTATTGACCCTAAACACAAGCCGTTTTTTTCTTTTATTGAGCAAAACAGTTGTTATATAAGAGTAAAATTTTTAAAAAGTATACATTTTCAAACCTTTTTATTCTTTCAAAATACTACCCTCATAAACAAAAAACCTGTAAATTCATAGTAATTTTAAACTTTTCTTTAAAATAGAAAAAAAAAATAGGTCCCTGTTGGAATAGTTTATCTTTATTTTTTGATTAATTTTAGTAAAGGTATTAATTGAAATAAATAAAGAAAACTTGTATTAAGGTGGCATACTAAGTTCATTGTGTATTTTTGTGATTTACATTACATATGCATATAATAAATAATCGAAAATATTTTGCAATTTTTTTTTGATATATAATTCTAACAAAGTTTGTTAACCTTAATGGTACTAATTTCTGAACGATATAAGACTTAATGAACAATTAAACTAAACACGTTATGGCAGCATACAGTGGTGTAAATATAATAATACTTGATATGAAATTTCCTGGAATAAGCATGTATGACCAAAACCGAGATATTGGAAAAAACCATGATATTAATACGTGTAAACATGTGACTAATAATACCATTACATGCATAATCCCTAGGATATGTACATATACAAAAGATTTTATGATTAATTTAAAGGCTATATTGGCTTCCCTCTTTAGCTGTTTATTACATTATAAGTAATTAGCATTAAAAGAAACTATAATTTACTTTCACACCCATTAGAAACGACTGCTAATATGCTTGCTATACAATGCTTATCAATATAAAAATACAAAAATATATCATGCAAATGTTAACGAAACTATAAGAAATAATTTCGTGATTTATTTATTGCAACCCTTTCCAAGCATTAAATATTCAAAATATAAATATTAATGCTTTGCTAGCTTAGCTGCATGTACCATCGTTAGCAAATGAAATGCGAATCTAAGCGTCACAAATCTTCAATTATTAATGCAATCGAAGATACAGCATACTGGAATAATAATTAACAATTATTTGCAAAAATAATCGAAGAATTCGCATTTAATTTGTTAAAGTTGCTGCACAAATATACATCAGCTAAGTTAGTATACAATGATTTAAATACAAATGCATGAAATAGAAAAAAATCAATAGTTATTGGCTTACAATTGCAAGTTACAGAACCTTACATTTTGCACTGAAAAAAAGATATATAAAATCCATAAAAGACAGTAAAATAATACATCATTGGTATTTAATCGAGTGAATTTGGTTGCCTATATTTAATAAGTGGTAAGTAGTCTTTTGATAATAATCACATTATATTTACTAATTTTATATATCGGCATTGTAAAAAATTGTGACGGAAAAAAAACGCCCAAATAACGTTTTTCTCCAGTAGTACACAGCCACATAATTAGTGCACTCCAACAGGTGTCGGGAAACTAAACCAGAGCACCTGATGAAGTACAATAGACATGTGACAGAGGGCATAGGCTTCATTCAGGACGCATCCCAGATACAGTTCGCTGTAATATCGACCGCGACGCGCGCTACTTCAGGTACCTGACTTACCGATCGGGTAACATAGCCAAGCACCGAAGTAGCACGAATCGCAATCAATGTAAAAAAAAAAGTATCTCCTGGAACTTTCCGGTGAGAAATCGGTCGCAAAACTCACAATGGATTCCGTGGAAAAAGTGACGAATTCTTTCGGGATGCTCGGCGCTCGATCGCCTCAACGCCAACCGGTTATTTCTAGAAAATAAAGATGGTGATTGTGATGTGTAAGGTTATCTACCTTTAGCTACCGGCATATCATTGAATTTCGAAATATTACGGTTTAAATTTGAGTTAAATTGCTTACAAAGTAGAAGTATAAATACCTGGCTTTTTATATTGAGAGATGTTCCGTTTTTCGTTGATCATTGACTATATAGTATGCATCACGTTCCTTCTCTTCTTTTCGTGTGTGTCCGTGCCGTCACGTCGTTGCCATTGTCGCGAAGGGGCCCTCAAGGATCTTGCCACAAATAAATTAGTGAGAATTCGGTCGAATTTAGGAATGGAGAACAAGGCTGCGAGCGGTGACGTCACACCGTCGGAACCTTGAAATACTTAGGACACCGGCTCCTCAAGAGACGACCGAACCGAACAAACGACGACAGGATAGAGGAGTGTAGACCGAGTAGTAATATCGTACCAACCGCGACCGACCGGAAATATTTTCGCATTGTACTCGTTCGGGAGACGAAAAAAAAAAAATGCCACACGGCGGCGTCACTAATAGAGAAAAGAAAACTCCAGAATATGTGAAAGACACGTCATATGTGTCGGCGATTCCTGGAAATTTGTGGCACAAAATGGTTTTTACTTGCGAACCGGAAATTGGCCGAAAATAATCGCGTTACAAATGCAAATACGCTATAACCGGGGACCGTATCCAGACAATTGTAGCACAAAGGAGTCGTTGAAAATGATTAAGACGCACAATGAATATGGACTTCTTTTCTCCTTGCTTGGGTTAGGATTAAATAAAAAAAAAGAGTAGTTATTGAACGTATAGCACTAAAAATAATTTCAACACTTATTTTCGTTTTATAGATTATATTTCAAAAACCCGAACTTTCACTCCCGCACAGTGTAATAATATAAAAAAAATGAGCGACGGTTCGTCGTATAAAATATATATACTTATACTTGAAATTACCGCAACCGATCGTTGGGAACAACCTCTCACGACGAAGTGTTCACGTAAACTGACCAGCTCTAACAAGCCGAATTGGAATCGGCAGGCTAGCAACGGGCGCCCGACACGGCGACGGGAAAACCAGTAACGCCCGACCAATGGGGTCGACGCACGGCGCGATCATTCACGAAAGCTGACGAAATGCGACTATTGTTCAGTGTGAGTTGGGTTTGTCTGGGTCCTTAACCTAACTTAACTGCCGAGACGCTCGCCAGCTCTGTCTGGCGCGCCGCGCGTCACGATAGCTCCGTCTCTGTCTGACGCGCGCGTCTGCGAAAATCTTGCGGTGCATCTCATAAAAGTTTGCATTCCGATTCCGATATTTTATGGCGGAGGGGGCGGGCGAGGCGCGGACGGGTCGGGGCCCCGCTTATTCCTCTGTTCGATTGCGCCTGCTGAGTGCGTCCGTTCGACTTTTAAAACTCGAAAATAAAGAAATAAGAAACAAAAAATAACCGGACGCCGACTTGGGGATGACGTGTTGGTTTTCGGTGGGTTGTCTAGTTCGGTCGGGCGTGGGGTACGGTGCGAAAACCGCATTCCTGATATCCACAACTGTCATCTAAATAAGGAAAAAAAAAGAAATTAAGTGAGATGCTTTCTTTCAGAGCAAAAGTAAGACATAAATACAACATAATTTTTGTAGTAATCTATTTTTGGAATTAACGAGTATTCAATGTACATTTATTGATTTTAACCTTAAAACAAGGAAATTAGGCACTAAACATGGTGAAATATATTGCGTATATTTGGCCATACAGAAGAATACCGCAGAGGTGATTTTGCGACAAAGGAAATATTGATATTTTTATTAAAAAAAAAAAAGAAAAACTAAAAACATCAATTTTTATATAGAAATATGCGGTTTTCAATACAGCTCCTTAATATACAGTCTGAATCATGCCTGATGACGTCATTGCTTTTTTATTAAAATAATCCTAATATAACAAATATTAGACGTTTTCGATTGTACACAGCTGGTTAACCAATGAGTTCGAACCATGACGTGATAGGTAAGAACCGGGTATTAACAACAAGTTATCCGATCGAATGTAAACGGTTATACAGGTTTGGTTATAACTGTTGTAGGTTGTAACATTCGGCTTTATATTTTCGAAATACTAACGTTACACTAGCCTTCTTTTACGAAATGTATAAGAGAATTACTGAAAAGGAAATATTTGCGTCTTGCATTAGGCTGTTGGACGATATCACACATTCTCCAAACAACAGTTTGAATGTTTTGCCTGTCATTTTAAAAAATGTGGCATAAAAATTATTCCTTTTATAGAAAGAGTAAGACATGGAAAACTGGAAGAATACCCAGATTATTCGAAACTTGGGTTAATAGATATCTGGCGTATGATTTTTATATGCATTTTAGAATGCAAGCGATACATTTCAGTGCTTAGTCCGTCTAGTACACTCAAATTTTCGAGAAAAAGTATAGGCGGCATGCATTGCCGATTTAGTAGAAAATGTCGTCTATTGATGATGTTTATTGCAAATTCAACAGCATGTGTATTAATAAATGAACTATTAGAATGTATTGTAAAACTTTATCAAGTAAGATAATTATTTGGCCTACGTCAGAGGAAGCTACGTATTTCAGTTGCCAGAAATCGCTGGTTTTCCTGGTAAGCTTTCATTTTTTTTACTGATTAGATACGCACATATTCAGTTAACGCAGTTGACGATATTAATTTAAATAATTAATATTAATGGAATGTCACTCATAAAAGATTATTCAATTAATAGTGTAGTTGTAAAAATTTTCCTATATCGTATAAGCCGTATTTTTTTTTAATTTGTCGCTATTAATAGCCTCCTCAAAAAATCATACATAGGTTTATGCGTCTGCAAATAAAATTTTATTAGAAATAATTGTAAAACACATATCTTTATATTTTCCGTTGGATTAAATTATCTAATATAACTATACTATCAGTTTCTTCAAACTCAACATTTTATATTATTAATTATAAATTTAAGCAACATTTTTATACTTTTTCTACGACTAATGAAACTTAGGATTGAGACCGTTGCAAACAGCTGTAAACAGTAAGAAGAGTTATGATATTGCTCTATAAACGTTTAATACCAAGTCCCGACTCGGTTAAAATTGGTTCAACCAGGTTGGAACTGTGACGTCACGAAAAACACAATCGAATTGGTTATAACCGAATGATACCTGGTTAAAACCAATGTACGATCGAAAACGTCTATTGTATTACATTATCATAATGTTAGCGTAGAATACACAAACTATTACAGTGTGAGCAGCTTAATCGTCACTGTTATGGAATTTCATAGCCCTTGCTGGCAGTACGATACAGGATCATACAAGCAGTCACACAAAAAAAGCCCCAATCTGTAACTCCGTTATTTACATTCCAATTTTCAAGAATCTGCTATTACCAAATGAAGTGGCTTGATGAATACTACGTTTGAGGCTACATTTGTTTCTTTTCGAACGGTATCTTCAATTTTTTGTGATAGTCAACTTTTCCCTCGGTATATACTTTCTTTCTACATTGAACAGATTTTTTTTTTTCTGAATCCATTGATGTATCATCGGCTGCACAGAAAACTGGTACAGTTAGTTTTGAGGTTGATTGATTTTGGCTGTAACATGTAAAATTAAATTTAACGTCGTTTACATCTGTCGTATATTGCCAGGTTAATATGCCACAATTAAACGAGATTTAAAAGAAAAGCTAACCAGTTTCCATGCTGTACTTGACAAACGGGCTACCTACACAACAAAAAATTTCAAATATTGGGGTAAATGTATTTTTAAGTTGTACCAGTTTTTTATGCAGCCGATGGTACAACACTTCCATTTCAGTTATAAATTTGCAAGAGAAAAAATAACTAAAAGACTAGTGTTACAATGACGTTTGTTGCAATACGAATACAAGTTTGTACGTGTATTACAACAGTCATTACGAGGCCTCTTTCATACGATACGAATTTTACCCGGTCCGGTTTTATTACTTTTTCCATGTAGTCTGATAAAACGTTACTTTAAATTATATATATATATATTATATATTATATTTTTTATTTTTATTCGTGGACGAGATTAATAAGAGGCCTATTTGACTTGTATTTAAATTTTATTTTAATATCCATACATGTTTCGGCGAATTTTGCCTTTCTCAATGGAATAAAATGAGTGAAATATTTACAAATTTAGTCTAAAACAAGAAGAAATTAGGGTAAAGAATTTTTACAAATTTCTCGTCCACGAATAAAAATTAAACATATGGTACAGGCCAAGAAGAAAAATAGCAATATATATACGTAGCACAGGACGGACAGTGCTAAGGAAGGAAAAGTCTTCTAACATACAAAGAACACACAACACCAAGGATGGAATACTTCAACAGGAATATACAGATAGCCCTCACCACAGAACAGCACAGGAAAATATCTCGCTACATCAACACGAGAAGGAAACTGGCCAACCAGATAAACAGGAGAACCTTTTTGGTGAGATGTAGATCGCTAAGTCTTATTCCAAAATTTTTTAAAAATTAGAAAACTGGATATATTCATTTTCACAAAAGAAAAATTAAAAGTTAAATTTCAACAAATATTGCACAATACTTATGCTCAAATACTAAATATCACTATTTCACAGACAATCGTCAATATTACTGAAATTGAAGCTAAAATTAAAAACTTAGAAAAAGTCATTTATCAATTGTTGCATCCACAGCAAAGAAGTCATTTTCAGACTGTAAGTCAAAAGCAATATGAAATCCACTTTAATCGGAAAAAAATCAAACTCCAAAAAAAGTTAGAAGTTCTTAAAAACAGCCAAACTCAAATAAAAGCAGTTAAACTTAATAATGATTGGGTTACAAATTTGACAAATGTCAATGTTCCTGATAGCGTTCTGTATGTACTGAGTCTAGGTCCTAAATACAACTTACCTTCTAAAACTATTCCGATTAACGATTACATAGCAAACATTGAGTCAGGCATAGATCATTTACCAACCGACACGCAGAATGAGATCAGTGGCGGGATTCAGAACCTCACGATTCGTGTCGAATCGTCAAAATTTTTGTCGACATGTAGAATGGGTAGCAATCACGGTATTCAGACATTAGTCGAATCGAATAAACAATCACGTGATATCGACAGATATGTCGAACCGTGTTCGACAGCTAAAGTGTTGACGATTGTATAGTTATCCCTTTCTAATAACTATACCGTTAAATCGGTTGCGTCGAGAATTCTAGATAACTCTCGGCAATTTTGATATGCGCGTAGTATATTTCGACGTACATATGTGGATGTAAATATAACAAATAAAAATTTTCCCTCGGCACATTTTGCATTAACATTAAGTATCCGAAGATTTGCATCACGCATTAGCTCCACATTCTTAGAATAAAACCTTTTTCTATTCATGTAATTATGACCATGGTTTTTTGAGTATTGCAACGTGCGTGCAATAAGTAGCAGCCATACAACACCTCCTATTCACCATTATTAAAAAAAGGAATCTTCTTTTGCTGACAGGCATTCATTGTGCTAGGGAAACACACTTTTCGCCTAATTTCACTATAGTAATTTGACGGTTTCAAACGCCGCCAATTGACGCTTGTCATTTAGTAAACAGCATCAACAACCTCAAAATTACAAAACCTGTTTAAGATATCGATGTTGCCAGTTCTCAAAAGATATTCGCATTCGACATATCTTCTGAATCAGTCGATTCATATTTTGTCGATGTCGAATGAATCGATTCGACACGAATCGATTCATTCTAAAATTCATAAATCTAATGTACCTCTAAGACCCATAGTCTCCAACATTCAGGCGCCAACATATAATACAGCCAAGTTTCTTAGTAACAGCTTAAATCAAATGCTGTAGAAGCGAATATCATGTGAGGGATTCATGGCAATTCCGAGAATTTATCATTAACAAAAGTTTCAAAACAATCACAAATTAATATCATTAGATGTAGAATCTCTCTTTACTATACACCTACGGAATTGGCAATAGAAATTATAAGTTTTAGATGGGATGAAATTTCAGCACACACTAAACTCACTAAACTGAATTCTTAAAGGTTATAACAATGTGCCTCAATAATACATATTTCCATATAAAAGCAGTTACTACAGTCAAATTTTCGGAATTGCCATGGGTTCACCACTTGCAGCACCCATAGCAAATTTGGTTATGGAGATTTTAGAAAACACTATATTAAATCTTAAAGTTCAAACCATTATTTTTCAAGGTATGTAGACGACATTATCACTTGCGTTCCAACTAAGGATATTGAGCATATGCTAGCACAATTTAACATTTTCATACTAAACTAATTTTACTATTGAAAAGAGATAACAAAACCATCAACTTTCTGGATATGACTATTACAATATGATGATGACGGATACATATATACAAATTGGTACAGTAAACCTACAGCTTCTTACAGGTACAATCAATTTTAACTCAATAGCCCTCTTTCTATAAAAAAGTATAATTAATAACTTAACAGATCGAGCCATTAAATTATCACATCACAGTTCAGAAAAGAAAATATTAAAAAATTAAAACAATGTTAAGAACAACAATTATCCTACAAAATTAGTAAATAAGACAATAACCATAGAATTCACACCAATCTACAACACAACAAAAAACAGAAAGATAATGAAAATCGGAAGTTTATTTCAATTCATATGAGAACGGCTCTTCAGAGAAAATCAGTCATATTTTACGACCATATGATATAAATGTTGCCCATAAACTCAATAATACTACCAAATCAATTTTTACAAAGCTAAAACCCCAAAATAGACGATGCCAAAAAACTCACGTAATATATCAAATTCCATGTAAAGAGTGCAATAGCTGTTACATTGGCCAAACTAAACAATATCTTTATAAGCGTATTCAAGCTCATAAATACTCTAAAACAGATAAACCGCTTTTTCGGCACACAACTTCAAACAATCATATTTTGATTTTGAAAAAACACAATTTTAGCAACAGAAACAAATCAGAAACGCAGGGGAAATTAAAGAATGATACATATAAAGAAAGAACATCTGCTATTAACAATCGGAGCGACATCAAAAAATTTAGTGCATCTATTAATATCTGTTTACATGATTTACATGATCTACATTCCACCGATTAGGTAATGTATTCCACTTAGATTAGCAATAGTTTTACGCATCACTGTATATCATCTATCATTCCACCTTTTCACGTTACTATATATATTTTGAAAACACAGGCACACAAACACACACAAAACATTCACCACATGTTTTCCTTCAAATCACTTGTATTTTAACTTTCAACGCTTTAACATGTAGATTTTAAATTTTAAATTTATAACGTAATTATGTAACTTCACTCTCATAGTTTTTAAATTTTAACTAAACAAGTTGCTTTTTCGAGTATAAACTTTAATAAGAAATTTCAATAAGTCATTACGTAATATTAAACTTAAATTGTAATTCTTTACCCAATTTCTTACTTGTTTTAACTCATTTTATTCCATTGAGAAAGGCAAAATTCGCCGAAACATGTATGGATATTAAAATAAAATTTAAATACAAGTCAAATAGGCCTCTTATTAATCTCGTCCACGAATAAAAATAAAACATATGGTACAGGCCAAGAAGAAAAATAGCAATTTATATATTATATATAATTGCATACA
The DNA here is from genome assembly GCA_004143645.1 of Protaetia brevitarsis. NCBI lineage: Eukaryota > Metazoa > Arthropoda > Insecta > Coleoptera > Scarabaeidae > Protaetia > Protaetia brevitarsis. Next base: position 1,132,417 of record RXPK01000071.1, read on the forward strand.
ATACGCCACGAAAAATTTCGTAAACGGTTGTCGTATATCAGTCGGATGGTCCGATTGGCGTTTCATGGTGGTAATGTTTTACCAAACTACACGGAAAAAGCAATAAAACCGGGTCGGATAAAATTCGTATCGTATGAAAGAGGCCTAACGCGTGTGTTTTATGCTATATTTTCTATTTCGCATTAATTTACGTCTATTTACTATTTAAAATGAGATTTCTTATCCATGCAAATAATTTCAATGTTTTTAAGTTAGCAACACAATTCTGTAATGCGTAATTATAAATTTAAAACTTAAATTCAAAAGTAAATTTATTTTCCTCAATGCATTGATAATATTGAAGTGTGTTTTGATAGTTAAGTAGTTGCTTATGCTTTAGATAACTTTTTCTACACTCCCCCGGAGCTAAGTAATATAGCTGATACTGCTGTAGAGAAATTATTGCTTAAGAAATCTATTGAAGTACCTCAAAGAATAAAAAAAAAATTAGTGTTTTAAACATAACAGAAAATACCTTATTAGCATACTTCTAGTTAATGAGCGAAACTAAAAAAAAGGCTCACAATGTGGTCCAGCTACTCAATGCTTCGTACATGCCTCTCGATACACAAAAACATAGCTATTTCAAAGTATTTAAAACTAACTATACTGCTGCGCAGAACATCTGAAACTTATGTAGCAAAACAGTCTATGATCTTACAGCCGGAAAATATGAATAACCTTAGTAATAATGCTGATGATCGCTACTTTTTAGCAACGAAAGTTATTTTTTTTATTATGTAACTTAAATATACTCGTAACATAATTCATTGGAAGTTATACTAATTATGGGCTATTGGGAGCGCTTAGACGTAATGAACTAACGAATATATCTACAACTGAGTTAGAATTTAGAAACAGGCAAGATAATGGTTACTGTGCCTAATGCAAAAACTAAAGTAACTCGAGCTTTTTAGGTAACTGATGCACTATGGATTGCCCTTATAAAAAAATATATATTCAGTTATGACTAAACACACTTCGCACAATAGATTCTTCGTAAGATGGAAGTGGTAAGTGCACAGTGCACTGGAATAAATAAGATCAGTTTTGATGAAATTTGTTCTTAGCCGATAGCATAAAATTATGTTTTTTCTTTCATGAGGTAGCGGCTTTTTTACCATTTAACGAAAAATTTACCAATTAAAACATTCTTTTTTGACGTTTCGACAACCTTTTTTTATTGTCTTCTTCAGAAATTGCCTTTTACATTACACATTTAAAGACACAACACAAACATTTTAAAAATATAACATTAAAATTTACATTTTTTTTTTAAATTAATAGCAAAGTTATTTGTCAAGTACATAACTAACTTGTGTGTGTAGCATACTGAATTCAAAGTTTGAATTCACACACACTTTGAAAAAAAAAATGTAAATTTCAATGCTGTATTTTTAAAATGTTTGTATTCTGTATTTAAATGTGTAATGTAAAAGGCAATTTTTGAAGAAGAAAATAAAAAAAGTTGTCGAAACGTCAAAAAAGAATGTTTTAATCGGTAAATTTTTCATTAAATGGTAAAAAAAGCCGCTACCTCAAGAAAGAAAAAACATAATAAGATCGGTGATACTTCAAAAACATAACAAAATTCCTTAATCTTTCAAATCCAGCAAGATATACTACAAGCACTGTTTTCATAGTTTGTCTGCTTCTCACCTTGTAAACATGCAGGGAGGTGATATAATTACATTAAAAAAGCACTGAGGCTGGAAATCGTCAGCTGTAGCTGAGGGATACGTTGGTGTTTCTGTTAAAAAAAAATGAAATAGCGCAATTATTTGCAACCGACAAAGAACCTCTACTTCGAAAAGTCCTACAAGATTAGGCACCTTGACTCATAGTGAGAAGCATCGTGTTGAGTCGACTTCTGCGCTAGAAAATCAAATTGAGGCAAAAATAGTTCCGGATGGAACAGCAACTGTTACAGTGAAGATATATAACAATTGCGTTTATTAAAGACGATTAATCTGACTTTTCGACGATTTCAATTTCGCTATATGGCCATTTTTTGCAACATTTATTACACATTTACGTTAGAGGTTAATTTTAGGCTAGTGATGTTGTTTGTTGCTTAATTAGATTAAGATTATAATACCTAAATAATATTTTTCTCAAAATATATTGTTAACACTATTTTTTCTTAATTTTTTACTCCGAAATGATTTTTGATATTGTTGAATTCTTCTTCGGTTGATAGTTTGTGGTTATCGGTCAATCAACAAAAATGAGTTGAGCCTTCAAACGTCAAAACATTTACACAAGGTACATTACCAACTTCTGTCAATCTCGCATAAAAAAATCACCACAAACAGTGTCAAGAAGTGCTCATTGTATATGCGAAATAGACAAAGTCATTTGGGTTATACCTACTGTAGTCTATGGGAAAATAGGTATAGAAAATAGGGCAGTGCGCATGTATAACTATCATTATCTATTTTTATTTCAAAACAAAATTTAAAAAAAAGAAATTCAAATCTAAGAAATTTCACAATATTGTTCGAATTAGTTACCGCCATGCTCAACACAACAGTGACATCTCTTTATAACAGCTTGGGTGGCATTTAATATGAAATAGTCAAGTAGTTCCCGACAAGCTTCAATTATTCGGTTTCTTAAATCGTTTACGCCTGCTAAGTAATTTCCATCTTGGAGATATTCCTAAAACTAAAAATCTAAAGGCATGCAAATTACATGAACGTGCAAGCTCCATATGTACCAATCCAATGTTCATTATGGAAAGTAGAACAGTTTTGTTTTAAATATACTTTCTCGGCAATTCATCCAAAAAACTTGTTTCGCACTTCGCTTACTAGATGGTGATATTTTAGTTGATTTAAGGAAACATCGATAAAAAATGGCTCAATCAAGCGATCTCCAAGTATGCTACACCAAACATTACAGCTAAAACGACACTGAAAATTATTGCAAACGACTAATCTAGGTTTTCTTGGCTCCAATAGCGATGAATACTGTTCATTAACCCATTTCATTTGATACTACACTCATGAAAATTGGAACGTAAATAACAGAGTTACAGCTTGGGGCGTTTTTTTTTTTCTTTCTATATGACACCCTCCTGCTATATATTTGGAATACTAAATTGGTCAACTGTACATTTATACCCTAGTAAACAAACGGTGGTCCCTTTGATACCTGTGATGCAGTTCGTAAGGATAACTATGTATCTGTAAATACTGCCTAGTATTATTTTCTTTTTGTTTTCGAATAGTATTTACGATTACGAGGTAAAAGAGAATGCGATCCAGGTATTTTATGAGTAGCAAATTCTATGACATGAAACATGTAACACTTAGTCATAATAATGTAAATTTCTAATTGTATTTCAAAGAAGGAATTTTAAGAAGTGAAAGGACAAACAGGACAGTATAAAATTATTTTGCAAATAAATAGAGCAATAACAATGGTATGTAAAACTTATTTTAGTATTCATTTTTAAACAATTTTTTGTTTACTGTTTTTAAATTATTTTATTTTATGTGATCATTTTATAGTTGTAACTTTTAATAAAGTGTTCACTATTATAGAAAAAAAACTGCAACAAGTGAAACCTGTTAGCCAAATATATTAGAGTATATACAGTCAAATTCAAAACTCATGTCTCCCTAAAATATTACTTCTTCTACTTTATGAATATAACGTTTCTCTGTATTTAGGGAAAAAGAAATCAAAGAAAGATTTAATTAATTCCTCACAAAATTCTTTATAACACACGACCGGTTTCGCTCTATCTGAGCATCATCAGGCCAACTATAGAGATATCAAATAATAAGATGTGCAACAATTATTGGCAAAATGGTATTGTATAAAATTGATTTTTTTTTAAATTACTGAGTACAGTAAACTGGTAAAATAATTTAAAAAATATACTTACAATTTAAAAGTAGTTAAGAATAATCAAAGTTTAAAATTAAAATAAAATTAGAGAGTGCAAAGTAGATAGTCGAACTTATGTAAAAGTTGTAAAAAACAGACATTAAATGAAGAATAAAACACATAAGTTTAAACGAACAACACTTTAAAATATTTAAAATAATTGTAAGCACTTCGAACTCAGGATATAAAATGATTCTGGAAAAGTCGAGACTAAAATTTAAATAAAGGTAGAAAATTCCAGAAAATTACAATGAACTTGTGCCATCTATTATGGAAAAACTTAACTAAAATAATGTTGTGCTGACGAATATTTGAAAACCATATATGCAGAAGGTCACCTATCGAGTAAAATTTGAAAAGGGGGTGGACTCAAAGAGCTGTTGCCTTAATATTTCCAATGCCTTTAAATTATTGAGGCAGGTACCTTTTTTGGCCGTATGTAATATTTGGAAATTGTGATTGTTGTATTTTTCTTTTCTTTCAAATGTTTACTGAACAAGGAATCTACAGTAGAATTGATCAGATATGTTTATATTTAAATTAGTTATATCATTAGCTCACGAAAAAAAATTAGGGAGACGTGAATTTTGTATTTCAGTGTACATAGTTACATACAGTATGATGTCTATAGTTTTTACAGTACGATGACAAAAATACTCCAAACTGTGGCACTGGTAATACTAATACTAATTCACGTCTCCCTAATTTTTTTTGTGAGCGAATAATGTATCTAATTTAAATATAAACATATCTGATCAATTCTAGTGTAGATTCCTTGTTCGGTAAACATTTGAAAGAAAAGAAAAACATGTTTGGCATCCATCACAATTTCCAAATATTACATACCGCCAAAAAATATATCTACCTCAATAACTGCTGAACTGAACTGCAGTTCAGTGTTTCTGCTGATGATGATAGCTTTGCTATTGGAACGTACGTCCAGTTTATTACAGTTTGTGGTGAGGGGTCTAGGAGAAGTCTGCATTTTTACAGTACGTTATAAGTTGTGCGCTTCGATTACTTTTCGATTTGTAGGTGGTGGAAGGCGATTTATATTTTATTCGAAATTGTAGTTTCTTGGCCAAACTTCTTAATCATTAAATCAAAGTTTTGAGTTAGTGGCAATTACAATTTTTCTTAATTATTGCTTTATATACTTTCTTTTTGTTTTACGCTTCGATGACTATTTATGTATTATCTTTTTCAAAAGCCATATTTACAACTGCTGCACAATCTTATTCTATTTCCCGTTGCATATTTTGTTCGTTATATTATTTCTTTGATTCTTTAATTAAATTGTTTTCATTGAATCCTTATTTACAACTACTAAACATTTTAAAAACAGATATATCAGAATCAGGAAGAAATATGTAGACCGTTTAATATATAGTAGTTAGTAATTACATTTTTTTTTACTGAATAACATTGTGGCAAACCTCGCTTGTAGTAACACGCAATCTAATTTCTGTCGCTACTAAAAGTGATATGAGAGGATTTTCTAATGGGTGCAACATACCAATTACATTAACAAACACACCTTTCTCTAATGACTGCTGTTTTATCAGTGCTTATCCACAGATTATTCTATCCTAAGTTCTGACCTTATTTTATTTATTGTTTTAACGAATGGCTGAGGTACACAATAGCTTTGTTCAAAAAAGCCTTGGCAATCGTTGGCAACTATCAATAGCATGCGTATACTGAGAACAATCGATAATAAAAATAGTGACAGCAAACTTTATAATTAATGGATTATAATTGTATTAAGCCGTGTGATTCTTTTAGTAAATACTGAAATATGGATAGATACCAGATGATGTAGGTATAGCTTTTCTCTTTTATGATACTTTTATTATATGTATTTGTAATAATCAAGTGGTAACATATTTTTCTATAATTATAATAATACTTTTAATAATTATTTGTTCGTTAGAAAAAATAATTCTCTTTCAAGTACTCTAAAATGTTTTCAAATAAAACATATTTTTTTTAAAATTCCTACACGAAAATATAACACCAGTATATCAAATACACTAAATTAGTAGAAGAGTGAAGAAAAATTAAAAGTATTAACAATAAATATGAAATAAAATGAGAAAGGATATGTTCCATAATGGAATAACAGCAACTAAAGATTAAGGAGCAATACCATGCCAATTGGACAATCCTGGACTGGTAATAAGGTATGCACAGTTCTATCTAGCATATCAATACAGGAATAGATCAGTCTTAGATATAAATAATGTTTTAAATGCTGAAGTAAATTTGCACATTGAAAAATATTCCAAACGTTTTGAATATGTTTAAATTATATTATTGTTTTATATTATATATTGTAAATAATTATATTGTATTATATGCATCATTAATCTTAGATAATATAATTGGAGAAAAAACATTCTTGCTATTGAACGAAGCAAATTATGGAAAATTATTTATTAAAAGCTAGTTAAATAGAGGATACACAATTTCTTCGCAATAAATTAATTATAAAAAATTTAACTGGGAAAAAGGCAATCAAAAAAGTAATAACTATGAATGGATAATAATACTTAATTTAAGTATAGTGTTTATGATTTTTAGAATAACTTCAAGTAGATTTATACACTTATATTTACTTAGGAAAATAATAATATCAATCATGAAAAAAAATAAAATAATATCATCAATGTGAGAATACGGGCATTTTTTCTGAACATATCTAGTAACTTTTTGAAGTGATTACGACAGTCTTTTCAGCATTTCTTCGTTGGAGTTCTAATATTTAAGAAAATTTCAAGCTTATTAGGTGCGATAAGTGATGATGACGAAGATATAAGACAATGGTTGCATTACAATATGCAACCACGTGTATTTGTGTTAAAAAAAAACTAGAGAACAAATAGTTAAACATCTAGAAGCATGCCACAATGCTTCAAAATTACCTTGTCTGCAACAACTACCTAATAGGTTACACATTGTATAGGTTATAGCATTGAGTACTAGTGCTGCGGAAATCGCCAGATATCAAAAACCGGTTATTCTGTTTTCAGTCTATTCTATTCAATCTATTCTGATATGATTACAATTTTTTCCATTCTGACATATAGCAATATTTAATATTCATATACCTGTTATGCAATTTTGAGAAGTATAACTGTAAAATGGAAAATTACTTAATGAACATTTCGCCGTTTCAAGAAGATTTCTGAACGCAGTTTAAAAAAATTCGATTTTAAAAACCAATTTTAAAAACCCGTTACGGTTTCTGTTTTAAAGGCGATTAATCTCCACTCCAAAACCGGTTTCACATAAAACCGGTTTCGATTCGCAGCATCATTGAGTACCTACTTGATAATCCAAATAATATATACGACATACAAGGAATGGTGTTTTTTTTTTTTATTTTGTAGTTGTATGATTGATGGTCTAGTGGCTTGCACGCTTGGCTATCAGTCGCGAGGTCCTCGGTTCAAGCCCGACAGACTGCTCTCAAAGTGAAGTTTTCGTGGTTTTCCTCACTCTTGGCGAATGCTGAGAGACGAACATCTTAAGTCGCTCCACGGGCGCAAGCGTAATAATAACTTCATGGCCGCCGATGCCTGTAATTGGCGAAAGCTGTTGGGGAATGCTAAGGCATGAATTATTATTTTATTATTATTTATTTATGATAAAGTTTACTTTTGTTTGTTTTTAATATCCCTTTAGCTTAGAATATATCTATTTCTTAAATACAGTGTATCTGCATTTATTTTCAACATTCAGAAAACAGTAATTACATATTTTGCACAGTACATTCGGTGAATTCAAAAAAATGCAATTATTGCAAATATAGGTACAATAATCTGTATATGTCTGGAGGTCCGGTATTTCTCGGAGAAACAACTGATGATTTCCAGCTTGAACGCTGAGATAAACCCTATTCGCAAATCAATAAAAAAAATCTAATACCTTTCGTGTTTTTATCATGAAGCATAATCCGCTAATACCATGACATTGAGTGACTAAGGATGAGTTTCATAATGTCACTTTAAAGCTTTAAAATTACTTTAAATTAAAGTTCCCCTAAATAATACACGAACTTTTGTTAAAGTGTTAAAGTAACATTAATTTATTATGAAACTGGCCCTAATTGTAATAACTGCAAAACACCCGTGAATAGTGATAGGTTGCTACGAAGCAAACTGCCATTTTGTAGCAACTAACAACCGTTAGCAGTTTGTAGCCGCTATTTAATATCAAAAGAAGCTGCTACTTTTTGTAGCAGTGGTGGTAACTTGTAACTGAAACACTAACAATAATTTGTGTGTGGTGTTGTTATTTATATGAATTTGGGTGGTAGTAGTAATGCAAGGAACAAAGATAAACACATAAAGGCTATATTTATTTGATATTATAAATTCAGGAAGCATTTTATTGTAAGAAACAGTTCATGTTTATTTTGTGGTACTATATGTGTATCATAGATGTTTTTCACCGTAACAAAATGTAAAACTGAACTAATAAACATAATAAAGAAGATATCTCCAAAAATACATATATTTTACGGATGTGTTAAACAAATGACAAGCGTACGCGGTAAAAAAAAACTAGAAGTAACGAATATACGAACATCGTATCGGTTTAAGTAAATAAGAGAATAAAAAATAAACAGAATTCGTTAACTAGATAGAAATATCGTTTTTATCAAGCCCCGTGGAGACAATTTTATTCCAAGTAATAATAGTTATTTTGTGTAACAACCCCCACACAATGTAAGTTTCTTGCTGATTAGTTTTCCTAGTTTTTATATCGATTTTGGTTAGGAAATACCTATCCAAAACCACGTAATACATATCACTATAGAAACTCGATTATATGAAACGTAACCCCTCAGAACCTATTACTAGTTATTATTGTTACTTGTCACAATCACCATTTTTTTATAATTGATAGAAAATGCCAATTTATACTTTCCCGTTCAAGAAACTATACTTTTTCATATATTAATTAATTTATATCAATTATTTACATTAGTAGATCATTATTAGATACGAACATATATACAATACCTAATAAGTATATATTTATAAAGCTATACACATACGCACATATACGTATGGAAGTACATGTATCTCCACTCGTTACTGAATCAAATAGAGTCGTCCGCGATATAAATACATATAAATATTGAGTGAATAGCGGTAACAAAAGACACTTTGGGATGGTGTGCAAAATTATATAATAGGAACAGTTTATTTGTTTAACGTATACCGCTATTAAGGAAAACTGCTACAAAAGTAGCAGCTTTTTTAAACTGTTAACCAACAGTAGCAGAAGCAGGTTGTAGCTGCTAACGTAAAGAAGCAGTTTTATACACTAAGAATTCATGTATTTTTCGTAAATACTGCAACAAAACAGGTAAGTAACATTAAATTAAGTACCTAGTAAAGATTGTTTACCGGTAAATTGACCAAAAAACGTTCGGTAAATTGACCGGTAAATTACAAAAATTTACCGGTAATTCGGTAAATGAAAAATCCATACCAGAATTTTTTTATCTACGAAATATTATGTTTATAGATATATATTTAAAGGTCTAAAGGGACATTGAAAATAAAAAAAAAAAATAAAACAGGCAAGTGTAAGTAACAATGAACCCACTTACTAATTTTATGGGAGATGTTTTTTGTTTAATTTTATTTTAAACTTTCTTGAGATTGAGAACCGCTGTAATGCTGGAAACAAGATGGATAACGAAAAGCAACGCAAAGAAAAGCGAGATTAATGTTAATTGGTTGCTAGGACGGTAGGAAGCAAAACACCCCACTTTTCCTAGCTGCCTTTGTCAACAAGTGCAATTTCAATTCTCTCATTTTATGGTTTATTGTGTGGATTTTATTTATCTCTCGAAAAAAGTTGATTTAGCATGTGTGATTTGTGTTCTGGAGTTTTTTAAGATTTTAAAAGTTTAAAACCGTTTTTCTTAAAGAGTAAGTAAACGTCTCATTTTTTAATATTTAAAAATAATAATATATAAGAACAACATTTCACGATAAATTAATAGTAATTTTGAATACACCACATTATGAGAGAACACTAATGCAACATTGTTAAATAAATTAAATATTTTGTTTTACTTCTTACAACTGTTTAAAGTAATTAAATACAAATATTTATTACAAAATTCTAATATTATGCCTTAAGATTGTGTAAAATATGTATTATTCTAGATTCTCTAACTTCTAACCCTATTTTCTTGGGGAATCCCCATTAATGTCACATAGAAAAAAAAATTACCGGTAATTTACCGGTAAACCGGTATTTTCATCGGTAAAATTTACAATCACTAGTACCTAGTGTATATGTACAAAAAAAAGTTATTACAATTTTCATAAATCATTACAGTTATTGAAAAAATAAAATGATTAATGTGAAGTGGTGTTTCATTTATAAGCCGTATTATCCAAAAAGAGAGAGAGAGGAAGCATATTACACAAAGGCTATTTTTACTTACAGGTAGGCGGACATTACACTATAAAAAAACCTCTGACAAAGAGCTTTGAACTTGAAATAAAAGATGTCCACTTTCTAAAAACCTTTCTAACCCATCTCACTATAAATTTAATGATCTTTGTCAAAGTAGTTTTAATATTCGCCTCGCTATTTTTCTTTTCTTGATGTAGTTTGCTTCAAAATCTGCCACACCTGTAGCATTCATTTTATGGGAACGGCAAAAATTAAAAACGTAGGGAATCACAAAATATATTTCGTCTGTTCGAGGAAATTAAAACCAGGCAATAGCGGTATCTCAACGTTGTGTGCATTAACGATATGACTGACACTTTCTAGTCGCCCGTTCCAGGAATCGTCCGTCACATGTATTGGTCATGTACGCGATGCGTATTTTATTATACCTGATGGTGAATATCCGTTCGTTCTACGACGAGGACATCGCATGTGAGTTGAGGTCATTGTTTTTTTTTTTTGGCAATCCTTTGTCGGCACTAGCAACTTCATTAGCAATAGTACGACACTATGGATCGGCATGTGTATTCTGCATTAGAAGAGAAATAGGTGAGCAGCATATTATAGACACGAACCGACGCTTTTGACACGAAAGCCGCTGCGCGTTATTTGGCTAAAAATAATTCTATGCAAAGTAGGCGTGGCGAAGGTAACCACCTGTTCTTTGTGTGTTGCGAATCAGTGTTAGACTCAAATCAGACTTTAGGGAAATAGTTGCTTAATGAGTCAGGTTACCCATAATTATTAACTGGTAAGGAGTTATTCTGCACTGATGATAAAAAATAGTATTTTACATAGTTATACACGGCAATATTATGTAATCATTACTTAAAGTCCATCTCGACAGCAGTTACAAGCTGTATGTAGTAATATATCAATGATTTTGTTTTTGAATAAAATGTTCTTTGAATAAATTTGATGAAATTTGTTGAGAATCGCTTCAATTAAACATATCGTCATTTGGACAATAAAAAAAAAAACTGTTTCCGTTGCCAGCCTTTACATCTTCTTAAATGTAAATATATGTAGTATTAGATGACAACATCTCGTGCGACAGAAAAAGAGGGCTACATGCGTGATGTGAGCGATGCGAATGTGTCTGAGTGCCTTTCCCTAATGTAAACAAATTAGAGACATATAGGTTCAAGGGTAAAAGTTAGTTGAAGAACCACAGTACGTATAGTAAGGTCGAATAATAAATAGTATTTGTAAAGTGCTGCGTATTATTATTAATAAATGAGTTTAACAGTAAGTATACTTAATAAGTTTAGTTTTATATACAAAAAGTACTTATACATTATATTATCAACTTACATTGTGTATGCACATATGCGTATTTACATGATTCTTCACAGCGTTAAATTACCAACGATCAGCATTGTAAATTTACATAAGTGTTTTGAATCATTTACTTATCTTATTGCTAATTAAAAAAAAACAAGTATAAATTTTAGCGTTAAAGTATTAGTCCAAATTCGTTGCTAATTAAACAGTTACCTTTAAGCAGAAACACAATAAATGATTTATTAGTAGAGTTGGGCAACCGTCCGGCGGAGCAGATACGTATTACGACGCGGGCCTCAAATAATGTAATATAAATAAAGCAGATCAATCTATTATTGTAATTTACTATATATTTATAAAACATAAGTCATATTAACAGAGTTGTGCAAATTTCCTTGGGGACAAAATCGGACAAAGCAGGCGAACAAACGGGCCACCTTGCGATGCATTGACATTTTATTTAAATCAAATATTTTTTTTACATTTATAAGAAAAACAGGCACTGTTGTTACTGACTTGCAACTTTTCGGTTCATCTGTTTTATTGGAGTACATAAGTTGGAGCGCACGTTCTGAATACGTACCTGCCGTGCCGGAAAATTTGCCCAACTCTATTTATTAGTACTTAAGTTGTTGTTTCATAAAGACAATAGAATATTTAAATGTACAGCGTTTTTCATTTTACCTTAACCAGTACTTACTTATTTATTTCCATTACTATTACAGACTAGCAGATACAAAAAAAAATATTTTCAAATATTAGTTATACTGTTTTACCCCCTGCGAATAAAAATGTGATAATAACTATATTTGTATTTAGAGCACGCTCTCAACGAAATATATAATTGCATTTATCGATGGCATACCTACGCATTGTCCTGCCTCTTTTATGATTTGAATAGGACTTTTCATTGTGTCAACTACCGAAAATTGATTCATAAGCTTTGCGATTACGGGATTAGAGGCCACCCTGTTCTCGCGTTGGCATTGCTAACTCGGAATCTCTAGCAATTAGCATGAGTGTTCCACAGGGTTCAATCATGCGCCCCATTCTTTTCATTCTCGGTGATTTTGTTCTAATTGTTCTTCTTAAAAGCAAAAAAAGCACTGGAGCCTGTCTGGAAATCAATATCAACGACCATACTTTCCATTTTAATATCGCACTGAAAAAAAATGTACATTGTAAAATTACATAATATAACATTGGCAACTTTGTAACCACTATGTTATGGTATGGAGGAAGTACGGCTGTACAGAACACTTTTTGTTGTTCTTAGTCGACGATCTGAAGAAGTAATAAATTATTACGAAAGCTCAGTGATCTAACGAAGGAGTTTATTTAACCGGCTACTATCTCTAAAAAAATTGGTACCCTTGCCACTATGTTATGGAATTTTTGGATTTGCACAGTAAGTTGTGGCATATTTTTCCACAACTTCTGATTGAAATTTACGTTGTACATACCAGTAACTACAAAGGGTAATTTACACGGTAAAATTACCTAGTTTGGTATGGATATGTATATACTACAAGCTTGGAAATGAGAATGTTATTTTACATCGTAATGATCAAGGGACAAGGTGGACAAGTGTCAATATTCCGGGCATTGATATACCAGCAAGAATCAAAAAACTCCTTTTCTTTGTCTCTAGAACAACAATCGCTATATGTTGTCGCCGTTGTCATTCATATATGTTCTACATTATTTTAAATTTAAATTAATTTCAGTGTTAGTGCTGAATTTTTTTTTTAATTTTTAACTTGTACAATGTCCTTTTATTTTAAATTGGACTGTTTTGTTTATGTATTGTTTGATATTATTGCTACCACTTTACTCTGACTGTAAGTAACATCATTTTTTCATTCAATTGATGATAACATAAATTTATTTCGAAAGCTCTAGAGACAAAGAAAAGAAGTTTTTTGATTCTTGCTGGTATCAATCCCCGGAATATTGATACTTGTCTACCGTGTCCCTTGATCTTAACGTTGTACCAGAGTACTTCCCTTCCTCTCATTACATCGTAATATTGTAAAAGTAATTGTCCCTCACATGCTGAACGATCTGTCAACGCTAAAAATAACGGCTAGTGCATATGTATAAAATATACGTAAAAATATAAATTTTAAAAGGTGACGTTAAAATTATTTATTGGAATAATTTTAACAATTTATAAATAATTTTAACGTCACCCTTTACAGTTTGTATTTGTACGAATATTTTATAACTTGAAAAAGCTTTGGCGGAACGTTGTTACATCTTTCGATATATTTTCTAAAGACCAAGAAAAAGAATATATGCCGGTGAAGAAAAGAAACTATAAAAATTAAAACACTTGTTTATAAATAGTATTCAAAATTAAGTAAACCAAATTTAATCAAAATCAGAGGTCATATTTTAAAAGACTTTATTGATTGCGCGTTGCTATTAGAGTTATTTTCGTTTTTGAGTTTCCAGAGTTAAAGTTTTTCTATTTCCAGGATTGTTTCTAACTTCTAAAGTTTTTTTTTTAATTTTTCTCTATTTTTAGATTTTATTTTTTTGTTTACATATGTCTGTGATTCCTGCAAATTGGTCAATATTACCACCTAGTAATCCTAGTATATGATTTAACAATGTTGTAACGTTAGCCAGAAATTTCAATCAATCTCAAAAATTAAAAAAAAAAAAGAAAAATATAATCCGACATTGTTAAATTAAATGTAAGCTAAATACGACCTACTGTTAGCAGACGTATCACACTGATGAGATTAGAAATTAGATGTTTCGATTTTTTTTTAATTGCAACACATCTAATTTTACAAACCTGGCGCCACATTTCGTAAGCAGGGCTCAGTCGTAGTTCTATGTTTAACCTGGCTTTGCCCCGAAGGCCGCTGCTGTGACGTAATCATGACGTCACATCTCATTGTATGATTATAAATGGAAGAAAAAGCACTATTGCATTCCAGTACTAAAAATGACAAAGTATATTTTTTTATAACATTATTTTTAATTTTTAACTCGACTACCTACTCAGCTTATTATGGAATTTTTTCGTTTTTGTTTATATAACGTTGTGCCAGGACCCACTATGACGTCATATTAACGCTGATATGCAACAACTTATCGCTGATATGAAAACAATGAGCTGCGTAAGTCGTCATGACGGCAATGTGATTTATTTACATTTATGGGTCATTTAGTTGTTTTCGTAAAAAAACACTTATAAATTGACAAAAAATTGTGGATGTCGCCGCAGAGTGAGGTTTTCGTGGCTTTCTGTAATCACAGGATGAATGTCTGCAATATGGCGAAAGCTGTCTGGGAAATATTAAGGCATGAATATTATTTATCATTTACCATTAAATATTGCACTAAGTATTTTTGTTACATCTAAAGTTTGCACGAGGTTGTCATTTTAGCGAGGAAACGGCTTTGTCAGTTATAAGCTTGCTTTTAGGTTTTACAACCGATCAAATTCTCAAAAAAAAAGTGAGGATTGGGGTGATATATGAAATTAACGGTAAATCGAAACCGTTTATTGTTTTATGTAAATTTATTGGTTTAGTATAAAAATCGAAGAAAAATCACGATTTGGGCGAGCTAGCATTGTATATATAGGGTATTACTTGCCACGATTACAACTGCCATTGTAATAAAGACATTATAGAATAAGGCATGAACATTAATAAACCTAAAATATGAATTTACAAATTGAAATAACAGTACAGTAGCAGTATAGCTTCTGTGCATTTTTTTTTTCCACCTTGGAGAAAATTTATTCATTGAAGTGTAACAAAATTATAGTGATACGTAAAATTTTAATTCTCTAAATATATAATATCGAAGTAGTGCATTACTTATCAAATTGTAACTATATATACATTTCGTTTTACTATTATATGAGCTGATGTAATTTTACTTTCTACTTGTTACCGTGACAGAATTTTCTTGAAAACGCAGGTATGATTATCATAAAAGGGGTGATTTAGCTAAGTAAAGTTTGCGATGCATAAATTAGTTGCTGATGATTGATTTGCTATAACTATAAGCTGCTGCTATACTATAAAACTTGTAGCCATGAGGAATAGTAAGTATTGAATGGACAAATTCACGTGTATAGTTTTACTAATACCAAATTACAACTTTGAATGCGGCAATGACAACACAACTCATTTTTCTTTTTAAATTGCACTTGAACACATTTACTTTTGACCCCTCTCAAATCATCCAATACCTACCATTTAGTAAAACACAATACCTATAAATATATAACGAAAATGAAACGTTTCATCACATTTGTAGCACCTCCTGTAATATTTCTATTACTACACATGTCTATCTGGTAAGTATGTTATGTGCGTTATTTGTCACGCTATTTGTGCCAAGTCATGTGCTGTTACTGGAATGAAATAGGACGAGCGCTATCTATGTGATAATTTCTGTACTACACATAAGTATTTAATGTATTTGATATACACAACATGGGAGGAAACTGCCATACAAAAATATATGCGATATTTATTTTTACTTCAATCTAAATACTTAGTTAAATTAACAAATACTGTGCTTGTTTTAAATAAGCCTTATAACCAAATTACTTGTTTGATTGAATACCGAAATATTTTTAATTTATTTAACTAGTCAACTAATAATTTATATTATAACCAAATGATATGTTAACAAAAATTTTAGTTGAACACAACAAAATCGTGCATCTACCGGCAAGCAAGTGAATTAACAAAATTTCAAATGGTGATTTTTTTAATGAAAAATTCTACGTTTTCAACTTGCGAAAAATTTTGAATTATTATTTAATAATTAGGAGATTAAAAACATTTGCGTCTAGAGTTAGGCGTAATTCTTGTGTTTGGAATCGTTTCGTTCGTGAAAAAATTATTAGGGAGTTATTGCAAGCAGTCCGATAAGTTTACGAAAACGATAATACATTCAATACCTCAATGCGCATGCTCAGACTTATCGGAACAGAGTTATCGTATCGGATCCCGATATACTTTGTAAAATTACAGGGCTGTTTGAGAATATTTAGCGTTTTTATGGCTACATGATGTTTTGATTAAAATGTCGGTTAAAACCGATAAGAAACGCTTGAGATTTTCAAAAGAAGAATCATTAGAACTGTTGCGGCATATCCTAAGTGAAAACCCTTTTCTGTTCGAATAGTGTGGTTATGTTGTAGTCAGAAATGACACCGAGCTAACCGCCAAATCAAAATATTTTTATTTTGTCGGAAAAGATATGCGATAACTCTTTACACGTTCTCCCGTAAATATAAATTTATCGGTCGGAACCACGTGGCGTTAACGTTATCAGTCTCTTATTGGGATACTTGCGATAGCTCCCTATTAACATTAAGCGCGCACTTAAATATCACTACCCAAATTTGCCAAAAATTGTAGGAAAAAAAAACAGGCGCTTTGTCTTCTCCAGCGTCTTTCGAAAAGCTTTTTTTCAAAAGCCGATCAAGCGTTAGTTAAACGTAGGACGCGGCTAAATGACGGAAACACCCAAATATTGCTGCCTTTGAATGCCAATTATAAGTATCACCAATAATAAAATTGGAAAGGTTACTTAAAATATTTAGAGTAAATATTATGCCAAAAAAAGTCTTTATATACATTCGTTTTTTTGTTTATTTCCCATGTATCTAACTTTAGTTCCACGCAAGGGCGGCTTTTCTTAAAGAGTCACGGGGCCACGACCCCACCATTGCAAATCACAAATTAATCATTAAAAAGTTTTATTTTCTGTAAAAATACCTATAAATACATGTACACATACACACATTTAAGTACAGAACGAACGTTGCGATACCCATGATTTGATGCGACGAAATGCGCTTTGTAGTTATTCGCGTCATCAGTATACGTCAGTGATTGGCAATGTGGGGAAAGGACCTTCCACTAGCACGGTAGGCAAGCGTGTGAGTCAGACGGCCGTCGTAGATCAGCTACTGAAAGTAGAAACATTGAAGTTGGCCCGAGATTGGTCCCACCATTCAATATTGTCAGGAGACGCCACTGGTTCCACGTAAAGTGAGAATTATTTATTAATTTTGTTACTCATCTTATAATAAAAAGAAATCCTTATTGCAATAATTATTTTTCCGATCACAATTTGAGAACTGCGTATACTCCTTATTCGTAATAGCAGATTGACTGGCTGCGACCAGCATCTATATCTATGCTGAACGTTTTTTTAAGCAAAGAACATCGAACAGCGAGATCGCTTGATAGCGTTTTAAAGTAACTACTATTGAAAAAAAGCATTAGCGGATAGCAGCGGTATTAATAAATCGCTATTTCGCTCATCACTATACTAGAGTTTAATTTACAAATATTTTAGTAATCGGGAAATAAAATACACGATTTTGCTTAATATCTTTTCGACGTAGTCATTAATTCGTGTCGTGCACATAGCTTAAATGCCATATACCAGCAAGTAAATACATTATCTTGACGTCAATGGATAAACCTTTTTAGGACTGTCAACCGCCAGTGTAAGTGACCTGAGAGTTATATCAAGGTATGCCTTAAATGTCAAGACTGTGTAGGATTTTTTCTTCATTTATATAACGCCATTTGCACAAACTTTTATCAGTCATGAAATTACAATCTAAGAAACAGAATTTGTGAAAGTAAATGTTTTTATCTTCGTATAAAACAAAAATAAATTAGTTTCCATGTCGCCTTTTCCCACGATTTGAAAGCATTACTTACTATTATGTGTTCGACCAAAGAAAAATGCATTCGTTACAAACTAATACGACATACTTTAATAACTGACGTTTTTTTTTATTCTACAATAAAATTTTAATGCTCGCGAACATCACAAAAGATACCCGACGTTCTCTTACATTCTCTACGTACTAATAATATACAAAGAGAGTGGTAATGATGACTCAGAATAAACTTTAGACTGTTGACCCCGAAATGGCCATGAATCACCCGTTGCACATGACTAGCTCCGCTAATCAATTAGAAAATTATAATATACATTATTAGTGCTGACTAGTATTAAATTCTTCCGAGTTTTGATAATTATTATTAGTATTGGAGTAATTTACGGAAATGTTTTCCAAAGGTCGGAGGGTGGTTTTAATTGCATAATGGAAATTAATAATTAATTGCCTCCTAAGATCATTTAATCCTAGAATTGTATCAACGATATAGGTCTATTACAACTTACACTGAACTACGTCTTTTAGACATATACACTGCCGGCCGTAAGTGTTTTTTACCACCTGAATATTTTTAGATTATTAAAATAAGTCCTAGTCCATATGAAATTAGGTGTATAGGTGTTGTGATAAAAAAAACTGCTCTTTATGTAAGAAATAAACTAAATTAGAATGTAACACGAGATAACAGGGGCTTTTCAGTAATCTGAATATTTAGTTTCCATTCAACTTTCGTATTGAAGCAGTAAATATAGAAACGTATTTTCAAAGATTCTGCACACATATATCGAGAAAGAAAGAATTAATCACAGAAACAATGGCCAAATAGTGGTGATTTATCATCATCATCAACATCTGTAAAAGTAAGAAAGAAATAGCAAAGATATTGAACCTAAATCGTAAGACTGCGGGTTACAATATTAAAAACTAAGCAGGTAGTGGCAGTGTAGCAAATATAAAGTCTAAACTACCAACATCGGCAGAAGATCGTGCAATGTTAGTGACACTGATAAGTAAACAAAATAGATAAGCTAAGAAATTGCCCGCCAAAATCATTATTTCTCGCCAAAATTCCTACAGTAAAAAAGCATGTACGTAATGAAAATCATGTAATGTTACTATACTCTATATACTGTAAAAAAATAAAGGAATTTTATTAGCGGAAAATGTAAAATATACTCTTAAATTTTGGGAAATCCCTTCCGTAGGTGTCAAAGTAATCTTCACTATATATGGAGTTAAGCGGTG
Organism: Protaetia brevitarsis; assembly: GCA_004143645.1. NCBI lineage: Eukaryota > Metazoa > Arthropoda > Insecta > Coleoptera > Scarabaeidae > Protaetia > Protaetia brevitarsis. The sequence continues at coordinate 1,152,053 of RXPK01000071.1, forward strand.
TATAGTCTGTCTGTAGATATAAGGATTTGCCTAGTAATGTTTAGCGGGGATTATCCACTACCTGTTGTGGCAGGTACCGAGAAATTATGCAAATGAGGTATTGGGCTGTATAAGGAGAAATTTAAGTTTTCTTAAGTATAGAATAATTATGTTCTTTAGTAGAATAACAATTTAATATTCTAATGTAAATAATTAAATTTTAAGAGATCATTATAATTTTAATTGTATTAAAGGATATTTTATAACGGTATTTTAAATATTTACAGCCTATTTCCCTTAATTAACTAATTCGTACAAATCAATATATAAGAAGGTAATAAAAAACAATATATAGTTGAGACAGTTGTCGCAAAACTTGTGAAACAAAAACATGTGGAAACCGTGGACTACCAATGAACATTCAAGAAACGATGTATTCCCGGGTAGTAATATTTCGGTAGGTACTGATGATACTGATGCGCAAGAAGTCATTGCAGCACTGAAACACAACAAATAATCCTGATTGTATACAATAATTTGAACAGTGAGAATTATGGCACTAAAACAATTGTTAGAACAACAAAATTAATGGGAGTGTCTTACGGAACAGTGCAAAAAAATCGTTCAAAATAGTGTATTTAAAAGAAAAACAAGGAATGACAATGGACAATCGAAGAAAATTAGTATATATGTGATTTTGATATTGTGAGAAGGAAAACGTACCGGTAGAAGTTTCTACATTGCGAAGTTGCTGCAATCTCGTGAAAAAAAAGAAACAGATCGCATTGTTGTATCACTAAGTTGCCGTATCGTATAGCAGTGGCGGCTGGTACTAAAGGCACAAGGGCACGTGCCCACCCAACCACCAAGATAAACACAGAAAGAAATTCGCATGTAATTCAGCGCATTATTTTATTTTATAATTTTAACGTATTTTTATAACGATGATGTCAAAGTTCCTTCCGCACCACAAACACTAACGCATATGCAACGCGCAAACTATGTTCGGCATGACGGGACTATTCTCGATGTACCTATTTCGAATATGAATCGGCCGGCTCCGTTATCTTCGCCATATGCGCTTATATCGTCGCTTTGGGGCACACGGTTTCGTGTCTCCAGTTAACATCTTACATTCATTGCGACTGCATTGTATTCGACCCGTATCGCGCATGTGTGAAAGGCTTGATGTGACGTTTATTATTAATGATGGAAGTTAATTGTGTGCAAAATCTTTAGAAAAAAAACCCGCTCTCATTTCAGGAAAAACTTTTAATTAAGAAGAGAGGAAGGCATATTCCTGATCTTCAAATAAACTACACTTCCACAAGTAAAACTCGAATTTACAATAAAGTATTCAATAAAATATATATGAAAAATATGAGTGGAAGTGTGGATGTTCATTAACAAATAAACTATTTTGTTTTATCTGCTTATTTTTTAAGAAAGACGTTAGTGCGTGGAATAAACAAGGGTTAAATGATTTAAAGCATATCGCAGAGAAGGCCAAGAAATACGAAAATTCCGTTTCTCACATGAGTGCATGCGTAGATTTTAGAGTTCTAGGTAAAGTAGACATACATAAACAGTTACACAGTGGTTATTTGTGACATAAAATTAAGTACAACGAAGATGTGGAAAAAATCGTCATATTTTGCGTCGGTTAATTATGTGTATAAAAAACTGAAATCTTATGTGTGACGTAAGTGTAGGTGGTGTTTTGCCACTTTTGGTGTTCATAACAGACAACAACCTAAAAAAGGTTTTGACGGAAACATACAAACAATTGGATGTTATTTGTACAACGCCCATGTCGACAGCAGAATGCGAACGATGTTTTTCCACCCTCACACACATTAAACGTTTTCTGAGAAGTAAAATGTCAGAAGATAGACTGAACGCATTTTTACAGCAAAGTAATAGACGTCTTTTCTAGCATGACAAATAGAAGAATGGATTTTATGTACAAAAAATAGGCAAGTTTTTACTTTGTGCCCACCCTTTTTCATAACCCACGAGCCGCCACTGTCGTATAGTTGATAAGCGGTGAAAAGTAGTGATTTTGATGACTGATGCGGTATAAAGGTTATAAAGCTGCGATAACTCGTATAGTCATGCATTTAGCTAGTTTTCTTTGCTTATGTAATCCTCATTTTCTTTATTTGATTTATATTTAGTTAATTTTAATTTTAAAACAATTTTTTAGTAGTATTTTTTTACATTCTTATTTTTACTTGATATGTTTATAGGTTTCCCTGTACGTCTATCACTTGTTGGAAAATAAAATATTATTACCATAATATATACAAGACAAATATACTCTTAGCCAATAAAGTGCAATTACAATTGAGAATGCGCTAATTATAGCATTTAAGTTAAGTTTAATGTAAAACATATATTTATTTACCTTTAAAATGTAAGTACATGTATGCATATCAATATATTTTAAAATCGAACGTAAATGTTTTTATAGTACACGTTTAGTGTAATAATCTTTGTGAATACGTCCCTGTAAACCACCCGTGCGCGAAGGATTGGGTACTAGTGCTACAAATTGAAACCGGTTTTATGTGAAACTGGTTTTGGATGTGGCGATTAATCAATCGCCTTCAAAACAGAAACCGTAACCGGTTTTCAAAACCGGTTTTTAAAATCCGATTTCGATAGAGGATACGATTCTACATCACATGATGTAAAAGTATACAGAGCGTTCCATTTGAAAAAAAATACTTTTAGTGCTAAGAAGTTACCCTCAAATCAACCCTAGATTGTGGGACACCTGTATAATTTTGTTTACTTTTTATTCTTTGGTTAAATAGTAGAAGACTTACACCTTGCACAGTAAACATAAAAACTCTCTACCTTTTACTGTGTAGCTGTTATACGCATCAAAATAACTCTGAAACGGTAACCAATAGGCAAGCATATGTTTTATAAAATTGGCTTTACAATGCTAGTAGATTTTAAAAATGCACTGAAAAATATAGGTTTCTATGTATAATAATAAAAGTTGGCCATGACTTTCGATGTAACCAGAAGTGTGACATAAATGAAGTTATTTTTTCTGAATGGATTATAGCTAGTTATGCTTAATCCCAAAGTTTCAAAATCGAGATATCATATCAGCAAAGTCAAAAACTTTTAATGGGCGGATTTCGTGAATCAGCCTGTATAATACCAGGATTAAAAGTTTTCTATTTTGCATCTACCAATGCGAGGTGACAGCACATAATAATAATAATAATAATAATAATAATAATAATAATAACTCAGCACTACAGGCCTTGAAGGTCCTTGGTAGAGTGCCGAACACACCGAGCCACTGAGAAGCGTTTGTCCGAATGGTGACCCAACCAACAACCGTACCGCATATTGCTGCTTGACTTTCAAGATTGGCAATGATGCACCCTTCCTTCTCAGCCGTACTGCCGGCTTTTTGGTGACAGCACATACTATCGACATTTTTTCACTCTTTGAATAAAATAATAAAAAAACGATATAGACGTTAATTAAAACATAAATTACGGCCAAAAAGCCACAAAGTTTAAAGCAAAAAAGGCGTACACCCAATTTTGAGTGCTGGTTTCCACAGTCGACCATACTGCATCTTCTGTGAAAAGTAGCAGGTTCTGGCTGTAAGTTACGAGGCACTCAGGGTGATTCATCTCTCTTCCATGACATCTATTAATTACAACATTTTAAAAAATCACAGATTATCTCAATATTTCTAGCTCAAGGGCATGAGAATATTCCATTAACTGCCACCTGTGATCCGTGCGCTGGCACTCCTTCGTGAAAGACGCGGGTAGCTCCCCTAGAACGATAACGTTGTGACGCAAGAGTAATCGAGGAAAATTGTAGTAGTAGTAGAGGCAATTTACACTTCGCGGCATCTTGAAACGCCGACAGAAGGGTGGAGTAGAACTCGGTGTCGTGAAGACGGATATTACGGTGGAGTGGAATGGCTCTTTTACTACCCGCCGTAGTACGAATCGATAAGGGACCGCCTGTCTGCTTCTGCTACCCACTACAACGGCACTACGTATAAGTATTACGAAAGTCCCTCTCTCTCTCTATCTTTATGTGCGTGTATGCGTGTGCTGATTGCCCTTCCTTCACGATAGATCGCGCCTCAAGGGTTTCGAGGTGCCATTGACCTTTATTGATGTATCCTACTTCTGTTCTTCTTCTACTATCTTCTTCTTCTTTTTTTTACATTTGTGTGTGTGTGTCTTGCGCAAGTGAGTGAGCGTCAGGCCCGTCGCCTTTCTTGTCAATTGGATCGGGAATTCTGCCCGAGAGGCGACACGAATAGCTATAATGTAGGCTGTATAACAAGGAAATACTTCTGGGGCGTATAAAAGGGAGGTATGGATATTTTCCTTTTCTATTATTTCTTTTTACTGGGGAAATTAAATCAACTTCTTTAAGACGGGGAGAGTGGCCATTAAAGGGATGAATACTGTAAGTAGGGTGGTATGCTAATTTGATTAATCAAATTCTGTTGATGGAATGATTATGAATAGAAAGAAATTTTACGCCAATGCGGGTTTATATTAAAAGATTTTAAGAATTGACTGTATATATAATTACGCAACACCATACGTTTACAATAAAAATATAAACACCACTGCAACTTTTACAAGGAATTGAATATATTAAATTTGAATTTTTATTAAAAGGAGAGAGACAAATTACTATACACGCAACATCCTAGAAATGATATATATTAAAAAAAATTAAAATAGTGTCAACAATTGAATTATTTGAACAGTAATGGAGGCTATAACATTACAAGGAGAATTCGTTGTTGAATGGCTTTTTGAAATGTTAGTTTATGTTAAAATAAGAAAACACAAAATCATGTTTGCTTGCTTCTCTTTTTTTTTGTATTTTTTCTAGTTCGAGTTCGGCACCATTCAGTGAGCCCCCTACATTATAACAAATCTTATTAAGATCTGTTTTAATTTGATGCAGTGTTTTAGAGATATTCCGTTGTCTCAAGATAAAAAAACTCACCCAGCATAGATATTCATGTTAACTAAGATAAATAATCGCAAATTTTTTATATTAAAGGAAACAATATTCACGACTTAAGTAGACAAATGAATTTTTAAGTCTCGGTTGTTACATACAAGTAATTCAACATACACCCTAAAAAAATGTGGTAAAATTATCCCAAAAATAGGTGGCAACTGGGCTACCTCCTATTTTTTGGGTAAATTCACCCCAATACTACCTCCCATTTTTGGAGTAATTTTACCACATTTTTTTTAAGGGTGTAAACAATGAAGATATCAACAGTACATTATATATTGCTCGCATTCTACTGATATCATTCGTTGAGCTTTACCAAGTAAACAAACGTAAACAAAATCGTGTTCCGCAGGTTTCCGCACCTAAAAATGATTTTGAACTTTAATTAGAGGCCCAATAAATATAACAAAATCATGAAGGCATACATGTATACTTCAAAGCACAATAAGAAAAATCAAAATTTATTATCTCAATTTCGCAAAAAGCTACCGAATAAATCGTGTTGTAAACTGCATTTATATGCCTTGCCCGCATATTGCTTTGTCGTACGTCCTTAATTACTGTGAGCTCCTGTTAGAGAATGATTCATTTCGTAGCTGAAAACATAATTAAATAATTTCATTTTTATAGAAACTGAGGAAATGAAAAATCGACTCCCCACCAATTTGAACGCAGCCTTACATAGAACGAGAACCAGTTGATAATATTCAGAAAGCGTAATGGGTAGTAGCAGAAGAAACTAATAGAATTAACAAAACAATTAACAAAACTGTTTCATACTACTTATTAAAAGAGGATTTATCGACAAAAAGGAAATAAATGCAAACACCAGAATGATAGTACAGAAAATAATATACCCACCAATAACCAACACTATTAATATGAGGAAGTGAAGCGTGGATACTTACAGAAAAGTTAAAGGAGAAACTGCAGGAATCTGAAATGAATTTTTATTCGGGTAGTAAGCAGACTTAAATATCATGGATAAAATAGAAAATGGCGATATAAGAGGCAATCTGGTCATCAAAATTATTGGGAAGTATATAGAAAAATCTCAATTGAGATGCTGAGGACACATAAAAAGCTCAATCAAAATAGACATGTTAGAAGCAGAGCTGGACAGCTACCGAGTACTTTACTCGTATTTGAGTTATGAAGAGAAATAATACTCATTCTTTTTTATTCATAACTATTTTTCATTTGTAATACTTATTATTCGCACTTACAAACAAAATTACATGTAAAATATTACTGGTGACAATTTAGGTAGGATAATATTAAATAACGGTGTATGTTTAAGTTAATGATGCATTCAAGGTAATGAATGTAAAGTCAATATAAACAAAGAAAAAAAAACAATTGCAGTGACAATGTTATCTCCTTGAAATTTGCAGTATTTTCAAACAAATTTATTTCAATTTTTTCCACGAAAAAGAGTTTATTGTATATACTTTTTTTTTAACTCGATCATTGTATGTTTGTTTAGACTTAAAAAAAAAAAAAAACATGGTGTGGTTTTGGTAACCAAATGTGATAAAGGCATATCGTCACAGGTTATGATAAACTATCTAATTATCATAATTTTCTATGTCAGTTGAAATAGATTTTAATAACATATATTATTCATACTTAACATCTGCTAACTATAGGTACTAAAAGAAAATATACTAGAAAATCGTAACGAATCAGAAATGCTTAGTAAATTTCCGGCTACGAAATACATATGTTAATTGATTACGCACAATGCTATTGCTGGCATTCATATATTATGCAAGTATGTAGTCTAGTTAATCCAAGAAATCTTCTTTGCTGACATAAAAGCGACATTCCTAATAAATTGTCTAGTTCACAGTGGCTTCACCAGCGATAAAAAGAAGCATGTCTCTTCAACACTTGCCTCGTTTGTCTCCATTAACCTTGGATTTTCAAACGAGTTTATCTATGTATCACCACTGTGCGAAACAGTTACAGGTAACACAGTTATGGGAAATTATAATTCTGTTATTTATGTTGGGGCTTAACATTCTTGGAATGGCGTGCCGTGTCGGGTTCTCTTTTAGTGCGAGGAAATTGGTCTTTTACATTTCGCACCGCCACGTTATGATGATGGTGTTAATGAATAGTCTGGCATATATAAGCAGGATCTTTCTTTCCAGGAAGTTGTTAATAAATATTTATAATCAGAAAAGTTACTGTAGGATAAGTATCGCCGTATCATTTTATGAGTTAATTGAATACTTATAGATATTATTCATTTTGTTAATACTTTGTCGAATGACTTCCAGGAAGGTTTGGGCAGATTATTTTGAGAAGGAGATAGAAAGTTACTTCGAAAGAACAGTTTCATGATGGTTATTTCTTCTGGTAAAATTGAATGATTCATTTTTAACAGGTAACATGAACAATAGAAAGTTTTTGTTGTATAAATCATTTCAGTTAAGATAATTTTTTCATTTAAGATAAAATGAAAAAATTAAAATACGAATAACAGACAGAGAACTTAGTTAAGCAGTATTCGAAAATATTCACGGTTGAATTATTGCAATCGATAGCTTATATCTTAACTTGGCGAATTTTGCTAGAATTGTTTTATTAATCTATTATTTTGTTCGAAAGTGGTATTTATTGGAGACTGTATTTGCAAAAAAAAAATCTACTTATATTTTATAGTTTTTGTCTTAAATATAATTTATTTTACACCTAATTGTTATAATATGACGATTTTGATATTCTTTCCAAGTCATCGGTTCTGAGTCTTTCTTGCATATGTTATATGACCTTTGGTAGGGCTTCAGGTACAAGATATGCTTGTCATTATTACATTTGTCATTTCTTTTGATTTTTATTTTTTTTTCAGATATTTACACAAAGAGTCATCACTAGCTTATCCACAGGAGTCTCATTAGAGGAACCGAAGTGAGAGTCTTTCACTTCAAGTATTTTGTAATAGCCATCCTAATGGTGGCTGAGTTGGATTTTACCTATACTAAGCTAATCAAAGAATGCCTACATGATTAGCCAATGATGGTCGACTGTTAAATTCCTACGATGCCCATTTAATCATGGTTGTCCGAAATATATTTAAAAAAACATTTATTGATTTATAGGACTCGGTTTTATTGTCTATTGTCTACAAGACGTCGTTTATAAAGTTTGTAACATTACACCTGTTAGGTGTGAAAAACGAAGCAGATACCTGAAGGCGGCACGGTTGTGAGGGGACATGAAGACTGGCTCTTACAAACTGAGAAGGATAATAATTTGCCAGTTATCAGTAACAATATCTGGCACTTCTCCCAGATCCTGATCCCACAGTGCTCTCATGGTTTTCCCTTAAGCAGAACGCGGCACTGGATCGACTCGGAAAAGAGCAATCGGCAGTTTTTGCTGCACCTGAAGTTCAATAAAGACCCCGAACCGGTGCGCGGCACTTCATTTAACTTCATGTATAGCAAAACCTGCCGATTGCTTTTTTCCGAGCCGAGTCGATCCAGTGCGCGTTCTGCTTTACTTAATTTGGGACAATTTTGTGCACCTAAAACCGTAGAGGTATATTACGTAACTATAGGTAATAATGTTTCCAATTTTTTTTTTTTCCTAACAAAAAGCAAAATATCGTCAAAATGAAAGCGTCCAGGAAGAGTTTATTTAACTAGATTTTAATGCACAAAAGACAAATAAATTAAGAAAATTCCTCATGCTTACCCCAAAACCACTACACGCCAGTTACTCGTTGCTGTTCCATATTGGCGGTTCACTCGCAAAACTCAAGGGTCACCGTATGCAATGAGAAACTGTTGTTATAACAGTACCTAATAAATATTTATCAGACAAGCAATAGATAAATGTTCGCTATATATGTTTGTCATGTAGAAAACTTATATAGTGTGTGGAAAACTGGTGTAGTGAAATAGGAGAACCACCATCTTCAAGGTAATTTCTGTAGTTGTAGAATATGTTTAATGTATTTGCCATTATAGGCTAGAAAACTTTTCTATTACGAGAATGTATTGATATCTAGTTAGCCTAGTTCGTGGATAAAGAAAATATTGCGATCCTCTAGCAACGAAAAATAACATATTAAAACTGTCAGTGTAAAGTTTCACGTCAAAAAAGCCAAACCAAAGTTGCGCCAATTTGAAAGAAAGGGTGTGACGTGTGACCGAAATTGTGAAAATCGGAAAATTGGAGTATCGAGTCATCATCAAGTACCCATGACGGGGTTAAGAGGTTAGCAGATTGACGAAGCTTAATATTCTTGGTGATGTCCTTTGTATGCGACCGTGAAAAAATTGGATTGCGAGCTTCAAAAGGGGTAAATTTTCCATTGAAGATGAAGGCTAGTTTCTGTGTCCGTCCCCGGAAATGTTAATGCAGTTCATGACATGATTTTGTCAGACCGCCGAATTGGGCTAAAACGAATATCTGGGGCACTGAGTATTTCATATGAACGCGTCCATCATATAGTTCACGTCGATTTGAACATGAGAACGAACAATTTTTGCAAAATGGATCCTCAAATGTCTAAATGTTGACCAGAAGCGTGCAAGAGCGGAAGCATTGCGTTCCATCTGTGCTCGCTTTGGAAAAGACGCAGACTTCTTAAGCCGCATTGCAGCAATCGATGGAATGGAGACTCTGGTTCTTCAAGGCCTGAGAAGTTTCGTGTTAAAAAAAATCTGCTGGAAAAATTCTTGCTTCAGCTTTTTGGGATTGCCACCGAGTAATCATGATTGATTTTCTGGAGAAGGGTAGAACAATAACTGGGAATTATTATTCGACGTTACTGACCACTCTACGACAAGAAGTTAAGAAGAGAAGACGCGGAAAGTTGTCTAAAGGTGTTTTGTTGCAGGAAAATGCCCCTGCACACAAATCGCATGTTGCCATGCAAACAATTCGTGATTTAGGGTTCGAATTACTAGAACCCTTATGCACCAGATCTGGCTCCATCCGACTATCATGTTTTTCCTCAACTGAAAAAAGATTAAAAGATCGTACATTTTTTTCAGCGAAAAGGTGATAGAAGCTGTGGAGGGCTGGTTTGCAGAACAACGTAAAAATTTCTTTTTTAAAGGTCTATCTAGAGGTGTTGCAGGTTTGTTGTAATAAATATATCCAATTAAGAGGAGAGTATGTTGAAAAATAAAATATTTTGACTTTCCATATACTTCTATAGTAGGCTAAGAATTTTTCAATACATTGTGGTATATGTTTACAACATTATAACGTGATGATTTAGGTCATACAATTTTGACGTAAATCTACTTTGTCTGTAACAGAACTGATTTTGATATAAAATAAATACTTAGTTTCTTTAAGAAAATTGTACTTGGTATATATCCAAACAAATATTTTTTTACTGTTAAGATAATTTACTTGAATAAAAGAAATAGTTTGATCGCTTTAAAGAAAACAGTACTATTAATCTTAAGTTACCATATCTAATTCAAATAAGGTTTCTTTACGTGAAATATTTTTTTTTCGTATTCGTTTTTTTCCTTACTACTTGAAAATTACTTTATTTCTAACTGTAATTTTCCAAATTGTAAGAAATTTTAAGCGTTTCCTGAGATATATTAATTTTTTCTTAGTAATATTACAATGTTAGAGATTTTTTCTAAGAAAAAGAAATGTTCTCATTAATATTCACGTAAAAAACATGTTTTATGGGAGAATTTCTAACATTTCGAAATTTTACTTCAATATCTGTACATTTACCCCCACCATTCAATGCGGAAAATTATTAAAGCAAGTGATTTTTTACCAAGAAAAAAATACCTAATTTTTTTAATGTGTAGGTGTAGCCTCATATGTAGTCCTTTAGGTAGAGTACGGGGTTATTATTTAGCTTTTCATAAATAAAGTATGAACTTTCTAACTGAGACTTCAACTCAAGAACACTCAGGTCACAGTACGGCTGTCTCGCACGCAAATCCGGCCGATTCGTGTGTGACCTTCCCGTCACTACCGCTGCATTCGCATCTTCCGATCGCGACCAGCAGCAACGCGAAGAACTTGCACACAGCAGCGCAGCACCTATGGTAGGTGCAGAGTCAGTCGCCTCTCACCCCTCCCACTTCCTGCGGTCTTCGGATCCGCGTGGCATTCCTCTTCGCAGGAATGCGCCCGCGGGCGACCGAATACCGGAGTAAACGGGCGAAAGGACGAGAAACTGGTGGCCGCTCACGAAGAAGCAGGAGAAGAAGATGACCGAGCCAACTCCGGCGGAACGTATACGAGGCAGCGTGACCGACGACTAGACTTTTGCGACCGCGGCTACGCGACGACGGTCCTTGCCGCGACCTTGGCTCACTACTGCGATGACCATTTAAAAGAAACGTGCCCGGTTTTGCCTTAGCAACACGCCGTGTTCGGAGTCCGCGTATGCCTATATACAAATACATGTATGGGGGCGTTGATGATGACGTCATTTTAGAAGATAGTATGGTTTGTCTCTTGGTTCTTAGGAATTTCGGTGGGGAAATGCGGTTCTTCTACGAGATTTCTATACTCAGTTAATGAAGAACAAATTCTATATATGTACATAAAAAAGAATAAGGCCATCGTCGACATGTTAGTTTATTCGCATCCAGTGGCGTATCTAGGAGGAATTTCTGTCCCGAGCATCTAGAGGGCGCCAAACTGATGTTAGAAATTTTAGAATGAAATGCTTTTGACAAACAGGATAAATCGGCAAATCTTTAGATGTCCCCGGGAGCTGAAAACTTAACTATGCCACTGCCCGCAGCTAAAACAATTATCACTGTGTTTTGAGATCGTTTTTCAATAAAAAAAAAAAATGCAACTTATTGGAATGTCGAAGTACTAAATAAGTAAGGTGGGCAGTAGCATAATTGAGACCCCTGCAAGCAAACGTTGACCTTATCCACACTATGTAGGAGTAAACCAGATCTGCATTCAGGTAGAGTACGTAAATGGACCGTTGTAATTTTGCAGATATACGATCGTCCATTCATGCATTGTATTTAGGCACTTTTTTGTTACTGTTGCATCATGATTTATAACAGTTGACTCCCTCTATATCAAATGTTCATGCAGTATTCTAATTTGTTCAAACAAGAGGGAGTTTGAGTTAAAGAAGTGACATAAAAAATTATATGCTAATTTATATTACACACTCTAAAAATGATGGTAAATTTACTGGTTTTTTCACTGGTGTGTGAAAAAAACATATGAAATATAAGGTAAAACTACACAAAAAAAATGATAATACATCAGATTACTACAAATTAGGTGTAATTTTATCTGGTGAACCGACTTTGATGGGAAAAAACTTCAATAAATAAAGTAACTTTCCCCCACTTGGGGAAATTTGCTTAGTAGCAAGGAAAAATAACATATTTCGTGGAATATTACTCCTTATGTTGGTAACCATACAATATAGACAATACAAGTGACATGAAATTCTGATTATATATATATTATATATGTATATGTATCTGTTATTTGATTGGAACACAAACTGTTTAAAGATGTTTTTTTTAAACAATGCATTACATTTTAAATTTTAAAGTTTCAAATCTTGACCATGTATATAATATCTAATTTCTTTTTTTCTTGGCTTTTAGGTCGTCAATATTAAAAACATGAATGAGTACGACGTATAAATCAACAAAAAATATAAATAACAGTCAAACAAAATTCATAAAAATTCCTTATGTTAAACATTTATCCGAAAAAAATAAATCAAATTTTAAACCATATAATTAAAAAATTGCCTATCAAAACACAACAAACTACAAAGCCAAATCTATTCAAATTAAATCAAAAGTTGAAAAAGTAAACATCACACATAGTTTATAAAAATAGAGTGTCAAAATTGTAATGGTGTATATTATAGGTGAAACCATGCAATATTTGGAAATAGAATAAAAGACACAAATATATATAAATCTTACAGCTTTAAAAAACAATGAAATAACTCAAAATCATACCTTTGATTTCAAACAACGTACAATTTTAAACAACAGAACAAAATTTAAAAAACAGTAATATACTTGAAATAATTCCAAATTTATAAACATAAAATGCGTCATGATAAAATCGATACACAATATTTTACAAAATATATAATTTAATTTTATAACTAAATACAATATTTTTAAAGAACTATTTAATTACAAAATTCAAAACAAATAATCTAAACATCTATTTTAAAACGCAATCTTTAATAAAACTAATAATATATTCAAAATCATAGTAAACAAACAATTTGTCAATTATTAAACAAAAACATTTTATTTATATTTTACACTTTTTACATTTATTTATATACTTGAAAAAAGCCTTTTCAATAAAAGCGAAAGTCGTACTCATTTCCTGTTTTTAATATTGACGACCTAAAAACCAAGAAAAAAAGAAATTAAATAATGCATTACATTGTGTCGTTTGATCAAAAATTAAAACCGTTACGGGTACATACATTACATAGCTGTCGACTATACAACGCGCAAGCGTTTGAGATACGCAGAGGATCGAGTTCGGCACCATTCTGTGAGCTCCCTACATTATAACAAATCTTATTAAGATCTTTTTTTGATTTGTTGCAGTGTTTTAGAGATATTCCGTTGTCTCAAGATAAAAAAAACTCACCTAGTATATTTAGCACAACTTGAATACATGGCAAACACGTTCATAAAACATTTACCTCTTTATCAGGTTAATTATTTAATAGCAACTGTGATCATCAGAAGTGTGACTATTAATTAATCCCAATGCTGGGAGCAACTGACAGAAGCTTAGAGTAACGATTACCAAAATCCAGTTTCAAGAAATTATTACATATTCATACCATAAATTAATTTATTAAACCAATAACGTAGTAATATATAGTTAAAATGAAAACAACTTGCTTTGACAGTATGGTTAATGGTTAGTCAGCAGAAGTCAGTGCAAACAATTGGTCCTACAAAATACTCGGTATCGCTAAATGAATTATATTTGGTAAATTAGGAGTTAATGAAGAAAGAGGTAAATCATATGTGTTGGCTTTAAAAGCTGCTTTTTCCAACGATTCTCTGAGTTTATTGTGGCCGTCTGAGATTTTATATGAAAAAGTACTACTGGTTTGTAGTGATGCGGCACCATATATGTGCAAAGCTATGAGGGGCCTACAAGTTTTGTATCCAAACATGATACATGTGACCTGTGTAGCACATGGTTTACACCGAGCGGCTGAATTCATTCGAGCTTTATATCCAAACGTTAATATGCTGATATCGTCTGTAAAAAAGATTTTTCTTAAAGCACCAAGTCGTGTCCAGAGATTTCGGGAAATTGCAGAGGACGTTTCACTTCCACCCTCGTCAATCATTACGAGATGGGGAACTTAGATCGATGCTGCTGTATATTAGCCGAACATTTTGACATTCTTAAGAAAATTCTTGATGAATTCGATTCTGAAGAAGCTCAGAGCATTGAGGAAGCACAAGGTATTCTGAGAAAAATAGGCATTCGAGAAGATTTAATTTTTATTCGAGCTAATCTAGCGTGCATTTCGACTGCAATCACTATACTGAAAACTAAAGGATTACCTTTAAAAGACAGCATTCAAGTAATAGAAGATATACTTAAACGTTTATCAAAATTCCAGAAAAAACTGTTTCGTCAATAAATTAAATGTAGTTCTGTGAAAAAATACCGGGTATCAACAGCTAAAGAATATAAGTGATGTGATGCAAAATAAAACAATTCTTAATGAAAAAAATGAACATTTAAGTGGCAGTGCCATTATAAACCATGAATTTGCACCGATAGTATCGTGTGATGTCGAAAAAATGTTTTCGCAACACAAGCATTCGAGCCGACAATAGGCGCAATTATACTTTTGAATTAACTTTGTTAAATGTAATTATAACTTGTTCTCATAGTTTCATGAATTTTTGTTATTTTTTTTGTGGGGAAAAATAAATATAACATAAAAAAATTAATTTATTCTTTAATTTTTTAATGCATATTTAAGTGCATATTCCTGGTATTTTTGGTACATACTTAAATGTATATTTTGAAGTTTTTTAGTGCATAATTATCCTAAGCCTAGTTATAAAGAAATTATTTTCGTCAAATAAATAAATTATTAAGCTGAAGATATGTTTTATGTATTAATTTCAAATATACATAATTACACTCAACTAAATATTTATTTGGGTATTAATTGTAGGTTAATTTGATCAAACATGTTTTATTATTCCAAACAAAGAAATTTTATTTTGCGAGTAATACCGATTGTTTTCAAGTCAAAGCCAGGAATGTTTTTATAAGCAACAAATATATGTTTGTCAAACCACTATTTGTTTCAAATATTTTTAAGGCTAATAAATACATACTTTTCCCACAGTATTTAAGAGAGAGATTAATTTATTTGGAGTAATGCGTATTCACATGCGAACAAATAGTGCTCATTCCACTCTTAATTATTAATGCCTATAAACAGCTACATCTTTCGGTCGAAACTGACCATCTACGGCTTATAACGTCAACGTACAAAACAAATTAAAATGTTGTCAATAATTGTTTTGTATGTTGACGTTATAAGGGCCTGAAGGTAGCCAGTTCCGGCCGAAATATATAGTTGTTTATAAATATTAAGAATAAACACTATTTGTTTGCATTTCACTATTTATCCATTCAAGTAGAAAACATCCAACATAATAATGTAAGGTAAAGTCAGGTAAGTGTGTAACCGGGGCAAGTGAGTAGATTGGCTACATTTATTTTCAAAATTAAAATAAGGATGTCCTCTGTTATATTACTAATGTACTAAACTTCGTACTAGTTTTACAAATAAAAATTCACATCTGCTAACGTGTAATAACTTAGATATCTTGTAAATTTATCATACCTTATTAAAAAGGCATCAGTATAGTATTACACACTTGGCCGAACTAAAGGATGGTATTAATATATAAAATGCGGAACGATTATGCACTTGCCCCATTTTGCTGGGTAAGTGTGTAGTATTCACACTGCTTAAAATTTCTTTTTTTTTTTTAGTAAACCGTTGATAATTATAAAATCGTATCTATTCAAGGCTTACAACTGGGCATATATTACGTACTTCTATGTGTAAAATTTATCAAAATGTCTTATTATGTGAACAGTGTTACATTTTCTTCACACTATGCAATTTTTACTACACACTTACATACCTGACTTTACCTTATATTTACTAACGATAATGAAATATGTTTCTCAGTGTACCTGATAAATAAAAAAGAATAAAAATTCTAGTTAACGAACGAATAGTATTCACTTACAAAATTGATGTCGGTGTTGAATTGTAGAATCAGGATTCACAGAGGTGTTTCTTTTTTTGGGTTGATCAAGGTTGTGAAATGTATGATGCCTAGGCAAAGTCTGCAAAAGAAAAGAATACAATTTAATAACATTAGAATTAAAAAATCCCTATCGCGCGTCAAAATAAAACAAATCAAAATTGTTGGCAGATATTTGAAATCTGATGAGAACGTTAATGGTTAGGGCATCGATAATATACAGCGTCACTCTATGAGTCTATTGCAGCAGCGTAAAATTAATCGCAACGTCAAAATCCGGAAATGCCTCGCGATAATGGATACGTGCTACGCCTGTGGGCGATAACACCGTTTCACTGATAATTCGGTTTTGGCATACATAAGTAAAGTACTTACGTGATAGTGCTGTGATAATTTGGAGATACCAGGTTCATTTGTATACAATGTGATTGATTTTGGGTATCCTTGTTGGCCAACAAATGTTTACGTAGTCAGTAACTGATAAAATTAAAGGACTATAAAGCTATTATTTTAAAGGCGTATTTATTGGTTTGGTCTAGTTCTTGATATGGAGAAAATGCAAGTTTAGACTTGCTGAAGAGTTGAGGTATATATACAATATCGGCCCGTGAATATTTGTAAATAGGGAATGGATAGCACAAAAACTCGCCTTAGTCGCCAAACGCATTGCAGTGAGGATGGTACACCACACCACCCGCCCTTCTTCACTCATGCCCGCAGTCTTTCCAAGCAAACTACAAGCGGCAGTACTAATCTGGCATGCATTGATGAATGTATTTATTTTTCATTTAAATTTTTATAATCTTTCTAGTTATTTCATTTTTTCTTAGTTCTTTATTATAAATTAATTACTGTTAATTTACAAATGTGACGAAAAGAAGAAAAATAATGAAATGACAAGACTCGGGCAGCAGTGCTCAAGAAGTGGTTGGCCGTTTCATATCTGCTTTTCAAAATAGGTAAGCCTCAACTGTAGCATCGGTCTGCAATGTTATACACAAATGCGAATCCACGTGTTGTGCAACAGTTTGCCAAAACGCAATGACAAACAATTTTCCTGCTTACAGACGTACAATTGTTTTTGTAAAAAGCTTTTGGTGATCAGCGCATAAGCACGAGACGCAACCAACTTTGTTTTTTGTGGATTAACTGAGAGTCCTTGTGAAAGGCACCATTCCTCCACCATTCGCAATGCATTACGCATGATGCCTGCCACTACGCCCGGGAACTTTCCTTTAGCTACTATGACAATATCATCAGCGAACGTCCATATTCCTTTGTCGTTTAATGACCAGATGAGATCATCCACAATGCCCATTTATGCTTTTCTGGTATAATAGGCTAAGATGCAGCAGCAAACTACTATGACTGAACTTATTGTTAGCAAGATACAGTCTTACCTGATTAGAAATAACAGAAGGAGTAAGAACCACTGCTACAGCAGCAATAGAATACCTTCTGAACTTCCCTCACTTCATTTGCTGATATGAAGGCAAGAATGTGCCATTATCAGATTATAAGAACTACCAATACGATAATATTGTCCATCACAGTGAAGGCAACTTTTTTGAAATGAGATCACACCACATGGTTTCGACATGTCCTTTTAACAAAACGATGGAAATCACTGCCCGGTTTGGAGAATTGATCTGAGTTACAAATGAATTAAAAATTCAAAACAGGATTGGGATCTATAATGAGGTGAAAAACACAAAGATCAACCTCACCACTAGGTAAACATACAAACAAGATACACCAGCGATGAAAAAATGGTATACGACTTTCACAAAAACATATAAATCATCATTGTTTGTTTGTTATGTCCCATATACACGTGTTTGAAAATAAATAAAATGTTTACAACCATTACATTAAAATAATAAAAAAAAACAATACAAGTTGTGAAATTTTTTATAAAAATATGTTTTTCAATTACACAGCCCGACAAAAACTTAAAGCGGTAAGCATTTTAAGGGTTATAGAATTTCTTCACAATGTCTAAATAAATTTTTATTCATAAAAATAAAATAAACCAAAAATACGTTCTACAGTGATACATAAGGTAAATAAAAAAATTATTCATTGTTTTAAACAATTTCTGCGACAAAAGCTTAGACGCTCTGTTTGAAATAAAAAAAAAACAATAAATAATGATCAGTAGTGTGTAGATCTCCCGTTATTCTTAATTACTTCTAATAGTGTGTTATTAATAGATTTGTGTAAATTTAACACATAATTGCGGCAGAAATTGTTTAAAACATTGAATAATATTTTTTTAATTTACTTATGTACCACTGTATATTGTATTTTTGACTTTATTTTACTTTTATGATTAAAATTTAGTAGGGAAAATGAAAGTAAATGGTCCTATTTTTCACAAATTCTTTATTGACAACTACGGGTTTCATCCGCTAAGGGACATTTTCAAGTCCGAATTATAAAAGAGTTTAAAATTTATTTTTATCATTCGCCGTATCCGTATCCGTCGATTAAAAATACATTGTCTTCCCTATTTAATTTATTTTAAAGTGTAGTTTGTCGTTTGCTATGTGTGTTATTACGTCTTATACAGTTTTATTTAATTTTACAATTCAATTTTAATTATTTTACTACATGACTAAATTGTAAACTGTTTTACAATTCGGACCTGAAGATGTCCCTTAGTGGATGAAACCGGTTCTCGTCAATAAAAGAATTTGTGAGAAATTGGACCATTTACTTTCATTTCCCTAGTACAATTTACTCACACAGACTCAAAAAACCATGGATTAAATAAAAATTTAATCAGACATCTGGCTGGTTTTGACTATAACTCTTAAAATTCTTAACGTGTCAAAGTTTTCTCGAGCAGTAAGTTTGAAATTAAGTAAGTGAAGAAGACTTACGATAAAATCGAAACGTTTTACAAAATATTATTAGGAGTTTTATTATAAACCAATTGGCAGAACAAAACATTAAGGATGTGATTATAGAAAAGAATTATAGCAGCGTTGCCAAACCGATTGCTCGTGTGTTAGGAAGACAGCGATGGGTATGAATCGCTAGTTTCAGTTAGCAGTAATTTTAATATTACAACAATACATCAATAAAATAACATTTATTTCGCGCATTTGCAACAGCATCAAGGATACATTCGCATCTTAACTCCTCGCTGTTCGTGTCTACAGTCTACACTGATGCAGTGTTCCCAACCTTTAAGCATAGAATTTCTCACAAGAACTATCAAAATTTCCCTTTTTTTAACAAAATTCCCACGAATGCGCAAAACCATGGTACAAATATACAAGATATGGATCTTGCGCATCTCGTGATGACGCGGTTGGGATCCAGTTCTACAAATAAAATAAACTATGGTGAGCTGCAGCTCCAGTCGCACCATTCTATTGAAGTAATAGAACTTCACAAAATTACGCATTACCAAATAAATAGGAATGGACAAATATAAATAATAAATCCAAATGTAAATGGAGTATACATTCAAAGTGTTTTAAATCACAATTTCATCTTAATTTTCAACGAAAATATCATAGAATAACGTGAACACACGCTGTGATGACGCGGTTGGGAGCAGCTGCGCGACTTTGAACGTATTTAGGACTTCGGAAGAGCAAAGCTTGTATATTTGTACCTGGTAAATACGTCTTATTTTAGAATATCACAACGTTGCTAAAAAAATATATAATAACGAATATCATGCTATTTCCCTTTTTCCCTTCGACTTCAAAACTTTCCACGAATCGGGAAATTTCCCACGAGTTGGCAACACTGCACTGATGTGTAAAGCTAGGCGTCCATTGACCCGCGCCGAACGAATCGCATAAATGGATTCTTTTCAAAAGATGCGTGCGGTGCGGCCTAGTGAACGCATCATCATTTATTCTATTGAAAAGAATCCATTTATGCGATTTGTGCGGGTCAGTAGACGCCTAGCTTTAGGCCTATAAGAGACGAGGATATTAATTGATTCCACGAGTTGAACAAACAGTTGTCAAGGAACATACTGATGTGAACCACTTCACTTTCGTTCAACCTGTTTTTTTGAAAAATTAATGGTAAGAAATTTACGAATTAGTAGCCGAATTACATAATAATTTTAAAACGTCTAGCCGGTGAAGCATATGAATACTGCACTCGCATCTGATGAAGGATTCTTTCCTTGTTTTTATTGTTCTTCATTTAAAATAGCCACACAATTAATCTCATATCTCTAACCCCTATTGTAACGAAAATGAAAAATGGGGGTGACAATCCTTAACGTAAAAATGTTTTTTTTTTCAGTATCTATTGACGATATCTTTATGAAATTTAAACTGTGCTTGACTATCCATAAACTCATTATAATATAATTTTTTTCAGAATTTTTGTGACACTGGAACCTGTAAAAAAAACGAGAAGTATATTTTTTGGGAGTGAGTTTTTTATATTAACCCCCAAAGTGACCCCTACCAAAAAAAATACATTTTATTTGTTCATTGATTAGTTATTATTATATTGATATATTAGAAATTTAAACTGTACTTGACTGAAGCGAATTAATGCGGTAAAACACTTGAAAGGCAGGATCATCCAAATCACTGCCGTAACTGTAATTTTCAAAACTATCTCCACAGCTAGTAGACATGGTCGGTTACGCATTTTTATATACTATCAGCCTACATTTATGACAAAAAAACAGACCCAATGTATACAGTATTTCTACAATAAGGTTGATATCTATTTAATTTCATTTGCAATGATACGCTTTAGCTTTCCACTGGTTTTTCCGACATTTATTTTACAATTAACATATATATTATCTTTATGACGTTCAATTGTTTTCTCCATTATCTCTTATCGCAAATGTTGCAATGAAAAACAGGATCGCACTTAATATATTCGAAAGTCCCGCAGAATACTCAATAAAACAATTTATCTTTTATTAACACAATTTTCTTTTGCCTAAACCTAAGTATACGTAGCATGCCAACTATGTTTTGACTCGCTGGTTAACTTCTTATAACTTGACAAAACTTGTATGAAAATCGAATCGTCCTGGGAATAGGTCACTACATACTCATTATAGGGCATTATAGGATAACATTGTACCGAGTCTACATCACACATCATAAGTTCGAAATTCGTGCGGTCGAATGCTTTAAATCGCATATCCGACGGGTCCAATTTCAATATGTCATCGAGTATAGTACTGACAATGAGTAGTCATCAACGTATCCGATGAGTTACGAAATATTGATTGTTTATAGTATTACTTGTAGGTGTATATTTTGTTATAAGAAATATATTTATGACGATAGGTATAGATAGTTCACAGATTTTAATATAGTTTGTGGTAAATAATTGATACATATGCACATATCCATAATTGGTTTTTATTTTTTTAACTATGTTCAACCAATTCGACCTTTGAACTTCTGAGTACTAATGACAATAGATATATTTTTGTTGTAGGGTCACTTTGGGGGTTAGTATAAAAAATCACTCCCAAAAAATATACTTCTCGTTTTTTACACGTTCCAGTGTCACAAAAATTCTGAAAAAATATATTATAATGAGTTTATGGATAGCCAAGCACAGTTTAAATTTCATAAAGATATCTTCAGTAGGTACTGAGAAAAAAAAATTACGTTAAGGATTGTCAGCCCCATTTTTCCCTTACAAAAGGGGTTAGGGATGTGAGATTAATTGTATGGCTATTTTAGATGAAGAACAATAAAAACAAGGTAATAACCCTTCATCAAATGCGAGTTCAGTTTTCATATGCTTAACCGGCTAGACCCTTTAGTTAGCTATTTCAATTAAAGAAAAATAGAAGTAAAGTTATCTTTAAGAACATTGATAAAATTACAAGAATTTCTTTAATTTTATTTCTTTCCCGGCAATGTAACCAATAACGTTTCGTAAAGTTAGGAATGCCATAAAGATGTTTGTTTACTATTCGCTATAGCATAAAGCAATAGCCAGTGATAGGCTACTTCCCGAGATTTTTTATTGTGGTTGAAAAGCTGAAAGAGGGATTTTCGTGAGACTCTAAGCACTGTCAAACTGCAGTTCTAAGTAAATAAATTAGTATTCTGTGTGTATATTATTTAATAAAAGTACAAGGTTAAATTTAAAGTTTCGATTTAATTAGTTGTTAATTATATTTTCAATGCATGAACCGCAAAGAAAAAAATGGATATCACGTATCATTTGTTTATGCATGTCCGTGCATTCTTGCTGATAAAGACAAAAAGAAATAAAAATTTCCCGACGATTAATCATCGAAGTTTTTAAACAAGCGATAGCACGCACAGCTGATAGTACAATATATGGTATTAAGTACATATTTTGTAATATGCAGCACGTGAAAATACAATGTGAATTAATGATTCTACAATAAGATATCTTAACCACTTACCGTGTACGATGCCATATTTGTGATAATAATGTATTTTGTCGTCATGGATTATTCGTTGCAAGACGTTCAAAGGAAAAGTTTAAATTCATGCAGTAAGGTAAGAAGTTAGTTTGGGAAGCTGCTAGCTAATATCAAGATAGACAGCGAGCATTGCCTGGGTAAATTTCGCTTCCCTCTGATAAATCAACAGTTTTATATCAACTAGGATTCATTTTCAATTCTTTCATATTCAAAAAGCATATTATTTAAACGGTACTTGCTATTTTTGATAGGAAATATTTGCTGAAATTATGAAATGAAATTTCCGTAAGCTCTAGATCGTTTAGGTAAAATAATAAATGCATTATAATTTTGAATCTGAACAGTACTGTATAATCATTTTGTTTTAAGGAGATATCGCCACAGACTGACTCATTTTATCATCAATGGTTCGTAATATTTATACATAAAACGTAAGCTTTTCTCTCTTTTTTTTATTATCAGAGTAACATTAATCTCGCGGCAATATGAAATGAAATTGCAGATTAGGTCCTCTTTATATAGACTCACAAACGTCATACCGCGTGGAGATAAGGTTTAAAGGTGAAAGTCAATGTACTGTTGTCCTTTACGTTGTACAAAAAATATACAATATTTTTAGAGCATTTAGCGCGATGATTTTCATTTTCCTAATTAGAGTAATTAGCAATTCGCAGTACGTAGATCTTTTTATATTAACTTACGCTCTTAGGTAACTATTAATAACTAAACACTGAGAAAAATGGGCTAAGTAAAGTGTTTACTTGATAAAAAATTATTTACAATAGATAAAGTTTTACTTGGAACTATTTTCGTTAATTAATACCTGCAACTAAACCCAGTTTCCTGAATGCAAGTTGTTACTGTAAATAGTGCTTTTATTAACGGCTATTACACAGCGTACCTAACAAATTTGTGGTAAATAACGTATTACTTATGACTACTGGTACTATATTTAACTACAGCACACGCTTAATAGAAGTAACAACCATGCTAATCGCTATTAAACTCATGTATTTTCTTAAATAGGTAACAACTTGCGACAGCTATGATTATTTCACTTTTGCTGCCACCGCGTGATTGTTTTACTATTCCTGATTGGTTAGAGCGGCGCAGTATTGAAATAGTCCTCGAGACGACTACGCGCGCAGACGAAAAAGGGTGTGCAAGAACGGCCATTGTAGGCCAGTTGTAACGCAAATATATTAAAAATACCGGGTGGGTTAACTCAAGGTCCCATGCGTATAAAGAATCCCAGCGAAAGAAGTATCAAGCCTATAAGTAATCGGATGTTTCAAGATTGCAGTTTTAAATCACGTGATGAAAAATTTGAATTCCCCATCATTGTGATGATATCTGCGCCCGCTGGTATAGCTAAAGTGTGGACGGCGTCGCTAGTTGAGTGATCCCACAGTCCAAGTGCCACTGCAGTTCAGGGATACCCCGACGAAGTAGCCGTTTTCTAGGCGATCACCGGACATACGCCGACAGAGGATCCGCCGAGACAACGCCCAGTGCAAAGAACCAACAGAAACCGCAAGTTAACCGCCTATATTATTTCTTTGTTTGCTATTTGTTTAGATTTAAATAATTTCAATAACTAAATAATGCTTCAAGAGGGCCCCATTTACCTTATCTTTTATTATTGCTTTGTTCATTTTTTCATTATTAAGGAATATATTTTATGAGTCATTACGTTGTAAATTGTTTAAAAAAAAATTGTTGCTAAAGTAAAACCAATATCTTTTATTTATTTTGTTTATTAGTCAAAATATAGAGTCGTATTTCATATTTTTCAATACTCATTACCACGTCTTGAGGACGGTTGTATAACCGATAAAAGAATCTCATGTTTATTTCAATTAATAAATATATATTTTTATTTATTAAATTTTACGGCGCCCAACAACTTTCATCATTTGCATAATTAAATTAAAGATCATTACATTTTTGCCCACAAGAGGAGCTGATTAAACGTACCGTCGCAAATTGCTTTCATTTTGGTGATTCAACTCCACTACTTAAATGAATTTTACAGAGGTAACATACTGCTGTGTACTGATTGAATTTAAATGAAAATCCAAAATGAAATTAAAAGTTATTATTATTATTAAGTGAAAAAAAAATTGCTAGCTCAACGGATATAATTTAAATTGAACAAAAGAACAATTAACCTCAAAGTTACCCTAGCGAATTAAAACTTGAATCCAACCACGAAAATTGTGAGTGAAGGAATTCTGACTTTCTTAATTACCCGAAAAATTGAAAAGGTTTAAAATAAAATAAAAAAACAGAATTTTCAACCCAACGACGTTAAATAACAATCAAATTTATTTCAAAAAGAGTTTAAGTTACAACTTGTGCAGAAAAAAAACCGTGAACTGAAGGTTCTGGCCTAAAATAAAAACTGCACTTGACTTAAAATTAAAATAAGACAATGCTATTTCCTATACAAAGCAAAAGATTTGTTTGTTTTCCAAAATCTTTCAGTTTCAATCCACATGGTTTCAAATTAAAATAAACTAAGTGTGGATAATTATAAAAAAATTACAAATTGAAAAACTAAATGTAAGAACAATGCTCTACTCACCCAAACCGAGGTGATTGATAAATAAAAATGAATAAGCAAACTTGAATAACGGAAACATTAACTCTTTAAAATAAAAATGAAAGAAAAAAAACTAAAATATATCTTTTCGAACGAAAATAATAAATGATCTTATATCTATAATGTGCACATGATTATGGTAGCTAAACTGCTTCCGTTCACAATACGGTGTGTGCTCAATGACCACTCAGTGTATACATTAACTACATTCATACTTTTACTGTAACGTTATTGTAAACGTAATTATAAATTAAGTATTTGAAAAAATAAAATTCTGTTAATTGTGAAACTAATACTTTACGAGTAAAGACTGTTACTTGAACAATTAATTTCATAATATGACTTTCCATTTAATCGTAATTCAACCAATTTTAAGGCTAACCCTTTGAAATTACATTATAAATTTCCAGCCGAAACTTTCCAGACATTAGAGCGGAATTTATAATTAATCTTCCAAGCTTCAGAGTAATAATTCACATATAGCGTCTGCCCCTACTGAACTGTTTCGTCCCGTCGCTGTTTTGGCGTTAATACATTTATCATAATAATTGGGGGTATACTTATGCTTCTTAAGGAACTTGCTTTCGCTTGCTTATATGTTTGGATCGCCTATGCTGAATGTTTCAAGAATAGCTATAACAAAAGTACTTTAAACTGCGACGTTGATAGCACTTCAAGATGATCGCTTTGCTATTGAAGCGTTCCGTCAAGCAGAGTAAAATTTGTAGTAAGGAAAATCTGTTTCAAAAAAAGTTTGAAATGTGCAGTCAAGATTGAGCGCGTCCTTGTGATAGGAGTGCATATACCAATTCTGCATATATCACCATTCACATTTTACAAGTAGTCAGACCCTTATAGCATTTCCATTTTACTTTATCTGTAGTATGTAACAATAACTTTTATTTTAAGCTCCAATGATGTATATGCATACCATGTTTCAACATTTTTTTTCTATGTTTACAATTAGTAAAACACTGTGTAAATACACTACAACAAATTTCAATCCATTGGACGCACGTTTCAATAGCAAAGTTATCATCATCAGCAGTAAACTTGAACCAAGTAACTACACTAAAATTATGCTTATTTATGCCTAAAAATAACGTGGTATAGTGATTAATTAATCACTAATCCGAACTTCCGCCTGATCTGTCTCCATTCTCTTGATTTAGTAAATTACAGTATGACCTCTTTAATCCCAATAAGCCTTAATTCGAACCTCCAATAATCCGAACAATAGATATTTGAAATTATAGTCCGAACAACGCCTCTTTAATCCGAACATCGAAGTAATTCATATAATAATAGTAATAGGGGAATCACCGGTGTTGATGTTTTCTAAGATTTTCTTTGTTTAAGTTTCTTATCGTCGTAGTTTCGTGTCTTGTTTTCTTAGTAATTCTGTCTAATTTATTTCAAGAATTACAATTTTAGTTAGCTTAGTTTATTATTATTTAGTTTTATTTTATTTTAATTTAATTATTTTTATGGTTCTTTCTCAATTTACCTGATTTTTGTGACTGGTTATATACACTAAGTGTCTGCTAACCAAATAAATTATTTTATTTAGTAGACAGTTGACTGTCAGTTGCATGTTCAGTTCGCAAACACACTAAAAGAAAACACGTTATTTTGTCGATAAAAGAAAAAATTGAGCTTATCAACGATATAAATGCGGGTCATACAGGGACTGCTTTATCATTAAAGTACAAGGTGGGAAAATCAACACTAAAAAAAAAAATAAACATCGTTTATTGAGTTGGGTTTATTAAAATACGAAAAATATATATTGTATGGATAATTTTTTTCATTATATTGAACAATTTTGTATATTGACGGTCACGTTGAAAAAGTAAGTTTATTGTATTAACAAAATAAAGTTTGTTACTTATTAGAAAACGAAATTTTATAATAAAGTAGTTATTAATTTATAATGTATTATAATGTATTTTTAATACTGAGTTAATTGTATTAATAAATGAATTTATAATGATATTGATTGTTTCCAATCATTTGACTCTAACACATTCTATGTTTTACGCTTTCTCTGCACGTATAGCGTATGCAATTGTTAAAATTGTTTCTTCAGAACTTCAGATTCACATTCTACATAGTCCCTTCTATCCAGGCATAAATGTATCTTTTCTGCAACGTATTTTATCTATTTGCATTCATAAAAGTAGTGTGTTTAGTGTTATTACAGGCAAAATTAAGGTATTTTAGGCTCCCTTTTCTCTTATTTCTTAATCCCACTTGAAAACTTGTTAAATACGTAATTATCATTAGATATTCAAATTACCTAACCTAGTTTTATATGTAATGAACAATAAGTGGATATCCAATATTTGACATTTAGCGTGTGTGTGAACGTTAAAGTAGGTGTAATGTGCTTTGTTTTATGTGTAACACTAATTTTGTCGAGCTTTATACATTAGTCAGATATTTCAAACATGTGTATAACCTAAATACAAATATAAAGTTTGTTCGCGTCGCATGAACTATTTGCACTATTATGCACTTTTTAGAACTTTTGTGTGCAAAAGTGCATAAAGGTGCAAATAGTTCATGCGACGCGAACAAACTTATAGTGTTTTAGTATTTTATAGAAAACGATTATCATTTATCGTCGGGAATGTCATCACGGTTAGAAAAGCGGATAGTTAATAGATTTCTGACGGAAAAGTTACTAATTTAAGATTACTATAGCAACAACTAGGTACTTTAATATAAAACTCTTAACATATTTTAGGAATTTTATCGGATGGTAAAAAAAGGGAAAATTTATAAGCAATAAATTTACGGATATGCAAAACTGATAAGGAGAATTCCGATATAAAAATATTGCTAATAATTTGGTATGTATAAATGTATATGTACACTCTTTTCTCAAATATTATTTATTACCTATTTTGGTGTTTCAGATTTTCAAGACGGGACAGAAGCTGTGATACGGTCGTTAAGATTTGATAACTTACCCAGCGAATTGGATAGCTTGTGGCAAGCTTGTACGAACTAAAGACTAAATCACATAAGAAATGCTGACAGAATGAACATAATAATTTGATTTGTAAATAAATAATGTAGGCTAATATTAAAATTTATCAATACATAGTATTTGTAAGTAAATTTATTTATTGCATTGTAGTTGCACCTTTTTGAAGATGGTTGTATTATTAAGCGAATTAATTATTACTAAAGTTTGCCAAATAGTATAACAGGATTTCGAAAATGTGCTGTTAGTGTAAAAGACTTGGACCTCTTACACTAACTGCATATTTTCGAAATCTGTTTATATTATTTGGCAAACCTTAGTAATAAATAGTATATAATTCATAGTTTCTACAACTATTATTAATTAACGGAATGTATAAATTTCATATAAGCAATAAAGAAGTTAATTCATACAATATACCACGATTAGCATTAAGAAAAACCAGTTTATATATAATATGAACTTACTTTATTTTATTAAAAAACATCTTTAATCACTTTAATGTATACCGATTTTTAAAGCAATAATTTTTGTTTATTATATTCATAATCAAATGGATAATAAATTCATTATATCAACAATTTTCTTTATTTTATAGATGAACCTATACATTTATTAATATAATAAAGGCACATACTTTGCCTTGATAAAAGTGTTAGTTGGACGAATTTTGATAAAATTATTGAATTAATGTACTTTTTTATTATACTTGCGTATATTTTTAGTTCAGTGAACGATTTGCGACGTCAAAAAGAACAAAGAAAAGTTGTTATCATATGGCGCCACATCCTGTTCTTTATCCAATAAGCGCAAATTAAACTTCTAATGCATGTTGATGATATTGACGATGTGGTTGAAGTGAAGATGATAATCTTCCACTGCCTCAATGGATGAATAAAATGGAGTTACAGGGTACAGAGAAACAAATAGAGGAAGTTACCGCGCTGATAAACCACATTTCTGGCAATGTAACTGTACAAGAAATTGTTGACTAGGCCGTCGGACAAACAAAATCATCTAAATCTATGAACGATATGGATATTTTGGAGCGTATTAAAGATGAATCGAGCTCTGATGATAAAGAAGAAACGATACCAAGATCTGTAAAGTACACAGACGCCGTCAAAAGTTTCGGAACGTGTTTGAAGTGGGCTCAGGAAAATACTGAACTCAGAACATCACATTCTAATTCTATCTGAAATGAAAAAAAAAAATGTTTTTTCTCATTCTCTTAGCATTAGAATTTACTTGTTTAGATTTATGTATATACTATGTTATACATATATACACTGTTGAAAATTTTAACACTTTTTTGACTAATTTAATAGTCAGGAGAGGTCCACACTGTTTTCGTGTTATTTTGTCGAGAACTATAGAAGTTTAAATTTGACGAACAAAGATAGTCAAGTATTGTCTATTGCTAAGGGGTTATTTTGTCCAACTAACACGAGGAATTATGATATACTTCTAGTCACATATTTTTTGATCTAGACTAGACAAATTTACTAGCTGTTTAACTAAATGAATGCGATCGATTGGATGATTTAACACCGTTTTCTAAACACAACGTCTTTTTAATATGCAACTCCTATTTCTTAGTGCTATAATATTCTCTCTTTAAGACGTTTTCTTAATTATAAATATACAGAACCACTCATTCAAAAGTTTTGGTTTTAACTAAACGTACTAATTTTAAAATGGTTTTTTGAGAACCATTATAAATTAAGTGAATGTTTATGCTATTTGATTCAAATCTGAACTAATTTACGTAAATAGTTGTTCCCAATACATCTTTAAAATGTTGAAATTTTTTATGCCCACTGGAACTAACGTTTAATAACACAAGGTTACACTTTGCAGGTCAGCCACATTTGGTGGTTTGTTTGGATATGTTAATACGCGAAACAAACACGTGCAATGCAGGTGGTGCGTATAATGCAATACTGTATTAGATTAGGTGGGGTTTCTATATTTCTATCCGAGGGAAAAATTCTGATTGGTTGATGCTTCTGAATGTCTAGAGAAAATAGTATATCCTCATATCTAAACAAAGAATTCACACCAAATTCTAGTAATTTCTGTTCTACTAAACACATGTAGTCAATTCGTCTGGCAAAGTTTGTAAAAATCAACACTAAAATATTTGACTAGCGCAAAATTAACGCCAACACCGTAATATTTTCAACAGTGTACACAAATGTATATATCTCCTATACTACTACTTCTACTTCTGATATGTAAGAAAATACATATGCGGTTTACTTTTTATTTGGAAGTAAAAGGCTTTTCCTCGCAAGAATGATAAAATTCATAGATAATAGGGTATATATGCGTGTTTTTGATCAATTCTCGATAATCCGAACATTTCTAAAATCCGAATCAATGAGTGCAATTATTAGTTCGGATTAAAGAGGTCATACTGTATAACGGCTAGAATTTAAAGATCCTAAATCTGAATTCATTGGAATGTATTCGTTTTCATATATTTCCATACTTGCCTAGCAATTTAGTGTACCATGGCGTAAAGTTAAACCTGAACGACTGCAAAGCGACGACAGTATCCGCAGAATATTGAATCCTATGCGTATTTATCATTCTTTGTTTATATATAAAGGAAGCAGACGTAAAACAAAAAAATACGTAGGTAGTATGTTCATTCGTGACCGATTTTTATAAGAGAAACCTTACTTTTAACAAAAAAAAAATGTATTTAATTCTCGCCTAAAATATGGATCGTTTCGGATTAAGAATCTAAAATATTTTTTGTCGGTCACTAGTTTTATTCCACCGATATTAAACACTTCCGAATATCGAAATCGGATTGTAATTGCTCTTGAGATACTAAAATAAATTCAGCAAAGCTTTTCTAGACAGCGTAAATTATAGTTACAACCCTTTAATTGTCTACTGAACTGATTTGTCGGAATTTAAAAGAATTTACATAAGAAAATTGAAATTTTGTTAAGAAAATTTAATCTAGCCATAGATTATTATCTATTATATTTGTATTTACATATATGTACTTATAAATATTAGCCAAAGTATTTACAGGCAGTTTACAATACTAATCATAAAACGAAAAATATTTCTATTATTTTTTATTCAGTCTTTAGTTTAGGCAAACTTATGTTTTTCTATGAAGCAATTGTTGCAATACAATATTACATTTTGTAATGATAATATTTCATAACCTTAAATTATGAATTTATTATTTTTTATACGATCATTTATGGCTGAATTTTGCAAGTTACTAAAATACTGAAGAAGATAACATTTGTATCGAAACGTTTATGGAAAATACGTATTTTATTATTAAAAGTATGATCAACCTATACTCCACAAAATATCGTTTTATATTAATAATAATAATAAGAATAATTCATGCCTTGGTATCCCCAACAGCTTTCGCCAATTACAAGGGCATCAGCCCAGCCATTATTATTACGCCTGCGCCCGTGGAGCGACTTAAAATGTTCGTCTCTCAGCATTCGCCAAGGAGTGAGGAAAGCCACGAAAACCTCACTTTGAAAGCAGTCCGTCGGGGCCACTAGAACATCAGGCGAGCGATTAAATGTATTAAATTTAAGAAAGACTAAAAAAAAACGCATTCTCAATAGAATTGTGTCATATTGTAATTTTAACAGTTAGATAGTGTTGGGTAAACAAAGAAAAGTGATTGCTGCAACAATGTAAAACGCCAGTTAACATCGATCAATGCACTAAAGTTATTAACTTAATCCGTAGATATGTAACACTATTTAATAATTAATAATATTTATTGATTTAATTTGCAATATGTTGCACCAAAATTTGACTCGTTCCACTTCAGTAACACTTTTATTAGATATATAAATTGAAGGCAAATCATTATGATAGTGCAATTAAAAAATAAAATAAAATATACTGTATAAAAATGTATAAAATATAAAATAGTCTGAAGAGAAGTCCAAATTTATTCCACCCATACGATGAAAATTACAGACTCCTAGGATATAAATATTAGCTTCTTGATTCTTTATTGTATTTAAGTGGTATCTAAAACATTTCTTGGTATGCAAGAGCATTAAAACCACATTTAGTTTTGTTTAACGATTCATGCAATTGCGACTTTCTTTTATATTTGATTTTTAATTGCAATTATAGCTACAGGACCTATTTTCAGGTATTCTAGATTTGGTAAGTAGACTACTGAGGACTACGTATTTGTAAAAATAAAACCATTAAGTACTTTTGCTCGTCACTATACAATTCGCTTATCTAAAACTGAAGTCATTTAATGTGCGTAACAACAATAATCTTGTGCGTATATCTCTGTAACTATCTTACGTATTCGCAGTAAATAATTTTAACAATTGCACCGCATTCCGTCCACGACTCAAGGACATCAGTGGCTTACTTGAGGTGGCAATAGACTCTGGATAAAAATAGCTCTCGAAGGACGAATGAACTACCGGTTCAGTCGTATTGTCGGTGAAACAATCTAAATATTAAATGTGCGAATTGATTCCCCGAAGCTCTTAATACTCTGCAGCAGTTTTTCCATATAAAAATCGAGCTAGAGTAAAAAACGTTGCGTTTTTTTTTTTGAACTAATATTATAAGCGCACCTATAATACATAAATTTCTCTTGAGTTAATTTTATACGACTAACAAGTTTTGGAGAATAAACCGGAAAATTAATTATATATTATTTATATTAACAACTTGTCACCTATTACATACTAAAATGAATTAACTAGCAATTTGTTGTTACATTTAAAAAATAGAAAACCTTCCTGCCAGTTAGTACCTTGTCAAAATGATTTAGTAGCCAATTTATTACCTGTTAAAAATAATATTAGAATAAAAAATGTTGGATTATACTTTTACGAAAATTAATATTCAACGTTGACGGAGAAGTAGGCCACTTCATTTAAATTTTAAGCTGTGAAAATAAGTAATAAAACAACGCTTATTGGTGCCCAAGTTAATACTCAAATGCTTAACTGTCTTTGCATATGGAATTTAGGTACTATTTTTAATGGGTTAATAGTCTGCATTAGATTGGATTAGCATATAATAGGGAGAAAAATGTAATAGATAAGATTTACTTTATGAAGATGGCCTTTGGTCGGAACATGTAAAAGTTTATAAAGACGATCATAAATATATTTTGATTGGAAACGACTATTACATTTTTCTCCCTATTATGTTAATTTTAATAATGACGATGTTTTTTTTTGTTCAGGTAATTAACAAGAACAATTTTTGCTTCGCTTAAATAATTTTCTCTCATTTTGTCTGTTTATTAAAACTGATCTTTAAAATTTCGCAGGTTGCAAGTTCTTCGTGATTTCTTTTGAAGCGCCAAAAGTTCTGGTTCCACATGGATACGGCTCTCCCATTTCAGTATATGCTAAAATGAGAAAAATAAGCTATGTTGGAGTATGTCCGATTTTGTGATATGGTCAAACTTGCCCTACACTGAGAGAAATATCCTTTTCATTTAAAAGGAATTGCATTAAACCAAAAGTTTTTGCGTTTTCTATATGGCCAACATAATTTGGTGTTTCCTTGAAAAGAAATATAATGTTAAATTCACGCACTTCTTTGGAAATAATATATTTTTCGTTGAAACAGTTTATTCTTTTAAGTGAAAGATATTGATAATTGATTCATGTCCTCTTTATTTTGACCTTGAAAGCTATGCAGATTGGCAGAAAACTGTAAGCATTTTGATTCAAGAGGTTTTCTTATAACATTTATTCATTTTAGACTTAACCGTAAACACAACAAATCCACACCATCCTAGCACTCTAGTGTGCCGCTAAAGAAATCGTCCTTTCAATGGGGATGACTCCTATCAGATGTTGATCTGGT
Source organism: Protaetia brevitarsis (assembly GCA_004143645.1). NCBI lineage: Eukaryota > Metazoa > Arthropoda > Insecta > Coleoptera > Scarabaeidae > Protaetia > Protaetia brevitarsis. Next base: position 1,186,240 of record RXPK01000071.1, read on the forward strand.
AAATATACCAGATTAGTATGTTACGATCGTAGTTTCCAACCTATTTTGTGCGAAATGTTATCTGTTACTGGAATGAAATAGGAGATGCGCCATGCGACAATTTCTGTACTACAGATAAATATATCTGCTGTACTGTATGGGTAACTGCTATGCAAAAATAAAATGCGATATATATTTTTATTTCCATGTAAATATTTAGTTAAATTAATAAACACTGCGCTAGCTTTAAATAAATCTACTAACCAAATTATTTGTTTGATTGAATACAGAAATATTCCTAAATCAAGATATAATTTAGTAACTGTAACCAAATGCATGCAAAAATTGTTGAAAACAACAAGATCGTTTTTCCCGTGTATATCAGTTTTAAAACCTTCAAACACTATATGCTGCTGTGAAGTTCCTTGGCTTATAAGTAAATCAGCATTAACTAAAAAGATTCCAATTATCTCTAAAATTTCTTTAACCTCGGACGAAAAAGGAATATTCTTAAAATTCCTACATAAAGTGATAATTTAGTAACTGTAACCAAATGCATGAAAAAATTGTTGAAAACAAGATCGTTTTTCCCGTGTATAACAGTTTTAAAACCTTCAAACACTATATACTGCTGCAAAGTTCTTTGGCTTATAAGTAAATCAGCATTAACTGAAAAAATTACAATTATCTCTGAAATTTCTTTAACCTCGGGCGAAAAATATTCACTTTTGTTCATTATTTTGTTTGTGTATCTGAGACTTATGCACGTGGGAACATAAAACTAAAATATTTCCGCGTAAAAAAAGCGCCCAGCTTGAATCAGGTGCTTGCATTTTCAGTTAAAAGACAAAAGTTTCAAATCGATGAATACATGTATGTTCACACAAATAAACCAAAGCGACCGATTTTTTTATTTAAAATGCTGTATATAATTCAATAATACGATAACGTACTTAAAAGAAACTAAAATATGTTGTTAAATATGTACATAATAATAGCAATATAATATGAAATGTGTATTGTCTTACTTAGAAATTATACAGACATAAAATATTAATCAAAACTAAGGTGCATTCCATTTAATTAAATTACGGTTACTTTTCGTCCAAAAGCATGTACTTAAGAAGAAAATGTTTTTTCGGCAAAACGGTAGGCTATTTTCAAATAATATAAACACTTTTCTGCGAAAAGGTATCCTTTTCGTTTAACATGATAAAAACCAAAAGCTATAAAACTTTTCATTTAATGCAATCTCTTTTCTCAGTGTATTTTTAATTCAACATTACGGTTGATATTAGTGCTGCGCCAGATAGCCAGATATCAAAAACCAGCTAACCGTTTTTTTCCTAAAACCGGTTAATCAGTTTTCAGTGAAAATCTTTTTTTAATCTTATCTTTTTCTAAAATACTAAAACTAACATCACTCACTTCTTTGTGAAAAAAGTTGTGAAGAGAAATAACATTGACAAATCCAGTTTTTCGTTTTGATGCTATTAATAAAGCAAAAAAAATGTTTTAAAACAAAACAATTATCCAAATTCTCTTATGAATAAAATATTCAAACGAAGAACTTTTCTTTTTCATAATAAATCGAAAAAAAATATATAAATAATAACCAAACAAGAAAATATATTAAAATTGCCTATCAAAATAACAACAAACTACAAAACCAAATCTATACAAAATTAAAATAAAAAATCGAAAAAAATAAACATCACACATAGTAAGTAAGTGCCTAAGTAAAATTGTAATGGTGTATATATTGGAGAAACCATGCAATATTTAGAAAATAAAATAAAAGGATATAGGTATAGCAAAAATCTTACAGCTTCAAAAAAACATGAATCAACTCAAAATCATACATTTGATTTTAACAAAATAACAATTTTAAACAAAGAATAAAATTTAAAAACACGTAATCTACCCGAAATGATTTAAATTTATAAACATAAAAATGCAGTTAATGATAAAACAGATATACAGTACTTCACAAAGCTATATAACTTAATTTTATAACTAAGTAAATACAATAATATTTGTTAGAAATCTATTAATTACAAAATTTAATTAACAACGCTTTCATATTTAATTAACAATAATCAAACTAAGATACTTATTATATTGAAATGCAGTTTTTAAATAAAACAAGATATATTAAAAATTTGTAGTAAAAAAAACACTTATGATTTTGTCATATATTAAACAAAAAAAATATTTAGAGATAATTTTAACATCATTCCTTACAATTTATACTTTTGAGTTTTTTTTATAACTTCAAAAAGCTTTTCAAATAAAGGCGAAACGTTGTTATATATTTCCATATTTTTCTAAAGGATCTAAAAACTATGCAAAAGAAAGAAAACAAATAAAATATAAAACTGGTCAAGAAAAGAAATTTTAAAAGTAAATTAATAATAATTAACACATCGACTTTATGTTCTTTTTAAATACACTCTTTATATGTTAGAAAAGGATGTATGAACTTAAAATGAAGTAAAACGGAAAAATATAATTAATTAATATTGTACATTTTACTATAGCATTAACATTTAACTATTCAGAAGACAAGGACAGATCATGTAGGATTCCAAAAGCTTTCATAAAATAAGCCACCTCAGCAATCAAGCAAAGTTCGGATCAATATACAGTAAAGCTGATGGGAAACATCTTCGCATTTGTTGGTTATAAATACACAAAGGTTACAACTTTAATTAGTTTTGGCAACATTTTTATCTAATTCCTTGCCTTTAAAGATAATGATATCAAAATTAGGTACTAAGCATATGACAATAATGGATATTCGTCATTGAATTAATAGTTGAGCATTTTTTCTTTTGATTTCTATGTTTATCGTCTTCTACTGCTTCATTATTTGAATGGTAGCTTTATAACAAAGATTCTCGAAAATTTTGTAGAACATTCGAATTACGTACAGTATTCTTTCGTTTTAAAATGACGCTTATTATTTACCAATTCTTAATTTGTTCATTTTAAGATTCATAGTATCACAATTAATCTTTAATTACCTCTGTTTTTTTATGTTATTTTTTGCCTACTCGAGAGAACTTCTTTTGTCCTATTATAATCCTCAGCTACAAAAACATAATAACAACTATGACTCGACAGAATTGCTTTGGACTCGTTTTGGTAAATGAACAATAACGAACTGGAATTGCGTATTATAATTTGCGTTTTGGTCCAGAATTTTTAACGTAAACTGCGTTTGTTTTTGCACACCGTTGTACCGTTGATGGTGAAAATCATGTGGGTGCTACCAGTCGAGGAAAACACGCGGAACATGAACTTTGGCGTCGCTTGCCAAGAAATTCCTGCGAGATATTTTCGAGCGACGTGCATCAGTAAACGCGGCGCCTACTAACTACTAGGTGATACATAACATACTGTACTGAACGAATTACATACATAATTGTACCCAAGCGCACACTAATGTTGTTATTTTTCCTTTTGTTTTTGCCTTTAGTGATATACTTTCTCACTACTTATAAAATTACTCACAGGATTGTCAAAGAACTAGTTTAGTAATGTTGGCTCTCCAAATGAATTATAGACTACAGCACATTCGAATTTTATTAGGTTTTTGTTTGACGAACAGTATTTTCGCCATCAAAGCAAATTTTTAGTAAAATTAGTACCTAGTCTTTCTACAAACATTTTCGTGAAAATAAAATTTTAAATGGAAAATTTATTTAAGAAAGTTTTCGCAAATTTTATATTTTGCTCCAAAGAAAATCGATTTCGCCCCATATAGGCATACGTTATTTAACAAAAGTCAACCAAACGAAAATAACATCCCTACAGTTGCTGCAGGGCTAGTTTTTTTGGCATAATTTTTAAACAAAGGCATCCGTACAACATAAAACATAATCATGACGTAACCTATAAGAGAAAACAAGCGGCAGTAGATGGATGTATTGTAGTGTTTGATGTAGTATTCGCGTGCTATTATCTAGTAAAATAAATCAAGTTGATTTTATAGCTATTTTTTTTAGCGATTTTGTACATTGCAAATAAGTCCGATATACGATTTCACAATCAACTTAACCTAAAGCATCAGGCGATAAATGGATATACAGCCTGGGGCCACTACATTCGCGTCGGTTTATATACGAAAAGTGGTAACATATTTAATTTTTTTTTGTTAAGGATTATACAATTATATTTAACAAGGCATGCTTGCCATGCATATTTAAGCTAGATATTTGAAACTGTATTTATTTTTTAACTAACGCATTAAACTTGATAATAGTAAAAGTACTGCAAAAAATGTACAGGGTGAACAAAAACATACTTTTAATTTAAAAACTATCTTTAATTTAAAGGCAAGTAACTTTCTTATTTTAAATGGAACACCTGTATTTATTACCTTATTCTAATTTTAACGATCTTTAAGATTGTATTAGTGCTTCCTATACCTATTTGTTATGGTTTCTTAGTAATTTAGAATTTTCTATTTCAAATATTAATTCCTATCCATTCTTATTTCAAAAGTAGGCTTAGACGAAAGTGTCGCCATTATTCATTATATTACACAAAAGTTATTTGACAGCAACAGAACTTGTCAGTTACGCATCATTGTTGTTCGTGGGTATTTAAAAAGCATTTTTACGCTATTTACAATGAGAAATTACCCTCAAGAAGCCACTCCTACAATCATATCAATCTTTGCTATTGATATGATTTTAATAATTGGAGAATGTGAAGTTATTCGCTAGCATCAAGGATTTATGCGCAAAAATATCCTAACAGACGCCATCCCGATAAGCGTTTTTTAGAAAATTTGCTGCAAGTTTTCTCACGAAGTGTGTGTTATAAGAAAACGGCAAAAACCGATTACCGGAAATAAAAGAAATAATATTTTAGTTATCGGATCTCTTGCTGAAAATCCGCATACAAGTCAGTGAAAAATAAATTAAACTACACATATGACAGGCATGCCTCTTAAATTTGGGTCTACATTTTGAGGAATAGTTAATTATCTCGTAAACGAGTTGAATTAGGCATAAAAAAACCTATCACCAACTTGTCTTTATTTAGTCTGTATCAAAATATGTCATAATATACAGGATGTTCCAATTAATTTTTCACAACTTTGGTGTGTAACTTTTCTTTGAGTCACCTTGTATACTTCAAAATAATTTTGAAATGTGGTCCTTCCAAATCTGTACAACCCTTAACAAAAAAAAATATTGAAAATATGTTACCACTTTTCGTATAAACCGACGCGAATGTGGTGGCCCACATGTATATACAGTGAGGTCGTAAATGGTCCCCCCCCTCCGATAACTTTTGAATGGTATGAGATAGAGCAATGAAACAAAAACCAAGTGAAATTAGAGATAATTTGTGATTTTTGCCTATAGAGATACGCACATGGCTTCTGATGTAAAAATAGAGGCGAGCTATCTTTAAATTTTAAATAGGAAGTAATTTTATTTAGAAGCTCATTTGGAAGATATTTCTATTACTTTTATGGCAATGCAAACAGTTTTACGATTTTCGAATTTTTTACCAACTTATCCAAGATAATAATTGGAGTACTTTACGTTACTTTTGGTATAGCCTTCGTAGAAATATCGTGGTTTTACGTGACTTAGAAGCGATTGCTGTAAAATATGACATAGTTACAATGACATTTCTTGCAAAATTTAAGCAAAATGTCTTATCTGTCAGGTGATGTGTCATGTGTGTGGTGTCCATGTCACAGATTACTGTAATTACAGCTTCCTGTACACTATATCCAAAAAGCGAATATGAGGGCTATAGAAAAAGTAACGTAAGTACTCCATTATTAATCTTGGATAAGTTGGTAAAAATTTCGAAAATCGTAAAACTGTTTGCATTGCCATAAAAGATAATAGAAATATCTTCCAAATGAGCTTCTAAATGAAATTACTTCCTATTTAAAATTTTAAAGATAGCTACGCCCTCTATTTTACATCAGAAGCCATGTGCGTATCTCTATAGGCAAAAAATCACAAATTATCTCTAATTTCACTTGGTTTTTGTTCCATTGCTCTATCTCATACCATTCAAAAGTTATCAGGGGGGGGGGGCATTTACGACCTCACTGTATATGGTTTACGTCAAAAACATATTAAAAATTTTAACTTTCTAAAATTACATTTTTAACATCACAAATTAAATGTTATTTGTCAAACAAGTTTACTTTTTAAATGTGTGGTATAGGGAATGTAAATGTTGGACTTGGAACCTACATCTCAACTAGGGTGTGAACCTAAGGTTCTGTACCCTTTCATCTCTGATAGAAGCGGCGCGATCAAGCCGCTGGGTGGGTGTTTTTTTGTTGAGTAAACTTATGTAATAAGTTACTCTTATAAATAAGTTACTCTAAGTCATTTTTAAATCTAAGCCGAACCTAACTTTGAAAAGTGTTTGAAGTTTTACCTCATTATAAGGTGTTTGAAGGCGGTCGTCAGGGTTTTTTGAACGTTAGATGTTACTCTAAGAAAACATCTAGACGTCTGACTCGTGCGAGTGGAGGTGGACGATCCTGGGGTTCCACGACCGCTGAGTTGGGCGCGAGCCGAAGCAGCGTTGAGGGTCTGCTTAAGGAAGTCTCGGAGAATGTAAATGTGCTAAAGAAGAAACCTTATATACACTATCGGCTAAGAACAAAATTTAATCAAAAGAGCGTGAGAATTATGGTTTGGTTTTTCGTTTTTCGTAGAAATTAACTGTCGAGATTTTTGAAATCTGGCTCTACAGAAAGTCTCGTCATATGTTTGTTGATTTTTAAGAATTGTTCTCTTTTTGTTGTTCCGGTGTTATTGTGATTGGTAGAATTCTGATTATACCTCATAAACTCCATCTAAGTGCCGATGTGATCATTGCTATATGCACGCACGCACTAACGTCATTCATGCCACCCTATGCAATTTCAGGCTTCGAGCACTGATAGCTCAAGAATTTCACGTCATGAGTATTATAACTGAATTATTTCAATAAAATTATTTTGTATTCTCAAATAAAAATTCGATTGCCACTATGTAAATGAATAATTTTGTTGAATAAGGTCAAATTAGATTGTCGCAACCAAATCATTTTTTTCATCTATGTATAATTGAATAATTGTTGCAACAGGGAAGGAATCTTTAAAAGATTTATTGATCATTGGTTCCTGTAGCATAACATCATTTACTTCATGTTTTAGGCGTTGCCAACTTATAATAGCACCATGTACACTTCTCGCAGGAAAAATCGGGACACCAGCAGTCGTCAATTTTAAAATTTCTTGGGTGTAAATGCAGCTTTTAGAGGATATATTCACTTATCAAAGCCATAAATCACATAAATGTATAGAGAGAAAAAGGTTTATATATAGAAAATAAACAAATCGGAGTTTCGGTGGCGGTGTTTCCTTTAGAAATACGGAATACGGAAATATTCAAAAAGATTCATAACAACAAAAAGGCCTCTTGAATAGACGGCTTCGTTTAGAAATATAGTATAGGTATGTATTTAACTTTTTTGATGTTATGCAGAGATAAATTGTTTTTTAAGAAAACATTGGTTATGAGATTTTAAAATTACATTACTTGTTAGTGCTACTTTGATATTAGTTACTTACGTTAACAATAGACAATATGTCAATCAGCCTCCTGACTTTTGGGAGAATGTGATTCTTACAGGTTTATTGATTACACTATTATTGTTTCGTATTCTTAAATTATTATTGTTGTTTAGTATTCTTAAATATTGTATTACTTTAATGTTTTCGTCTATCTATTAAAAAAAAACCAAAAACAGTTTTAAGATTTAAAGCAATTAAGTTCGCAAAGAAATTATTTTTTGTATTAACCCTCCGTTTATTATATTTTCAAGAAATATATCTTAGTGTAATCCAATATCTTTATTCTATTTTATTGAAACACTTTTGGTCTGTAGCACAGCTCCAGGCAGTAGAAATGAGAAAATATTAAAATTAAATGAATCAAATCCAAAAAGAAATATTTTACCACTAACTGAGATTGACGAACAATATGCTATTTTACCATGTTTGTTATGTATGTAAATGAAACGATATTGTAAATAATTGTTAATAAAACATGTGCTACATAGTCAGTTTGTAAACAGACCAAGCGCTAGCCATATTTCAAGAAAATAGAACGACATTGGATTACACATATTGCAGCTACGGTCTAGCTGCAATATGTTTCTTGAATATACAATAAACGCAGGGTTATTTAATTTATAAATAATTTCTTTGCGAACTTAATCGCTTCAATAATTTTATAAATAACCTTAAAATTATTTTTGGCAATTTTTTAATACATAAAAACCTGATAATAATGCAATATTTAAGAATATTAACCAACAATAATAGTTAATACATCAATAATTGTGTAATCAATAAATCTATGAAAATCACACTTTCCCGAAACTAAGGAGACTGATTGATTGTTTATTGCTAAAGTTGTACTTGCGCGCATAAATCGAACTAAGTGACTAATATCAAAGCAGCACTAACAAGTAATATAATTTTAAAATCCCATCACCATATGTTTTCTTAAAAAAGAATTATCTCTACATGACATCAAATAAGTTAAATACATATACTATATTTCTAAATGAAGCCGTCTATTCAAGAGGCCTTTTTGTTGTTACGTATTTTTTGTTGTTGCATGAATCCGTATTCGGTATCTCCAAAGAAAACGCCGCCGCCGAAACTCCAATGTGTTTATTTAGTGTATAAACCTTTTTTTCTGTATACATTTATATTTCTGTTTAAAGCTGCATTTACACCCAAGAAATTTTAAAATTCTCGATTGCTGGTGTCCCCGATTTTTCCTGCGAGAAGTGTACTTACATTATTAAGATATATTAACGTTACTAAAAGCACAATTGCTAAAATATACAGATAATAAATCAACCCGACGCAGTAGATTTCGTATCACTGAAAGAAATTAGGGATATATGGTACCTAACGTACCAGAGACTTGCACGAGTAAGTAAAAATGTAATCGATTAATACTGTAACTTACTCGTAAGAATATGAAAATGCAGAAGTTGCAAGTAGTTTTGGTAAAACATATTTTATTAACTACTTTAAAACTTTAAAACCATTTACACTGCTTTATTTGAATCAATAGTATTAAGTATGGTTTAACTAATATATGAAGGTCTGTCTTAAATTATTAATGTTATCTCTTTCTACAAGATACAATAGTGAGAAAATATCTGATCGAAATTTAAATGACAAATTTAAATATATGTTTGAGGTGCTATCTATTATTATCTACATGTGTAAAAAGAAAATACAAAATTTTCCAACTGCTCCTGACGATGCCGCGAGTAGTAATCATACGATACCACGATGCCGTACTCACTCGTGCAGGTCTCTGGTACCTACTTCTATAATAAACCGAAATTTTGATGCATTCTAGCAAATAGTGTTTCTACATAAGTAATAGCTGATTCATACAATACTGTTTGTATTCATTTGAACTAGCAGAGTATGCTAGATGCTATTTACTGAGAGACCGACTAGCGTTTCCAAAATAAATATTTTGAGTCAAGGCAATTAATCTTTGTATTTACAAGGAATAAAGCAGATGAATACCAAACGCTGAGTAATCCAAAACACGGCCTATTAAAAATAGTAGTTATTCTTGAAATAGATCAATTTTCAAATCAATTTGTAGCTAAATTAATATGTATTAAAGTTCTTTATTAAAATAAAGATACCAATAATTATTTTAACTACTTTACTTCCTTCAATGTCAATCTAACAACGGAAATGGGACATCGTAACAATGTGTAACCTTCACGGTTTCCTTTTCGAAATTTTTATCTATTCACGAAATTAACATACAAATAGATGTCGTTACGCGCAAACATATATTCGGCGAACCATCCAAAGTTCACAAATGCAGAGAGGATAGCGTATTACTGATATTGTATGTGTACATAAATACGTTGTACCTATATGAATATAGTGATTTATCTCTCACAGAAATATTTCTAATTTTATCGATAAGTGCTATTTATAAACAAATGATAGATGCATATTATTCATGGCGGCGTTATATGAAACGAATCTTTTGGGCTTGCATACTTTGTACAACAGATACATGCCGATTGTAAGTCGGGAATGATTTCGCAATATTGTTTCACGTTACGTATATGCATACAATTTGCAACTCGCACATTCGAATGACGTCGTGGACGATGATGAAATGCCAGCTGACTTTGTTATTTCGAACGTGCTCCGAATAACTGGATTTCTAGGTTTTCCTGTTTCGGAATTCAAATGATAAGTGATTTGTTCAATAATGTGATAATAATTTTGTAAAAGGATTTACGTTGATTTAAATAAAATCATTTCAAAGTGACAATCATAATTAAATTTTAAATAAATTATACCTTTATTCTAACGATAATTCTACCTTTAATTTAAGTATTTAATGCTTGATTTAATACATATCTATTAAAGAAAGGCATTTAGTCCGTTCACGTGAACAACTTACACTTAAATTTATACAGTTTATGCACTGTAAAGTATCGTTTGTAAATACATATCTTCCTCAGAAAACTCTTTCTTTGCATTAGATTTAGCCATAGATAACTGTTAGGTATGTAGATTCATGTTTGTAGTTAATGAGTAACTATAGTAAACAAGTTTTTGTTATTATAATATTTATCAATAAAATACTAGTTGTATCAGTTGTAAGACTATTTTTATGTACTAGTGTACATCATAGTCAATGGACATTAAGTGGCGACGAGGATGGGATAGATCTCCGCGAGTGGCACATTTGAGATCTAAATCGTGGAAAATATTTATACGTGAAAAAAATGGCAGTGATTACAGCATATGTGGGGCATTAAAGTTTCTACGAGATATACCTGTTTTATCCGCAAATCGACTACAAATTTAAATTGGGAAATACTTTTTGTCAAATTTTAGATATGATATCTTGGTTATATCAGTTCTAAGAAAAATAATGCTGATTGTTTGTCGCGACTATCGTTATCCTCAAATTGAGAAAGAAGCACTCGCGATTATTTTTGGGGTGAAACGATTTAGTCAATATTTGTACGGTACTAAATTTATATTAGAAACTGATTCGAAACCATTAGTGACTATTTAGGTCCGTTGTTTGGTAAATATGTTTTAGTAGTGATAGATGCTCACTCAAAATGGATAGAGACATTTGTAACCTACAGTACAGATACGCGAACGACTATTGAACATTTGCGAAATTTAGTATATTAACATCAGAAACATTCATAAACCATTTACTGTTATCAAGAAATTAATTTTTGTAATATTTCTATAATATATTAATTTTTGAAATTTATTAATAAGTAGTAACCTTACCTTGTTAAATGTATTTTGAAAAGATTGTAACAAACTGTTTTTGAAATTATTAAAAATTATTAATTTTAAAACAGATACAAATCAACTTAACCATATTTATTGTAACATTTTACACAATATCTAGTAACATTACCTTGTTGACAAAAATATTTTTCTGACTTTTTAGCAATTCTAAATTCCAAAACTTTTAATTATATCAATATATTTAAATTTGTAAGTATTATTTTTATATTTTCTTTATTATTGCTTCATATCCTTTTATGATATTGTAGAAATCCTCCTGCCGAAGTCATTAAATAAATAACGAAATATTGAGGTCGTATAATGTAGTTTTCATTAAATAGACCGCATTACCCATACATCTAATTTTATTCCGTAAAGGTGTCTATATAGATAGCCAATCAAAACAGTACATTGAAAAAATAATTCCCGCACATAAATTAATTAAATGCATATGGGGGGAGCATTTTAGATAGGCAACTAACCTAACAAAGTCATATAATTGTGATCCGTAATGCATAATTCCTCTAATACCTAATACGTCGATTTTTATTTCATTGTGCACTTATTTTTGTCGACGAATATCCTTAAACTATATTTATAAATATTGAGAATCGTGCATTTTATTGTCGAAACTAAGGCGGTATAATTGTTTGAATAATTTTTCCTGTGTTTGAAACCACCACCTCTCAAAATTTGAAGTATTGTAAAACGAAAGTGGCATTAGTATGTACAAATAACAATAATTATTCAGAAGAAGTAAAATTGTGCGTTACGTTGTTCAAAGATATAATAGGAAAAAAATTGCAACAAGATCGGTTTGCGCATTTCAATGGTGTCACCGTTTTCTTAGAATGGATGGCGGTATTGAGTAGTTATATGTGCTGTACAGCAAGAGAAAAAAGTTTCCGCGTAGCTTGGTAAAGAAAAATATGAGGTGAACACAATTTTTACGGGATATATTGTAACATTCGGCGCTACTCAACAAAATAAATGAAAAGAATTTATATATTTCTTTTCGACTGCCGGCAATAGACACCGCCAGCTGTTATGTTTGTTTGCGGTTTTGAAATAAGATCGTAAAAAGATGTAAACACCCGACTAGGGAAAATATTAAAATATATCTATTTACCGCTACTTGGTCGTACATTTTTACATTCTGGATTATTAAATATCAAGTTAAATTACCTATATAAAGAAGAGAAAAAGAAAACAAATAAACGGTCTGATTCGTCAAAGAAGTAAAACTTCTATGGAAATTATCACTAATTTAGAAATCTTACTTGTGAGTATTCCAGACTACATGCAAAAATCTTGGAAAAGTTACCCACGTTTCGAAATTTTACTATGAATATTCGACGTTATATGAAAAAAACCTTCGAAAAATTACTTGTAGTTAGAAATATTACTTTTAAAAGTAAAATACCTGTACGGTTTTAGGGGCACAAAATTGCCCCAAAATTGTACAGGGATTTTTACCAATTTTTTTTTTAGTGCTATATACTGCAACACATAGCTATAGATGATATTGAGAGGACTAGTGAACTTCCAGATACAATCAAAACTGTTTTAGGAATGTATTCGAGAACTGAATAACGTGACAGACCGTAATAAAGTCACTTTGCTGTGGGTGCGCGGACATTCGGTAATCGAAGGAAAGGAAAAAGCCGATGAGTTAGCAAGGAAGGGATCATTGGCTTCATATATAGGCCCGGAACCTGTTCTAGAAGCGTCCGAAAACACAGCACGAGATCAGGTAAGAAACTGAACAAAAGAAAAACATAAAGAGCACTGAAATATAACAACCACGCAAATGCATGGAAAGACACTGATGAACTACTGCAGCTTAATAGGGATCATCTTCACATCGTAGCTAGTCCCTTTACAGATCACTGCGCACTGAAAGAGCACCTACAGAAGAATGGGCTCGACACTGGAAATATCAACTGCAGCCTATGTAATGGGATAACAGAGAATGCCTACTACATTCTGTGTGAATGCAAGGTTCTAGACGCAATTTTTTGGCAAGCAACAAATGAGCCCAGAGGATCATTTCGGTCAGACAGCCAGAGACCTGTACAGACTAGTGCAGGGTACTAGAATATAAGAACGTCTGGTATAATTTAATGGGTAAAAGAAAAGGGAGGCCAAATACAGAAAGCCAAGAGCCTGCAGTGTTTTCGGATACTGCAGGTTAAACGGCTCCCACAAAAAATGCTAATGCTAGAATTTATTGACGCCTTTTAATTTTCTGAACTGTGTACTGTAAATCCCATTCATTTAGCGTTTTGTTTTAAAACCTGTTATTTCTCGTTATAGTACGCGCAAACAACAATCCCGCTCTGAGAAACCACTTATTTTTCTCGGCGCTTTTGCGCCTTCTAGGAAAAACGTAGTTCTCTGAACCGATTATTATTTATGATGCCAATTTAAAATTAGCTTTCACATATACTGTCTCAGAAAATATGACAGTAATAAGAGTCATAAACATTACAGAAAAAAATGTTTTTAACCGCTATAGGTTACAGAAGTATAGAAGAAAAGCTTGTAATGGAAAATTTGATAAAATATATGTAGGTTGTAGAAACAAAATTGAAATTATAAAATACTAACATCCTTTCTTCAGTAGGTATGTAATACTTACAAAATATTTGCATTAATTTAAGCATCTCTCCGTTAGCTTTTTCGTCTTTCCTAATCAAACAGTCTTTTCTAATCAGTAATGGAATTGGGTTTGTATCGTTAAGATAAGCAAGTTAAATTCAATTTACGCAGCACCTATTTCTAAAGATCCCTTGTTTTTACGTAACAGAAATTGATAACTGACCTATATATATCTAAAAATGATACAGACTTCCTCTGCGGTGGCACGTAGAGATAAGAAATAATATATACACATACATGTACTTCAATAGAGTTTATGCCTTATCGGGAGGAAAAGTGCGTATGTACTCGGATTTTAATAGTATAGTAGTACACATGTTTTTTTTTTTATTATTTACACTGCACATATTGTTGTGGTATTACATACATGTTATTTATGTTTGACGACCGAGATACCTTCCACTTATTCACTTGGTAGTAGTGATGAACACTATTGATAGTAAGCTATCGATGCAAATGTAAAACAGAAACGGAAGAGTGAATGTTCTTTCAAACCACATTTACAGTGGAATAGTTCAGTATGTATAAATATTAGCGCATTAACCATAGCTGGTTCGACTATCAATATGCTAAAAGTGTTTAACACTTTTTCGCGAGACGTAGTTTTGAGAACGGTTTGTATAGGACCTAAAATACGCTGAAAACGCTTACTCTATTATATTTGACATCGTTTACACCCTTAATCTCAGATTTTATTTGACAGACGTGTTAAGAGATGTCTAAAGATCATTTTTTAAAAAATATGAAAATGGAAATATTTTTGTAACAATTTCTATAAACAATCAAAGTTGGCCGACCCGACTAAATGCACGCACCGCTGTAGATTTAATTCTATTGACATCATTCTTCATCTTTAATCTCATATTTTGTTTGACAGACGTCGTTGAGGTATGTCCGGAGATCATATTAAAAATATAAAAATGATAATATTTTGTAATTTCCATAAACAATCACAGCTGACTGATTGCTCTTTCAATTTGATTGTATGAAGGCATGAGTTGTTAACTGTTATAGAATTCATTGTTAATACTATTATTATTATGCCTGGCCTGGAAGATGCAAGTTAGAAGCAGTATTCTGAACACATCTACATTAAATTTTCTGCTGTATTTTACCCATATTACGTTTTATAACATTTAATATACTCAGACCATTAGATCTTTTATCATCTCCGAATATTGCGTTGCCTGTATTTCGAATTACTTTGTGGTTGTAATTTCCAGAAACAAAAATATTTACACTCTTTTGGAAAAATAACTTCACACAATACAGATTTATCGTACAAACAAGACTATCTAACTACTACTAATATCACATGCAGTTTCTTCCTCATGACTTGCGTTAACAGAAGTATTTTGAATAAGCAAGTTTTTCTGCTGTATTTTACTTATATTACGTTTTATAACATTTAATATACTCAGATTATTAGATCTATTATTATCTCCGAATATTGCGTTGGCTGCATTTCGAATTACTTTTTGTTTGTAATTCATAGGTCTGATTTAGACAACACCCAGAAAACTTTTACTTAAAAAGCCGATAAGCTCGCTCCTGCAAATATATTTTTATATCGGTTGAATCCTGGAATATTCAAAGTTACGTATAAATCACAAATAAGGTCATTATTGTATCAAAAACCTAAATAAATAAAATTTAAATTCTGAAGATCACGAAAGCAAATTATAAAAATTGTTACAAACATTTTGTCATTTTTGTATATTTTTTTAAATGATTTGTAGACATCCCTTAGCACGTCTGTCGAATAAAATTTGAGATTAGAGTGACGAGCGATGTCAAAATAAATAAAGTCTACAGCAGCGGATCGGTAGAATTTGATTGTTTATATAAATTGTTACTAGAATATTGTCTTTTTGTTTTTTTTTTAAATGATTTTTAAACATCTCTTAGTACGTCTGTCGAATAAAATTGGAGATTGAAGGTGTATAGTAGCCTGACATGCACGACACTAGCTTCAGAGATTGCAAAATAGAGTTCCAGTTAACATAGTGACCCTTAAAGTTTTGGGTACCACAATATGGTGATCCCAAAATAAACAACCATTATGAGTACTAAATTCATAACGTTTAGGGAAATACGGTTTAATTAGCATATTATTGCATTTCTGAGGGCATCCCTTTTTAACGTAATCTATGATTCTATTCAAAACTTTATCAACTTTTGTTTCCCTCTTAATATTTTCAAAATTTATTTTATGTTCAAAACCAATCGGAAAAAAAATACAATAATCAAGTTCAACCTGTGATTCCGAATCATATTCAACTGATGTACATGGCAATCTGGATAGACTATCTGCCCAATTCTTATCCAAGGGCACATATTCAATTTCATACTTATAATTTGAAAGAATTACGGCCCATCGCCTCAATCTATTTGCTGAAAACTAAGAGATTCCTCGTCTGTAACCAAAGATAGCCAGTAATTGTTTATGGTCCGTTACTAACATAAATTTTCTAGCAAAAACATACTGACTAAACTTTG
Source organism: Protaetia brevitarsis (assembly GCA_004143645.1). NCBI lineage: Eukaryota > Metazoa > Arthropoda > Insecta > Coleoptera > Scarabaeidae > Protaetia > Protaetia brevitarsis. The sequence continues at coordinate 1,202,744 of RXPK01000071.1, forward strand.
AAAAACCAGAATTATGTGTGGTTGAGCTATTATTAGCTGAACCCTCTTTTTCAATCTGTGAATATTTTTCTTCATGAGTATTCAAGTTTCTTGAAACAAATGCTATAGGTTTGTTGGTTCCATCTGGAAAACATGGCTAAGGATGGCTCTAATACCATACATACTAGCGCCAACTGTTAATTTTAATTCTAATTCCAGATTAAAATGAACGAAGTCAAAATAAATAAAGTTTATGGCGGAGCCGGTGTGTGAATTTAGTTGGGATGGTTAGAAATGTTAAAAGCATCATTATTTGGTAAGAATATTATGTTTTTTTACTGTTTGCAATGCTATGTGAGCTAACTTTATTTACATAACGCAACTGTATTACATTTGGAGTTAATCTTACTGAAAAGAACCTGGGGGTTGGGAGTATCTATCAGGCGCGTCCCCGGGGTGGTGGATAGGGGAAAGGCCATCTTGTCAGGGTTATAGGCTATAAGTTCGTCCTCTCTGCTTAAAACCGGAGCAGGATGAATGAAGACCGTTGCCGTGAACCACTCCTCCCTTGCCCGAGCTATCGTGTCGTGGCTAAGGGCTTGTGCAGGGTTCTACAACAATGCCAGTTGTTGCTTTCGGCAACCGAAAGCCCAACTGTTAAACCAGGTGCCAAAAGGGCTCTTGGCTTAACTGCACGGACCGAGAGGAGACAACCTCAACAAAATCCTAATTCCTAAGGTGGCGGACTAGGCTGATGGGATGCGTGGCTGGATAGAAGACCACTCTACTAGTCCAACCTTGGGGCACCTGTCGCACCCCATTGTATTTAGCAAAGGGAGGAGCAAAACGACTGGAGCAGATTGGGGAACAGGATGGTATTCATCCCCTCTCAAATTGCGTAGCACTGTGCAACTTAAGGGCGTTGCAGCTGGGAGCACGTGAAATGGAAGAGAGAGACTTACCTAACCTGGGGGCTTCTGATATTCTACACTTTCTGAAAGGAATAACATTGGAAGGCCAGCTGTAAAACAGCAAGAATAAGGGACACAATAGATCTTTTAGGTCGCAGTGTAATATCACCCTTGTATACATACATACATACATACATACTGAAAAGAAATCTGTTGCTGAAACTATTGCTAACTTCAGATCGGTAGTAACTTTGTTATCAACGTGACTTATAAAATTAGTTTTTTTACTGTATTATTTTCTGTAATACAAGTTGAGAAATTACATATTATGACAATAAACTGGTTTTATATACATATTAGATCCATTCGTGACTCATATTTAATCAAATCAATTACCATCGAACATATAGGCGATAAATATGGAGTAACTTGATATGGAAAATCCCACAAATATTCAGTCAACTTAGACTGACCAATCGTCTTTTACGACAATGAATCACTCAACGTCGACTCTTCGCCATAACAAACCAATATAGCACTGTTGATATGACGATAAAAGCCTACTAGTTCATTGGTTAACTGCTATGGTCTTTGCGTTCATACATTTCGTACAACAATATCCACTTATTTGTGTATACGTGCGACGACTTGTTGATATACTTGATAAGTAATAAAAATAAATATTTTACGTTGGTACGCTGGAACGGAAATGGAATTACCTACGCACCAGACGTACTCCGCATTATAAATAATTCATGGCCGGACCAACGTAGTAGTTTATACCTGCTTTATGGATATTCTCGATAGTTTAAACGCACTTCAATTCGTAGAGCTGTACAGATTCTAATCTAACGGTAGGTAATAATTATGCGTTGTGGACTTATATGTATGTAAGTGTATTTACGGCCTCTTCTCTAAATTCTTCCTACGGTATTTTCGCGACTTGTAGGCTGGGATAATTATTAGGTGTGATGGAATAAAGTGTTAAATGTGGTATACTTGTTCTTAGTATTATCACAAAGACGAATATTGACGTTTATTGTCCGATGATGGTTAATTAGGAAAGTAGGATTGGAATAGGAATTAAAAATAAATAGGTTGAATAGGAATTTTCGCTTTTAATTAATTTTCTCTATTTACAAGAAAATTTGTTTTCGGCTTTTGTAATGAGACTTTTTCAAATCAAGGGAAACTTTTTTTTATTTTACTTTTAATTAGAGCTAATTCAACCCTAAGTAATTTACTTAATGGCGAGACGTGTTATCCTGTATATAACGCCTCTCTCTGTTAGGCACCTTCGCTGCGTCATATCTTCGATCTAATCATCAAGATCTGGGAAAGATATGATTCTATAACTTGAATTATAGTCGGGCCACCCAATGCAACGAGTGATCACGTACAGGTCTCAATGCAAACGTACGGAAAGCCATGATTACACGATATATGACAAATAAAATATTTAAATTGAAATACACCGACAATTAAATTTTGCCCTAATTCAGTTTTCAGTTTTAGAAACTAAATGTTTGAATTTAAAAACTATATGTACGTAAGTAATGGTTATAAAATAGTAGTGTCACTACAACGGACAAATATCGAATGTAAGTAAACTGCTGCGGTGTAAAACGGTTTTCCAACTGCGATACCTTAACAGCGCCATTCGACAATGGCGTGTGTATATCATGAGTTTTTATTACTCCGTAGGTTCGGTGGCCCTACCAAGTATATAGAGTAAGGACAACGGATGAGTCATCGAGATCTGAATTTCTAAGACTAACTTCACTTCAAACAACAGCTTCCCAATATTGTTTGTTATTGGTTACATTGGGACCTACATAAATTAATTTATTAGTGTTATCTACATGATTTACTTGTTTTATTTAATTATTTCACGTATTTTATTAATTTTAAATTATCCCTACAGTTTTAAAAACAATTAATGAACCTTGATAAGGTGCATTGTATAAAAGATAAGGTTAGTGGCCATAACATTTACATACATGTACATTTTAAGTGAAGTAACCGTGAAAGAAGACGCCAATGGGTATCATGCTATTGTGACATTCGCTCTTGCAAGATGAATTCTGATGTTAACGATGGTTGCAGTTTCTTTGGATTTCCGAATGAATCTCTTATATACAACAGGAGAAGAATTAAGAAAGTGCATGGATAAGAAGAACTATTGTCGTTGTGCAGAGGTTCTGAGGTCACATTAAATCAATTTATTTGTTAGATACTCATTTTAAACCATATCGCAATTTAAGATACTAACCAACTTAATTAATTTTATGCTCATTTTTTAAATTAATGTGATTTCAGTCTGAACTGCATTATATTAGCATAAATTTTAATCCTCACATTTTATATTTATTCACATTATAGACAACTCGATATTATTTAGTCTACGTCTGAAACTCTATCCACTATTGCAATCGGACAGTCATCATTGTTGACAAACCACCGCACGCAGGGTCGGATGTTAGCAATGAATTGGTCGTATAAAAAGGAACAGTCTTTGTATGACACAGAACGATATAGTCATAACTCTTGAACCCTAATTATAAGTTGGTGTGGTTTCGTGTCAGAACTTTGCAAGTCTACAACAAAAACCTTCCACCAAAGTCGTTGGATTTTTATTAATTTATTTGATAAAGAACTACAACATTATACATACATATAAGATATATAAATAAAGATTAGTTTCACAAAAAGGAAAGAATGTGAATTCAATTATTGCAAAATACTTGCAAATATACTGCTGTGGACTGGCACCCCGGGTTTGGAAATTTAAATGTGTATTTTCATTATCTCTAATCGCCTTGTGCAAAACAATGTTAGAGTTTCCACTATTCTCATATTTTTTGATATTTGCTTAAGAATATTTGATTTAATTGTTTAGTATCATTTTATTTGCTTCAGTGTGTATAGTTAATTTCATTTATTTGTAGATTTTGCGTATGCGTGCGTGTGCGTTCATCGCACGCAGATTGTAAATTTCATATTTATGCGAGTGTTTACCCTTGAGGCCCAGAGAGTTACTAGATGGACGAGCGCGTGTCTGTCTTGTTTGTTTTCTTGTTACCGTTTCTGTAATCCTTTTTCATTTTAAGATGTAGTTCGTTGCTTTGATTTAAAATCGTCCATCTAGTAATTCGTTTAAATAGTGTTAGATAGTTGTGCACAATATACATGTAAGGCTTTTTAATAATATTCGTTTTAGAAGTAATCGCGTTTAGTTTTCCGTTTTTTTTTTAGTAGTTATCAAATTAATTTTATTTTATCACCTCGGGTTAGGTGAAGTGTAAGCTGTGAGCTTGTTTTAAATTCATTTTTAATTTGCTTGTTTCTCTACGTTATTTGAATTAAATTTTAGTTTGCTTTGAATTTTAGAAACCACGTGGATTTTTGTTGTTTAAGAAAGTCCTTCTAGAACGAATTCACCATTTTGTTTGCTAAAGGATTTGCATTGTCCTTTTTTAAATTGTAGAATCTTATGCAGGTTTGTTTTTTTGCCAGAATCTTATATTCATGGTTTTCATTTATCCTGTAAATTGTATCAAATGTTTTTTTTTCTTTTTTTTTTTAAATAAATTTAATGATTGTAAATATCATTTTAATATCACAGTTTCTTTTATTTTTGAATCAGCCATTTCAATTTTTGGGGATCTTAAAGAAAGTAAATTTTGTAAACGCCCACTATTAATTTTTAAAAAAAATTACTCTGAGATTTAAGAATCTCTGGCGCCCTTGTAAATTCAGTTTTGCTGAGCTAGCTAAATTAATTTTGTCATTTTTAATTTCTCTTTACTTATATGCTTGGACCATCAGTTCACAGCATATATATACGTATCACTTAATCAAACATTATTTTACTAAGATCGTATTTTTTATTACTATAAGCTGTTCCAGAAATATTTGCAATAAAATCACAATAAAAACGCATAAGTTTGTGGATTTTTCTAATCTATTTTCCTACTTCCTTTAAAATATAAATTACTCCACACGTTTGAAAATTCCCGGCAACAGCTTTACAAGATGACAGCTAGGCTTGAAGGTCATTGAAAACGGATCACAAAATAACAAAGGATTTTGCGAATTTGTTCTTACTGCTATATACTGTGGCCCTACTATAGCACTACATTATTATCACTAATATTATGTATACTACACACAAAAAAAATCTACTATCAATCTGAATATTTTTATTTATTCAGAAATCGAAATTTAATATATATTTAAAGGAACTAAATCTCGTTGGTTAGAACATAAGAGTAAATTCTCTGCAAACACAATATATTCTTAAAACAAATAGTATAAATATTTGCATTGAGTATACTTCCTCCAAATGAACATTGTTACTGTTGTAAGAAATAAATCTATGCAATCATAGTGAGAAAGTCTATAGATTCAAAATAAAATCCCTTATACGTTTGATATAATGAATTACTATATAATATAAAATTATTAAATGTTTTGTACTGAAAACTTGAAATATCAAATTGAAATTACCATAATATAGAAATATTTGAAACGAATTTTACCCCACCATTTATTGCACTAAAACTTATCTGTCATTGGTTCCCTCTTTTTAGGGGTTTAAAGAGTTTTGCATACATACGCTTTACTTGGCGTCACTTTTTGATTGACCAGCGAACAGTGTTGTTGGTTGTGAGTGTAAGTAAATCTAAATGCATACCGCAGCCGTTTCACAGCTACTTAGAGAATGGGGTGGAATGGGGCTGATGCACAGATGCTACCATTAAAATATTCGAAGGTAAGTACGTACTAGTTATCTAATATTAAAGGATTCTAGTTTAAAAAACTTTGAAATAATACCTAGAGTTAGCTGCCATTGTGTCGATAATACATGAACATGGTAGGTATGTACATTAACAGACATATGTAGATATTTACTAGTTATTAGTTTTCAGTAGGTAATACCAGTAATTTATTATACATAACATCTATACCTCTACGCAACAATATCCCGTGCGCACTCCTGGAGTACCCGATGCGCTATACCTTCTCCCAGACATTGTAAAACTATAAAGTATTACAGTAAATTGATTTAATTACATAATATTTCGTTATTTATTAATTTTCCACTACCGAGGTTTTTTGATATGATTGACAGACCGAAAATTAGTAGATAATTATTACCCTTGAATAGTGGAAATGCTTAGATTAAGCAGGTAAGTATTATCAGTTCAATATATTTATATTTTGGAAGCAAATAATGGCAATATTTCAAATAATACTTTCTTATACTTCTATCAAATGTACATAAATTATTAAGGCATAAGTATTGTAACTTCCAGTTGAGCAGTTGAGAAAATCTATTTACTCAAATCTAAAATAATTATTTCTGTGGTGAAAATACTATATGATCGTAATGATTTTAGTATATTGATTACATTTAAACTAAAAAAATGTTTCGTCTAACAAATTCACGGGTTTGGAAAACTGAACAAATTTTATTCTCAACATAAATACATCATCTTCTTACTTATATAGGAAGTTATGTTATATTCAATGTGATGCATTTATATTCAAATTGAGTTATTATTTTTTTGTGTGTAGTTTTGCCGAAACAAATTGGTTTGAAATTTGGTTTTGCTAATAATAATAATAATAATTGTACGTGGGCAGTTTTTAACATAACCAAAGAGGTGTAAAAAATCGCTAATATAATAAAAAAAAAATAAACGACCAAGCAAATACCAGACTGTTGCTTGATATTTAAATTTAAAGATAAGGATGTATTTTGTCAGTATTAATACTGGATGTAGGTAAGCGGAAATAACAAGCTTTTTTTCGAAGTATTTCTTTTATTAAAAAACATGTTTGCTTTCAATTTTTACCAAATCCGCTCTGCGTAAAAAAAAGATGACAAATACGAATTAAGTGCACTCAGGATTCGATTTAATAAAAGTGAGTAAGAAGCATTCTCAGATAAACTGCGAAAACGAAACAAGTGTGACATAGTTCTAGCGTAAATTCCTTATTTTGTACCATATACATATATTAATGAAATTTAAGAGAAAATACTCCAACCAACAAGGATATTCATATTTTAAAGGTATATATAAATAAATTTTATGGAAAAAAATAAAATAATATATGAAATGCTGTAAAAATATGGTCAAAACATCAAGAAACTTCCAAACACGATTAGCGGAAATAAAAACCTTTTAAATAGTGTATGTGCTTAGTTATTTGATGAACTTAAATCTATTTCATAAAGAAAAGGCTTCCACTGCATTTTAAAGTTAAAAAGGAATTTTATGTGTAAACAAAAAAACAACAACATATGGCCTTTAGTTTTTTGTAGATGCTAAACAATTTATATTTTACTAATAAAAAATAAAATAAATATCATAGACGTATACTAAATCCTAAATTACTTATCGATCTAGTTGGTAACTAATCAAAATAAGAAACGCAATTTTATAATTGTGTTATTTTGCGCAACAGCTTTAAGGTAAAAGATGTTTTTTTTACTAATTATATTGGATTTTGCGCAGTATTTACAACAAAATGAAATTTAGAATACTATATGTGCGTTTTAGAAAAGTAATATGGTTGAACGGAAAGATTTAATTAGATAGAAGAACTTACATTAGTTTGCTTACTCTACGTAATTTGGCACCTTGTCACTTTTTAACACGTTCGGAAAGATTTAAAAAAACCGAAAATTTCCCCTAATACACGGTTCGCATCATTCACACCCTCCGCGAGTTCTTTTATTTCCGTTCGAAGCAGGCGCCTGTGCAAGGAGCCAACGAATGCACTGCTAACGGCCTTGATCTTCACAGTCCTGCCAGTCTAGACGATTTTAATGGAGAGACTGACTGCTCCTCTCCTTGCATCTCGCGCTCGAAAGATTGGAAATCGATAGGGAGCCGTCGGAATTTAGAAAACCCGGATTTTATGCACTCGAAATTGAGAACGATACCGTTATGGCTACTTTTTAGCGAAATAAGACGCGACGATGATACGTGAAGTGCGCCGAGGATCGCCGGCTAGTTCTTGCGAGAGGCCGGGAGTGAAGGGTTGGGTATCACGGCAGCGAATACGCGCACGACGGTTCGAGGGGGTCCTATGACGTTGTCTAGACGCACGGAGTTAGGGCAGGCCACGGCGCATCCGACGTGTGCAAGCCGGAAGTGGAACTGCGCAAGCAACTACGGACAAATCCGAAGTTATCGGCGCATTAAGGACTGCACCGGAGCGCAGAATTCTTCGAGTGTCTCGTCTAGTTTACAGACTGGGTTTACGGCACCAATCTAGCTTCAGTGCAGTGAAGGGGTACAGCGATTAAGACAACATGTAATCTCCGATTTTTAATGAAGAAAAAAGTTGAAAATGACAACGTACACTTCTCACAGGAAAAATCGGGACACCAGCAATCGTGAATTTTAAAATTTCTTGGGTGTAAATGCAGCTTTCAGAAGGTATATGCACTTATCAAAGCTATAAATCACTTTTTTCTCGGTATTATTGCGATCAAAGGTTAAGACTAAAAATTTAAACAGAAATATAAATATTATAGAGAAAAAGGTTTATACATTAAATAAACACATTGGAATTTCGGTGGCGGTGTTTCCTTAGAAATACCGAATACGGAAATATTAATGCAAAAAAAATACATAACAAATAAAAGGCCTTTTGAGTAGACGGCACCATTTACAAATACACATATATGTATTTAACTTGTTTGATGTTATGTAGAGATAATTCTTTTTTTAAGAAAACATGGCGATTTTAAAATTATATTACCTATTGCTACGATATTAGTTACTTAATTTGATTTATGCTCGCGAGTATTGCTTTAGCAATAGAAAATATGTCAATCAGCCTCCTGAGTTTTTAAACAATGTGATTTTCACATTGATTAATTACACTGTTATTGATGTATTCATTATTGTTGTTGTTTAGTATTCTTAAATATTGTATTACTACAAAATATTTTTCTGTTTTAAAAACTACTACAAACAGTTTAAGATTATTTTTACAGCAATTAATTTCGCAAAGAAATTATTTATTTTATTAACCCTCCGTTTATTGTATTTTCAAGAAATATATCTTAACTATCGCCTGTATTGTAGTGTATTTTAATAAATCAAGTAATAAGGATTTAAAACTAACACGTAGATCTTTGTATGTTTATTCGTGTGAGGCTAAATGCAGAGTGTGTATACAAAATGTGCACATTTACAAATAGGTACACAAAAAGTTTGCGTACCGCAAAACACATGCATATATAAAATATAAATATATATACATATAAAGTTTCGGATTTAGGATACAGGGTATCCTACATGTATAATCCAATGTCGTTCTATTTTATTGAAATATTGCTAACACTTTTGGTCTGTAACACAGCTTCAGGCAGTAGCAACGAAAAAGTATTAAATGTATCAAATTCAAAAATAAATATTTTAGCACTAAGTTAGATTGACGAACAATATGCTTTCTTACAATGTTTGTTATATATTATAAATCTAATAATATTTTAAACAATTATTTAATAAACCTGTGCTACATAAAGACAATTTGTATAGAGATCCAGTGTTGGCCATATTTCAAGAAAATAGATCAACGACCTCAGATTACACAGGCGATAGCTAAGATATATTTCCTGAAAATACAATAAACGGAGGGTTCATAAAATAAATAATTTCTTTGGGAACTTAATTGCTTTATTTAAGAATTTTATAAATAATGCTTAAACCGGTTTGGTTAATTTTTTATAGATAGAAGAAACCTTATAGTAATACAATATTAAGAATATTAAACAACAATAGTAATTAATACATCAATAATAGTGTAGTCAATAAATCTGTGAAAATCGCATTATCCCAAAACTGAGGGGGCTGACTGACATATTGTCTATTGCTAAACTAATACTCGTGAGCATAAATCGAAGTAACTAATATCAAAGCAGCGCTAGCTAACAAGTAACATAATATTAAATAATAAAATCCCCACATGTTTTCTTAAAAAAAAAATTATCTCCACATAACATCAAACAAGTTAAATACATATATATTTCTAAATGAAGCCGTCTATTCAAGAGTTCTTTTTGTTATTTTTATTTTTGTTATTGTTATGGAAACGCTGCCACCGAAACTGCGATTTGTTTATTCTATAAATAAACCTTTTTCTCTCTATATATTTATTTTTCTGTTTAAATTTCTAGTCGTTACCTTTGATCGCAGAATATACATAATTAAGTGATTTATGGCTATGATAAGTGACTACGTCCGTCCAAAGGTGCATTTACAATCAAGAAATTTTAAAATTCTGAATTGCTGGTGTCCCGATTTTTCCTGTGAGAAGTGTACTTAGCAAACAAGTTTAATACTTGTCGCGCAAATATCTTTGAAATATCCAATTTTCCAAGTTTAAATTTTTTTCCAAAAGTGATTGCTTTCTGTAAAATACTGCGAGGAGCCTCGGATTTTTATGAGTGAAACTTGAAATAGCTAACAAGAAATTATAGCAATATTACTAAGACGTAAAATCAATTCTGAAATAATAAATTTCAAATTGTGCCTTAAAGATGTCATCCTCGTTCATTGTACTAAATTGTCGTTCTTTCATTCTATAATTGTAGAGTAAGAAAAAAAAAAATGTATAATAATCGAAGTACAGCTAGGAGAAAAATATCCGGGTTATTTGCTAGTAAAAAGAATTGGTGGAATTATATATTTGTGGTAGTAGCGAATTAGTTATTAAAAATAATATTTAAGTTGTGAAGAAATGATTTAATTCGACGTTTCGCTATGGTGCATCATAGCTTTTTTTCAAAATTACCAATTACAAAACTGAAATATATATAATATAAATGAATTGGACAATTGCTTTACAGGGTCGTAAATTGGGTTGTTGAAGCCAGTGATTCAAAACATAAATTGAAACAAACCTTTTTCTTAACAATAATAATACAAACAATACTTTTTTGCAATTATTTTGTTAAAAACACTATAAAAAATACAGTAAATGTTTACTACATTAAAACTAAAATATTAATATCATTACAGTAAATTGTTAGAAAATGGATTTAATATTTTACAAATTTAAATCTTTACCTGAAACTTCACATTCTTCAAGATTAATCAAATTCGTTTTATAGTTATTTGTATCACTAGGCCAGAAACTACAGTTTTGGGAGTATGAGTACGGTTTGTACAAGTACGAATACTCGCAAAAAAATTTCTGGCCGTGTGATACACAATGTTTTTTGGGCCACAAATCTTCATTTTGAATTGAAAATAGAAAAGAAATTTTTAAACTATTAGGGAGTTGACAGTACAAGTTGGCAGACATGTTACATACCTTAGTATTTCGACATTTCGGAGAATAAATCTTTTTCTATAATTTTTTTCTAGTTTAATATCTATTTGTCAATAATACGTGCAATGAAGACACCAGTTCATCTTAGCATGGTTGAACAATAGCTTAATGACAATTTATTACACGTCTGTCATGTGGAATCTAGTGTGGCCAACCTTTAGTGACATTTTTGCACTTTGAAGTACTGTAAAATGAGTGTTTCTGGACGGAAGCGCAGAAATTAAATTATTCTTGCTTTGTAGTTTTTGACAGATCGACTTAAAGGATACAAATCTTCCGCTAACATTACTGCATAAAAAAAAAGAAAACATATGAATGACTTGAACCGTTTCCTTGACTTTGAAAGGATAGACATAAGGTGCTTTCCATTTATCGTCTGGATCACTTCACTTCAGTTTTGTGTGTTAAGCTACGAGTTACTTACTATGAATGATGTAAACAGGCGAAAAAATGAGTTTGACGTGAACAGTTCGTAACTTAAATGAAATGAGGTGAGTAAACCGGTAAATGGAAAGCAGCTATATTAATGAAAGAAAAACAAAAACTACAAAGCAAGAACAGTTTTAGATATGATTCAAATAAAAATGATAAAAATCCTATTAACGACCGTTCAAGACATTACACAATTATCAAACATATACTTTTCAGTTTTGTAATCATCCTTACAAATTTCTGTATTAGCTAACCCTGTATATCTTAAAATTTTATCTTCAAGCATCAAACATAGTTAAAAACACCTTTTACCTTAACCTTCATAAAAACAACTTCACATATGTACAACACAGTAAGATTGCATTTGCAGTTTGCAATAGCTTAGAAAATGACACATAAATTTAAAGAGAAATTTTATAGGCGAAACTTTAATATTATTTTTTCATTATGTTTACTTTTTTAAACGATTAAAACGAATATTATCAATCTTGCAGAATGTGAAGATTCAGGTAAAGATCTAAATTTGAAAAATATTAAATCCATTTTCTAACAATTTATATATGTATATTTCAGTTTTGTAATTGGTGATTTTGAAAAAGCTATGGTGCACCATAGTGAAACGTCGAATTAAATCATTTCTTCACAACTTAACTATTATTTTTAATAACTAATCCTCTACTACAACGAAAATATAATTCCAATTCTTGGAGCAACCCACGGATAAAAAACACACATACAATTTGCTAGTAAAGAGATAGATGACGCAGACAGGATGTTTCTTAAATGATAGGTTACTGAACTAAGCTCAATAAAAATATATTTTCTTGTTTTTTGTTTCTGGTTGCTAAAATGTAATTTCATTTTTATTACTCCACAATCTGATGGTCATAGCCACGTGATGAGATTACTTCGTTTTAAGTAAAATGTCGTATGAATGTTTTAGGAAATTTTACAGCAGGCGCAAAAAATAATTTAGAGTACAGGTGTGCAACATACATCCCTTATGGCGTGTTTTATATACGTGGAGATTTATTGAAATGACGGCTTTTCTAAGTAACGTACGTCTCTGAGTTTTTATATGTATATGTAAAGAAAGCACTTATTAAGTACCTAGAATACGCAAATCTAATTTTTCGTAAAATATGCATATACGAAAGTATTGCAGTTTGAACGACGAGATATTGTGCCATTCGGCTTGTAGAAATCGCCACAGGTGCCCTTTCGAAGTTTGGTAAACTTTCCTTAGTCGCCTGTCCAGCTCATCCCAGAGTAATTTGATGGGATTCAAATCCGCACTCTGCGGAGGCAAGGGCATGATTTCCTAAACATTATCTTCTACTTGAGATGCGAGCTAATGTTTGCAGATCCGTGCCGTGTATTTGGGGTCGTTATTATGCCCAAACACGAAGTTCTCCCGAATTAACCGCAACCCTGACGTTACAACATTTTATTGCAATACGCGTCTATAAATTTCTTTGCGCATAATGCCGTCAATTTTTACGAGATCTCCGATCCCCGTACTGCTGAAACAGCCCCAAATCATAATTTAACCACCACCGTGTTTTACTGTGGGAACGACAAAATCGCGCAACATTCGTTCGTCCTTCCTGCTGCGTCTTACAAAAACTATGCGCTTCTGCCCAAACACTTCGAAATTGGACTCGCCAGTCCAATGAAAGTTTCTGAAATTTTCTGCGGTCCAATTTCTATGAGTTTCGGCCCACTGCTGTAATCATTTTTGGCGGTTCCCACGATGAAGTAACGGTTTTCTTACCGCAACGCGACCGAATAAACCGGCTTCCCTTAAGCGGCGTTTAGTTGTTAAAGATATTGGTCGTTTGGGTCCCCTATTCAATTCCGCTGCGATTTCGAGCACCGTCAATCGTCGATTTCTCTTGCTCACTTTAAGGCGTCGATCTTCCGTGAGGGTTGTTATCCGTAACGGACCTGGGCGATTCCGGCCTGCGAATGTTCCGGTGTCTCGATAGCGACGAATAGTGTAACGGACTCTAGATTTTGTCACTCCTAATTTTTCTATCACACGCGTAGAATGTCCTTATCGTGTAATGTGACAATAGCCGATTTCTTTTCTACACTTATCGGCTTTCTTAAATACCATTTTCACAAACACCACGATTGAAGAACCGTATCGTAACTGGTTTACTAATAGAATAATTTACAACAAGTACAATAATTCCCTACTATAGTGGGAGACCTTCAACAGACACTCGCGTGAAATTTTACAACCCTGTCGATCCCACCCCTCTATTGCAAACATGCTTGTCGGCCTTCCTTTAAATATCGTCTGTAATGGTTTTATTAGCTACTATTAGGTTAAATTACATTTTCTCTTTAATAGACTTATTCTAATGATGATTTCCGCCTTAAATACTTGGTTGTTATGCGTACTTTATTGTGGAAATTTTTACCATAATGTTAAAAGTATTAAATATTGAAAAAAAATATTTAAATTATACTAGTTGTCCTAACTCCTATGGCCGGTAGTGTAAATGCAGTAACTCATGGCTCTGCAACTGGCCAAAGCTGTTGGGAGATGCCAAGGCATGAATTATTGTTATTATTGCTACTATTACATTAAATACTTTTCTGTTCACCTGAAAAAGTAATTAGGAAATACTTATTACAAATTACAACACTTTACTATCACTTGTCGGAATCTAATTATGGACAAAAGATCGACACATTATTTCGTTTGCTTGTTCGCTCTAACGTTAAAAAAATAATAGTGCAAAGCTTTTACTATTTGTATAATTGTTTTCTAAAATAATATTACAAATCAATGTTAGTTAAATATCATTTGTAGCTAACAAATATCGTTAAGTATAACTAAAACTGCCATCCGTTCGGAATTCCCACGATTTCTCTTCTTTTTGTAGGCGTGCGGGAACCTCCGAGGAGATATTTTGAAACAATCTTGGTTTAAAATGGGCGAAGCAAAAATGGGGCATCTTAGATTACAAGAACCACCAAGTGGCAGAATATGCAGATTTGGGACATAATATTATCCATCATGTGGAAGACAACCTTTTGGGAATGAAATGAGACCACATGATTTAACAAAAATTTCGATGTGGAAATCACGGATCGGATAAGCTGGAATCAATCCAACTACGGAGAAAAATTCGGAGAATCGATCTGGTTCACAGACGGATCAAAAATCGAAAACGGGACTGGAGCTAGAATCTATTGCGCAATTTATGCTACAAAGAGCAATATTGTAATTGAAATTAATCAAAGGGCTTATGAAAATGAGCGGATATATATTGCGACGGACAGCCAGGCCATACTGAGGGCGCTAGTGGACCTCAAGATACAATCAAGACTAGTTTGTGAATGTATTCAACATCTGAATATAATCCATAGTTTTTGAGTTTGTGTGAGTAAATTATAACAAGATAAATGATAGGCAAAAGGTCCATTTTCTCACAAATTCTTTAATATCGCACAACCGGTTTCATCCTCTTAAGGGACATCTTCAAGTCAGCTGAAGAAATCCAACGACAAATTAACATTATATGAATAATAAAAATTGAAGTTAAAATGAAAAACAAAAATGGATGAAAATGTGTAAATTAGTAGTGTACAAAAATAAATAATTAATAATTTATATAAAGAAAATAAAAAGGTATAAAGATAAATTATTGCAATACTTACAATTATAAAACAGTTTAAAAATAAGTCAAGTGATAGAATTGTAAAAATTGAATTGTACAACTAAATAAAATTGTATAATCAACACACATTTTAAACGGACAAACTACACTTTAAAATAAGACAATAAAGATAAAATGTATTTTTAATCAATTACTAATAAGTAAATGTATTAGGGGGGAAAATCTGGAAAAACTCAGCTACGCCATCTACATGTAAAAGGTAAAAGATCAAAGAGTTAAAAGAGAAGTGTAAAGAAAAGGAAATTGTAAATACCATATGTATAACATGACTACCTGTCATCTTTCTGGTAATGTTTTGCATGTCGGATTAGAATCGAAAATAATCTGTGCATTAAGAGAAAATTCTTTACCCTCAATTTGATGCCTTACAATTTCTAAAGCTTTCAAGTTATTTAGAAAGATTCCAGCTTTACCGGTATGCAAAATATGAAAACCATTTTGTATGTCAAAAGTATGTTTATTGTCTTTAAGGTGCTCTCCAAACAAGGACTCCCTCGTCATTCCTGGCTTGGAGCACCCCAGATGTTCTTTTATACGGGTTCCTAAAGGCTCCTGAAGGAGACATAGAAATAAGGTCTCAAAATATTAGCAACTTTATAAGATAAAGGTCCTATGTAGGGTATTGAAATATAATATTTCGTTATTAATTGACAGACTACGTGTAGAATCCAGATAAGCTGAAATCTCTCTAATTTTGATTTATAATTTTTTGTAATAATTTGTCTATGACATTAGGTTTAAAATTATTCATTAAAGATATTTGCTTAAGTATGTTGATTTCTTTATTAAACGATTCTTTCGTTAGATTTAGATTTACCAACCTGTGGAAGTAGTTATGAAAAGTTACATATTTCTGAGTAAAGGGATGGTTCGACTGTTCATTAATTACAACATCACAAAGTGTTGAGTTGCGATATATTTCAAATAGTAACTTGTTATCCATAGGAGTGTGGATAATGGTAAGGGCCAAAAAGTTAATGCGATACGTATTTAACGAGAAATATTATGTAAAGTATTGATGTAATACAGAAAATCATTTTAACTTCAATTTTAATTAAGCACATAATGTTAATTTCTTGTTGAATATCTTCAGCTGACCTGAAGATGTCCGTTAAGTGATGAAACCGGTTGTACACTTGAGGAAACAAGTAACCGAACGATTCGAAATGCGACGACCGAGAGAGAAGATATCGGTTCCTTTCCCCGCTACCCTCCCCCTCTAGACGCCTACCCGAGCGGCATTGTATTTTCTTTCATTTACCTACGGACGTTCGGACGTAGCGTATTTGGGGCAATAGAGATACACCGGTGACGTCATACTGGCGACAGGTGTACTTTGAGCAATTCGGCACGATCTGTGTTAGCTTGTAAATGCGATACGGGCTTGTATTATATTACTTTTCGCCTCGTATCTACTTATTGAAAGCGCATCGCGCGCGAATAGTTGACGGTATTTAAACTATTTTTGCAAATTTATTTCATTTTAAATAAACATGCCCATATAAATGTCATCCGTAAAATAACATAAGACTTCTTTCATAATTATAATTATTTGAGTTGTTGTTTGAAATAATCTTGATTTATGGCGGGACTAACGTCTGTAAGGTTACCTATAACTTCATAGGAATACGTGAATGGAGAAAATACCATAATAACTATAGTATGGTATGGAGGTATGGAGAAAGGAAAACTTTCATCAGTTTTAAGTCCAGCTATCGATAACCATAACAATAGTGATATTATCTCCGAAGATAGGTCGTGCAGTAGGCCATGACTTAATCAGTAACAAGCTCTGGGACTTTTTCTCAGATTCTCCCAGGGTAAGGTTTTTGTCATAGTTTTCCCTTTTACCTTGGCCATTGATTTTATATAAGTATATTATATATAATCAATGTCCTTGGCGAATGCTGGGAGATAACGAAAGTCGTTCCATGGGCGCATTTAATGATAAGTGAAAGCTGACCGATTTACAATAGACTCGCGATTATGTGAACTAATCACATTTCACATAGTAGTAGGTATTAATATAATTGTGAGGCTACTGTATTATTTTTTTGTTATTAACAGTCATAGGGAAATTATTTAGTTAGAGTAAACACATTTCAATTGTTATGGAATCCATACAGTTAGAATATGGGTTGGGATGATTTGTAATTATTTAGTTTTCCATAAATAAAGTAGACCATGACTTTTAAAATTTGAAACATTCTCACGAGCTAGTTGCAGTGTTGGGATAAACCCAGTTCGCTTGTATCGCTGTGTATGAATATTGCAGTGCGAAACCAGAGAATGAATGAAGTGAATTCTCAAGGTTGTTCTCACGAGATATGCGGATACATTTCATGAAACGTAGAAACAAGCAGTTCCGTTCTTTTCCTAAATAGTAAATTGTTTACATACAATGACCTGAGAGATTTACCTCATACACAAACGTTTCTGTGAGGCTTCATCTACTGTGAATGATAGATAGAAAAGGCTTCGTTCTCAACACTAGTTCGGTGGAGCAGCCTGTATTTTTAAAACAATGATTCAAAACTTAATACTTCAAAAACCTTTAAACGAAATATTTAATTCTTTTCAATGAAGAAATTTTTCACAAATTCTAGTTTTAGTATAAAAAATCTCAAATTTGTAAACTAAGCCAATTAAGTTCACTATTATTACATAATCTTTAACAGTCACGTATTATCTTGTGGATAGCTACATGCAATTCAGCTTAGAAAAGAATAATGGATGAATGTTTGTATGATAAATGGGCATAAACAGGAATGTTTTATAGCTTTTATTGCTTACAAGTTTACTTACCTTCAACTCTGCTTTTATGGTCGTAGAAGCCCGTATAACCGGAAACGGCGCATAAAATACCTATAACAATAATTTAGATTGAAGAATAAAAAATCAGGATTTCCTAAATATCTACAATAAAGAGCACCTTAATGATACTTTTATAAAATTTCATAGCCCTTGCTTGCATAGGGAATGGGGACGTCATAAATTTATATGGAATATAAAATTGGCCAGCTATAAATGTATAATCTAGTAAGTTGTTAGCAGAAATACATTAATTTGTTAAACGATAGTCGTTTTGATACCTGTGCACGTAAAGGATCAATATTAATAATATATAATCAGTTTTCATTAATGGTGTATTGCGTGAACTAATTTCTGTTATTTTAGTATTTTAAGTATTAATAAATTCTAAAACACGAAACAACACGTATGCTGCAGATAGTTTGTTGTATATCTATAGAGAACATTTATTTTTTTGAAAAGCATTGAAAATAATTTTGAAGATGATTATTTTAGATTTATTTTATATTATATTGCTATTTTATTGTTGTACCTAACTTTTAATACGATTTTACGAATATGTATTTTTTTTTAAAAAAAGGAGATGTGGTATAAAACTTTAGTTTGTCAAAACATAAATGGTATAAATGTGTCGCATAAATGATGAAACTTTGTAACAGGAATGTTCTGTCTGTTAACACACATAAAATGCTTGTATATTGGCTACTTACGTCACAGTACACCGTAACACAGATTAACTTAAAGACAAAAGCTTTTAAAATTTTGCTACGTGAACATACAATTAATTTATGAAATCTTTTGGACCATCCACCACAAGTTTTTTCATAATTCGCTTACTTAAAGAAACCTTTCCCTAGTAGTTGTTATATTCAGTGTCACCACTCAATTTATTTGCAAAGACTTAGTAAATAAAGTGTACCATAGATTAAGTTTTAACTGATTTTTTACGAAAATATGGCAAAGTCAACAATAATTTACCTTTAAATAGGGCGAAAAAATTATTTGAACGAACATAAAGTATAAGGTTATTTTATTTTTATTGTTTGGAAAATAATATTTAATTTTTTTCATCTTTTCAACCAATTTTATTTAATTTTAATTAACGGTTGGTGTTAATATAAATAATTTTAAAACTAAATTAACTAATTCACACTGTTAATGCGTGAAATATGCAAGTCAAATTTATTTCATGGAAGATAGTTTTATCTTATTTCCTATTGTTATCCTATTTGTTATTGTTTAGTTACTACTAAAATGTATGTTGTATCTACCAATAAAACTGATTCGATCTTAAATTTATTCATTATTTGGGTTTATAATTTAAAATACGAATATCAATTAACATATGCGAATGCCCATGTGACCAAATAGATATATGAAATGTTTAAATTAAATTGAAATAAAGAATTATTTCAAAATTATGGAATCACCTTACACTCATTATAAATCAAAGGTAGCTGTGTGTACATCATAAAAAATACTTTTAGAAATTTACAATACATATTACTACATGTAATTAACAATTCTAAAAATATTACTGTACACTGAGAAAAGAGATTGCATTAAATGAAAAGTTTTGTAACTTTTGGTTTTTATCATGTTCAACGGAAGGAATACTTTTTCTCAGAAAAGTGTTTGAAAGTAGCGTGCTGTTTTGCCGGAAGACTATTTTCTTCTTAAGTGCATGCTTTTCGACGAAAAGTAACCGTAATTAAATGGAATTCACCTAAGTTTTGATTAATATTTTATAACTTCTGTTTAAGTAAGACAATACACATTACATATTATATTGTTATTATTATGTACGTATTTAACAACATATTTTAGTTTCTTTCAAGCACGTTATCATATTATTGAATTATAAACAGTACTTTAAATAAAAAAAAGTCGGACGTTTTGATTTATTTGCGTGGACACGCATGCACACATTGATTTAAAACTTTTGCCTTTTAACGGAAAATGCAAGCACCTGTATTCAAGCTGAATGGTTTTTTTACGCGGAAGTATTTTAATTTTATTCATGTTCCCATGTGAGTAAGTCTCAGATATACAAACAATAATGAACAAAAGTGAATATTTTTCGCGCGAGGTTAAAGAAATTTCAGAGATAATTGGAATCTTTTCAGTTAATGCCGATTTGCTTATAAGCCAAGAAACTTTACAGCAGTATATAATACTTACGGTTTTCTGCCAATGGGCATAGTTTTCAAGTTCAAAATAAAGAGGACTTGAATCAACTATCAATATCTTTCACTTAAAAGAAGAAACTGTTTCTCAATGAAAAATATATTATTTCCGAAGAAATGCGTGAATTTAAAATTACCTATGTTCCTTTTCAAGGAAACACCAAATCATGTTGGTCATATAAAAAATGCAAAAACTTTTGGTTTAATGCAATTTCTTGTAAATGAAAAGGATATTTCTCTCCGTGTACACGTCAATTTTTGACAAAACCAGAAATTTTCCCTGTCTTCTTGTTGATATATCAATGAACTTGGATTACAAATACATCTAAAAGAATTATTAAACTAAATTTAAGCAAAATAAATACACTGTAAAAAAAATATGTTCCTTCGAACTGAAACTTGATCCAACCTTGATCCGTCATTATCTGTTACATCCTAAAATTTGATTTCGATCTGTGTCTTTCTACTGATCATCTTTACTTCCTGAAGGGAACATTCTGAAGGAAAACGTCCTTGAAGGACTTGCCAAATGCAAAGGTTTTCTACATCACCTGGAAATTGTCTGGTTGTTTACTGCGACATTCTATATCCTTTTTTGTTATGTACCACCTGATGAAGTCAACAATAAATTGACTGGAATATTGAGGTTCATATGAAAAATTAGTTATTTTGATCACAGATTGAATTGCCAGTTAAATTTTCTATTGTTTCCGAAATGGTTCATATACTTATAGAGTAAGTTCCTTCTACTGATAAATTCTCTATATAATATAAATCAAAATAATCAATTTTCTTTCACCTCTAATTTGAACACGTAGAATGAATATTCAAAACAACTTGCAGCATTTCTAAAAAGAAATATAGTAATTTTAATGGGTAAATGTAAATAATATAATTTCACAATAAAATTATCAGTTCCCAGTTCATACATTTAAATCTGTTTGATAGTGTTCATTACGTACATTAAAAAAACTGACATTTACTCAATTGTAAAAATACCTTTGTACAGTACATCACTTATAACCATATAACATATACATATATCACATAAGTATACCTATATGGTTTCCAATAACATATACATACCTAACGGATATATTGTTTTTACATGGAATTTCAAAGAAAATGCTGTTGCAAGTACAAATAAAAATTTTAGTATTACTAATTATAAAACAACAGCAACGAAAGAGTACCTACTTATAATGAACGGCTGTATATCTGCAAAATTACAGCGGCCCATTTACGTACGTTTGCTGACAGGCATATGTGCTTTACTCCTACATAGTGTGGATAAGGTTGACGTTTGCTTACAGGGGTCTCGTTTAAGAAGCGCGCCACTGTACATTCACAGCATCAGGAGGATCAGAAAGTATGATGGTAGGTAACTTAATTTAATGCGACAAACTCCGCAAGTGCATATAACTCCTATTTTACTTTTTTCAAATTAAGGAATTGTGTCCCTATAAGCCGCCTTGTTCCTATCATCGATCTCGGCATTTTAATTGTATCCATATAATAACAATTATAAAAAAGGCTATTCATAGTAATAAAATAGTCGTCCGCTTAGTGCTTTATAACCGGTTACTTACGCACAGTTGAGCGTTTCGAAGTACCTAATAAAAATGCTCCGGAATTTTAATGATCATGACTCATTCGACAGCGAAAATGTACGTCATTGTATGTAATTTTTTGGCGTGTCCGGGAGTAGCGTTTGTTTAAAAGAATATCCGCCTCATTGATGGGAGGCGTTGACTAAATATGGCGAAAATATCTTACACCAGAAATATACGGGCTGTGAATTAAAGAAATTCTGAAATGCTGAAACATAGCACAAACTTATATAACTACGAAAAAAAAACTTATCATTTCTGTTTTTTGATTCTTGGTAATGCTAATGTGAAGGTCCACAATTTGATGGTCAAACATATAGCAGAAATGTTAACGAAATTAACAACATGTAAAGGCGCGTTTACATATGTGAACATTCGTTGACATTTCGGAGGCTATTAGTGCACAGTAAAAAGCAGTAGCGGCTCGTGAGTTATGAAAGAGGGTGGGCACAAAATAAGAACTTGCCTATTTTTTGTACATAAAATCCATTCTCCTATTTTTCATGCTGGAAAAGACGTCCATGACTTTGTTGTAAAAATGTGTTCAGTCGATTTTCTGACATTGTGCTTCTCAGAAAAGTTTTAATACATTTGAGGGTGGCAAAAACATCGTTCATATTCTGCTGTCGATATGGGGGTTGTACAAATAATATCCAATAGTTTATATGTTTCCGTAAAAACTTTTTTTACACCACCTACACCTGTGACGTAGGTGTAGGTGGTGTTTTGCCACTTTTAGTGTTCATCCCGCTCATAAATTACTGAAAGTTCACTTTTCAATTTTACGCTGTCCAACATAGGATAAGATTTCACAGTTTTTTTATGTACATAATTAACCGACGCAAAATATGACGATTTTTTTTCCACATCTTCGTTGTACTTAATTTTATGTCGCAAATAAACACTGTCTAACTATTCACGTATGTCCACTTTGTCTAGAACATTAAAATCCACGCATGTAAGAAACGGAATTTTCGTGTTTCTTTGCCCTCTCTGCGACATGCTTTAAATCATTTAACCCTTGTTTATCCCACGTACTGGCCATTTTCTTAAAAATTAAGCAGATAAAATAAAATAGTTTATTTGTTAGTGAACATTCGCACATTCACTCATATTTATCATGTAGGTATATTTTTATTGAATACTCCATTGTAAGTTCGAGTTTTACTTGTGGAAGTGTAGTTTATTGCAGATCAGGAATATGCCTTCCTTTCTTCTTAATTAAAAGTTTTTCCTCAAATGCGGGTTTTTTTAAAAGATTTTGCACTCATTTAACTTCCATCATTAATAATAAACGTCACTTCAAGCCTTTGAAATTACACATGCGCGGTACACGTTGAAAACGATACATTCACAATGACTGCAAGACATTAACTGGAGACACGAAATTGCGTGCCCCAAAGCGACCCTACAAGCGCATATGGCGAGGATAAGCGGAGCTTACCGATTCATACTCGAAATAGGTACATCGGAAATAGTGCCCCGAAACATAGTTTTGAGGGTTCGCACATGCGCTAGTGTCTGTGGTGTGGAAGGAAACTTTGATACCAGTTATAAAAATACGTAAAAATAATAAAATAAAATAATGCACTAAATTAGATGCGAATTTCTTTCTGTGTTTATCTTGGTGGTTAGGTGGGCACGTGCCCTTGTGTCCATTAGTACCAGCGGCCACTGGTAAAAAGTTTCTGTAATAATGCAGTAATAATCCTGTTTTATTTTAAAGTATTATTACTGTAAGGAAATTTTTACAAGAAAATTAATAAAGCTTTATAGTTTCTCAGTAAATACGCAAACAAAGTGTAAAAGTAAAAAATATTGATGTAAATTTCTGACAGCGTTTACATATATCAGAAATGATCCTTAAGCGATCATACTGTGATATTAAGGGTAATTGGGGAGAAACATGATGACGCGATACTGTAAATTTACAGTTATACTGAAATTTTCTCTCTCATCTGTAAAATTACAGTAGTTTTCCTGGCGAACAATTACCAGGAATACTACTGTATTTTTTTTTTTTACTTCTATACCAAATTTCATTACGCTAGAACCACGCGTTCAGATTATACAGAGTGTGCTCGTCAATTATTTCCAGCAGCGTAATTTATTAATTATATACTTCAAATATGTATCAATTTGCAAAAGATTGGTTTTTAAATGCATAATGATCTATTTCACTGATCAAAACCCTTGACTTCAGTAGCAATAAAAAATCAAAACCAGATAAAATACTAATTATTTATTATACAAAAAGTCAGTAGTTAGGTATACAATGATCCTATTTATTCACTCAATTATATGTATTGCTCTGCATGTATTTTCAGTTTAATATAATACCACATACAATATATTCTCTATAATAATTTTTTATGTAATTATCAAATCTTTAAATATGTATGAATGGGATATTAATTGTTTTATTAGATCCTAGCGACCTCTTTGTTATCTAAAGATTGTAAGCTGCTAGATGACACAAAGTACTAGTGGAATTAGTAAATCAGCTATCCAGACTCCTTCCCAGCTGCCTGCTAAGAAGTCGATAACACCCCTATTTTTAAATAATAATCGTCTCTTTAATCATAGGTACAGATATTGGATTCGTTTACTATAATAAACAATTTTTACTCAACTAAAATGTCCGACAAACCTTGCCTGACGATCCGTAAATTAAGTAATTTGTATATGTCAAATACATCAAAAAGCTACCTAATTTAATACAGTGGTGCCCTCTATTGCGCAATAGTTAAACTAAATTTGAATAGAGTAGCTTGCAGGAAAATTTAACTAGAATTTCAAATTCTCATATAGTAAACCACACTAAATCAATTATGCCAACTTCATCTAGGATCACAAACAAAAATTCCTACATTGTAAAATATAAAATGAATCTGAATATAAATAAAATATATAGTTTTCAATAGTAAGTGCAAGGACATACTTTGCTAGTAACGTATCATACATATACAGATATAATAATAACAAATAACAATAACAACAAACTGTTCTTACTATAATTTTATTTTATTGTTTTATCTAATTACAACCTTTGCATAAATTCATTTCTTTAATCTCGAAGCATCCAACGTCTCCAGTCCCCATTATTTTCGATTACTTAGTAGAAGTTTCTCATAGTTGATCTACATTTTCTTGAATGAAGTCTTTGTATATGTATTCTGCGTTAATGCAGGTCAAACATTTTCAATAGGACTTAAGTCCGGACTGTTTGGAGGCCAGGTCAATACTTGTTAAATAAATGCTTGCGGAACGTATCCATTTTTGCACAATTTGCGATTTATGCACGGGACAGTTATCATACTGAAACACAAAATTGTCCCCATACATTATATTTACCGATGGCACCATCAGATTTATAAGGATGTCTTGAATTTCTGCAACACCTACTGCTTACATTTCAACTATTTATTGTTCTAATTTTTCTACTTTTAAAATATAAGAGAGACCTAATATTAGTGCTTCAGTCGCAGACAAGAATTAATTTGCAATTTATTTTTCAGTATTATGTTATAAAAAAGCAAAGAAAAGCTAATTACTTAGGAGTATTGAGTATTGAGAGATAATAAAAAAAATAATTAAAGTTATGCAAAATTTTAATTGAAATGTTTTATTCATTTTATTATGAAAGAATATGCGTAAGACATTTGTCCGTAACTGTATGTATTTTAATTATGTGAAGTTTCAATGAAAAATATGTTTATACATATGTTATACGAATATCAGATAAACACAAATGCTTCCTTTTGTGGTTTTTGCCGCAAACTTGTTGCGTCTTAAACTGAATGGATAACCTTATTTGTAACTAATAATAATAAATCAAGTCGTCAAAACAACTTTCGTACACAATTTACCAAATGAACAGCGGACATAAAATATGAATTTATCAAAATACGAGTAAACATTACTTATGTGGGCTACTCTTCGGCTGGCATGAATAAAACTACCTCCTTGTATGTATAGTTCAACCATTAAAATCGCGATTCAGATTGTTAACCTTTTTGTGGGAGGAGCTGTACATTAAGCTAACTGAATTCTTTTTCTCTTAGTTAAGCTTATTTGGACAGAAAAGTGTCTAAAACTTCGATATATAATTTCGTTCAACAACACTTATTTATTACAATTATAATCTTACTAAGAAAGATACCAAAAAGATGTCTTTTTGGTATCTTTCTTAGTAAGTATTTCTTATTTGCATAATTCTCGAAACATATTTAAAAGGCTCATGTCCTGAATATTATTATCAGCATTTAAAAACTTCTATTTGGGAATGAGAATTGAAGTATATACATATATATTTTTTGGTTAATCTAAATGAAAGGTTTTATCGCAGAGTTATCAGGAATTAAAAGGTTAATCCAATTTGCAACAGAATTTATAAACATGCACTTCATTCTAATGATAATATTAAAAGTTATCATTGACATAATACCTAAATCTTGAAACAATTCAATCAAAATTATCAATAGATTATTAGATTAAACGCAGAAAAAAAAATGCCAGAACAGATTGGTTATAATATCGATTCAAAAATAGAGTAGGTACTTATTTAATTATTACTTGAAAATGACGTAACTTTTCTAATCTCTTCTACCAACATAAGGCGCATTCTCCATCGCTTATTCGTGTGCATATTTGCTCAGTTACGTATAGAGACATATTACATCATAAATCACCGTGACTCATAGAATACGCGTCTATGACGGCGACGTAACAACAGGCAGCACGTAACATTACAAATATAGAAAGTCTATCCGTTCCGCCTTTACCTACGTGCAGGCAGGCAAGATCAGCCAACCATCGGCCATTTCGTATGGGAACTACAGACGCTCAGTGTGTTAGATTCGCGAGAAGCGCCTCTAAAAATAGAAGACCGGTGGGTAGTGAGCACATAGTTTAAAAGTTCGCACAGATTATTGCTATAAAATAGGGCGCAAAATCGTTTATTAATTCGTTGAATGGAGTTCACGCGAGTTTTTGTGGTAATTATTGCAATTCAAGGGTCCAATGCAAGAACCAGCTAAGTCAACTTTAACAAAATTTTCAGGAGATATAGAAAAAATGTTGAAACTTGTAATTTAGTAGAAATAAAAATTTCAAAAAATTCTAGTCTTTCTAGTTTAATAATCGTTTTCCAAATATACCTAACATTAAATATATCATTATGCATTTTTTCTTTGATTCATTAGTGGACTTAATCGATTACTCCACAATTTTGTCGTATTTATTTCACACTAAAATGAATTCATGTGAAAATGAAACAGTAAATCGATAAAAAATCTTCGAACAGAGCATGTTAACAATGGGATATCAGTACCTACAACATATTTTTTTATTCGTCGCTGAATTCTGGTACTGATGTGTAGAGTGGTCAGCCGTGTCTGCTTGCACGGGCCGCATTCGCCTCGCGCTATGCAGAACTTTTAGCCATAGTATATATAGCTTCAAGGCAGTAAAATCATTTCCTCCGATTCGTGCGTCTAGTATCAGTGTTAGACGAGTTTTGATGCGAGATAGTGCAATTCTCAATGAACGTTTTACGCATTGTAAATGTAATACAATGTCGGGCGTAGAAAATCCCAGAAAACGACCATTGTTTCATAATGTATAAAAGTATATGGGTGAATTCCAGAATTTACTTGATGGTGGTGCTAAAATAGTTTGTACAGTGTGCCATAAACCGTTATTGTGCTGGCACAAATCGCACTACACAATGGCGGTGGTGTATTTGATCCGTTATCTACTTATAAAGATTATTTTAATTATGCGTGTATTACATCCGTAGATGTTGAACGGTCTTTTTCAAAATATAAGCACGTTTTATCATCCCGACAAAAGCGGTTTAGTGAGAAAAATCTTGAAACACTTAATGCTACAAATTTTTCAGTAATGCTATACCATTTCTGCCACTTCAATAAAATAAGGGGCTTTATATATAATATTTATAGTTAAATAAATAAATAATTTTGCTTTTTCCCGACACTGTATTGTATACTTGTGTTAAACGAATATACATATATGAAACTTAGTACTGACCTGGGGCGCAGACGAAAGTTGACCACTTGTTGATGTGTCAACATTAGGTTCTTTATAACTCTTATGGTATTTCTTAATGTGTCTATAAAACCAAATAATCACACTGAGGAACATAGCTTTTTACAAGTGCTATCACGTGGACAAATTCACTTTTTAAGTACCTAATCTCGCTTCCAAATATAAATTTCTTTCAACATCAGGCAATGATATCTAAGCCTAAACTTTCTTATTTTTAAATTTAAATTTGGAAAAAAAAATGATTTTTTAACCTATTCGTTACATTTTAATGATGTACCTAAATCGCTTCTTTTCGAGAATAAAACACGATATCTGAACAAAATAAAATTTCGGTTCTTATTTAAAGAATTGTTTATATAAAATCTTTGTAAGTGACTTTTGCAGTGCAAAAGAATGTCTAGAGTTATTTCTATCACCTCAAAATGTTTACTTTCATTTTGAATGATGTTTATGTAATCTCTACGTAAGTATATTTTGTCGTGTTTTCTTTTTTCCATTTCTATTCTGCCAAAACTACAATCACACGGCAAAAAACTATGTCCTGGTTCAGGATATCTATGGCATATTACACTGAATTTACCGAGATCCACTAAAGTGAAAAGTAGGTGTACTAACCCAGAATTTTTACTTTGAGATGCGCAATTGTCTGGAAATATATAGATATTAGTGATGTAACGAATATTCGCATTCGCATTCGCGAATATTCGCATGCTTTTGAATATTCGCATTCGCAATAAATATGCGAATATTGCGAATAAAAAAGTTATCTGTTAAAATTGATTAATTAAAAAAAAAACAAATATTTAAACTCATTGAAATCCTAAAACAAACTTTTAAGCACAAATTTGCAGTTTACATTAGAATAACCATCAATAACCTCAAAATTAAACTTGAATTGACAAGAATAAGACGTAAAAGGTCGAAACCATTTGGTTGTATTTTGCTAATTTCACTGCGCTGATGGAGAAATTTAATTCTCTGCGTGTGCGCATAAGCGCTTAATGCAAGTGTTCGTATAGTTGTAAAATGAAAGCTAATAGATAGCGCTAGTAAAGTTAAAAAGTTAATATTCGTATTCTCATTCGCATTCGCGAATATTTAGTGCCTATATTCGCACTCGCATTCGCGAATGTGTAAAATCTCGCATTCGTTACACCACTAATAGATATCCGTAACTTCAACAGAAATATTTTTTGTGACAAGAGTCTAGAATGGTACTTGCAACTTTATTTTGACCTTTACTCTCCACGGTTTCATCATAGATGTAGCAATAGCCTTTGCCAGTACTACCAACGTACATGCAGAAATTATATACCCAAAGTTGTATTTTATAAAATAGTTCACCACTGGATGAAACCGGAAATGCTTTGTGCTAGAAGTCAAAAGCTATTCTACTTCTGGTCTTGTTTTGGTAAGGTTTGTCGGTATTCGGCTTTTCTAAGATGTTCGGCTTTTTTCCATCCGAAGAGTTTTTCTTATTTCATTAGAGTCATAGCTATTGATTTTGTTTATGAGTTATAAAGCATATTGAGCAAAGTTCATATTAAATTTGCCAAAAAAGATCTTAAAATTTTCAGTAAAATATTTTCGAAAATACTCATATTTAACAACAGGTGTTATGTTTTTATTTTGAAGAAGCAGCGAGTGTTCGTCTGGCTCGTATTTCTGCAAACATTGCTCATGCATCATTACTCGTGCATCTTTACAATACCCCTTTGTAAGTTGTCCCTTCTGCTATGAGATTTATATTAGGGAAAACATAAAAAACGCTCTCTAATTTGCGCAGTAAGCTCCAATAAAAGCTTGTTGGCTCTATTTTGATGGATGCCTCTAGGATGTGTTGGATGAGTAGCGTTTCCAAAAGTTAGGTGCTGCTGCAATCGCTTCAACCTGCTTTGTGATTCCTTGTAGTAAATTTTTGAAAGCTTTCTTAGGATCTAATAAATATTCCTTTGCTACTATTTAAAGGAACAATTTGTTTGGATAAATGCATTTTCATTAACGACAAAGATTTTTTTCTCGGCGTCTAGACATAATAGAGTATTTTTAACCTATATAGTATATAGAATACCTAATAAAAATAGCAAACTAATCATTTTTGTAGCTGAATTATCCGGAAGCAATACTAAATATATCCAGATGAATTTATAAAACCCTAAACAAAATTACAACTTTTCTTATTAGTCTAGTGAATAAGTGCTTAACTATTCGTATAGACAAGTTAAACAATAATATCTAACATTAACGAAACCAATAAATTGTAAACAGATATTTTAATTACTGTAACTGTATTGTAACCAATTTTTGGCTAAATACTTTAGGCAATAGATCTAATCTTTATTGGGTTTTCTCACATTATTTTCTTCTGTGTACTATTTATTGCTACAAGACTCTGACTATGGAAACTGAATAAGAATATGTGCCGAGCGCCGGTAGTTAATGTCTTAAGTGACATTGGCAAACGGATAGACCTAAACAGAGAGAGGATTAAGAGAAAAGAATCGGTTTGGTTGTTAACACATTATTTTATAAATACTCATGTGGGATGGCGTTTCTCACTATTTAGTGAATCGGTTTTTATATACTGCGTATATCTATAAAAACCCGTTTATGGCATGGTGAGATGAGTCATCCCATATATGGTGTCCGTCTCTGTTTATAAACTAGAATAAAGAAGATTATTTTTTGCAGAAATAATTTTTATTCTCATGAATGTACATACATTCCCTTTTAATTGCTGTTTTAAATGTATATATTGGTTAAGATATAATAATCCAAATAGTTCAAAAAATTCCCATACCGATATTTCGTGTTTCGGTTAAAGTCCCTAGTTTTAAGTTCAAATTTTTACAGAGATATGAATCCAGCATTTAAAAAAACTGATAATTCACGCGAATGGTAGACAACGTTTAAACTTGTATTGCATTTCTCGATCAAGTTTTGCAGATGCGGGCCCTCCTCTATCCCACACTTCGTTTCCCCGTCCTGTCTCTAGCTATTGCTCTCTCTCTTTTCACTTGAAACAGATCTATTTATATCGCCATAGTAAAACGATAGAAGCGATAGGCGGCCGCAAGGCCCTATCTACACTATGCACTCATAACAATGGCCGATGTCTAGGCCTATAATAGAAAGGTAACCAGCACACAGCTGTCGAGCTTTAGGTAGCACGGTAATATTGTAGTTTGTGTAGTGGTCGTATAGTGTGGAGTAGATCCCTGACACAGTACATAGTTCTGAGCGACAATGACAAATAACTTTCTACACAAAAATCCCAATAGTCACGTCTGTCTCTCCCTCCACGGGCTTAATACCCTGCGGCAACGGTTCCAGGTAGAAAATGAAGAATTAACAAACAAAAGAATAACGATCGATGTGTGTGCTGTCTAGATTAGAGAGATATTATATATGTTGCCCTAGTCCGTTCCGTCGAGGAGAGAAACCATTTTGTGTGCAGTAAAGGAAACACGCACAAAATGGATATCGTGACGTGAGAGGCTATCGGGATATTTTCCTTACATATTTAAGGACCGAAATAAGTGTTTCACGTTGATAAAGGAATTTCAACGGAAAAGAGATCTTTTAAGCTGCTTTTTTTTTTACTTTTCAAAAGCTCCTCGGATTAGAATCTCGAGAGAAAGGGATTGTTTGTGAAAGAAGATATGAAAAATCCTTTACAGCACAATATTGCTTAGAACCTTCTAATGAATTATTCATTAATATGGTAGTTTAAAACGGATTTCTTTATACAAATAATATACACATGTACACAGGCTCCACGTAATAAATTTTACTGTTTGATTTGTATTAAAAAATGCATAGATCTTTATTCGATCATCAATAGTTACTCGATTAATTTTAATAACCTCTCTTGACTCTGAATTACACAGAATGTTTTTTTTTATTTTATTTTCAAGGGGTGATTAAGCATCTTAAAATAAGGTCATTAACGTAAAAATATTTTAACTAAAGTTGCAAAATAAGTAGAGCGGTGACGTTCGGTGCAGTTTGCTAACGCAAACATAGCACGGCTGTCGGAATTAAGACAACGTGGAGGCTGCATCATCTCGGAAGGATAATAATAATTTGCCGGCTATCAGCAATAAGGTCTGGGACTTCTTCCCAGATTCTGCTCCTAGAGTAAGGTTTTTCCTATGGTTTCCCCTTACCTCTTGCCGAATGCTGGGAGATAACTAAAGCCGTTCCATGGGCGCAAATGTTATAACTAGAGCAGGCAACTTTCGTCTGCGCGCCAGCTCACTACTAAGTTTCACATATGTGACATTAACGTTTAACACAAGTATACAATATAGTGTGGAGCAGCGCTCGGCAAGGTGGCCCGTAGGAACTAACAGTTCACATTCCCCCGCCCAACTAATTCAAGCGTTTTCGTAAGTTTATGGAGGAGAATATAACATACGACAGAGAGCACATTGAATCACTGAAACGTAAAGCGTTGAGTTAAATATAATGAATATTCCGAACGTAAACGGTCGTGTTTTTTTTACAAAGAAGGGGAAACGTAATTTTTATTTTCCAAAAACATATCTGGGCGTAATGAGTGCGTTATTTGTGGCAAGATAATGCAAGTATGTAAAAAAATCAATTTAAAGCGACATTTTGATCATTTTCATGAGAGATTGTTTGTTTTATTATTTAATTGAGAATTTCTATTTTATTTTTTGTAGGGGTACCGGGGAAAGGAACCGATATCTTCTCTCTTGCTCGTCGCATTTCGAATCGTTCGCTTACTTATTTCCTCTAGTGTACCTACATATTTATTTGCGTACGGTGTCATCTTAGAATAATACTACACTTTATTACTATAATCAATAAACATTAAATATTCTAAAACCCAATTTTTATTACGTTGAAGTGTAATGCGACAATGCGACAGCCATCTACATATGTTTTTAATTTCAATAGCCGATCTTTGCTGGCCGCTTGACTCACACACTTGCTTTCGATTGCCCTGCAGGGATAGTAAAAGAGTCGATTCCCCTACAGTGCCGGGTACTGGTGTAGGGAAAGAGCAAAATTATTAATTTATTTAACTATAAATATGATTATATAAGCCCCTTATCCTATTTAAGTAGCAGAAATGGTATAGGATTGCTGAAGTCTCTAGTAGTGATGGGCAATCGGATCCAAAAAGTATTCAATAAGTGTAAACGGATATGTAGTCACTACGCTAAGAAAAATCGGAACTTTTTCTTAACGATTCTGATTCTTTTGCTAAACGATTCAAATATCGGTTCATACAGATACCGATTCTTTTTAGTCGATAAGGAAAAAAGAATCGTTAAGCAAAATGTAGTCGATAAGAAAAAGAATCGTTAAGCAAAATGTAGCCGCTAAGAAAAAATATTCGTTAAGCACCACATAGTCGAGCCGATGTATGTATGTGTAGACACCGAGCCGTGGCGAGCATATTTGCGGCATATTTCTTTTGATTTTTTTGCAATTTCTTATACGCTAGCTGCATAATATTTGTATAGAATTGTCTTAATACACACGCATACGTTATTTTAGTGGAACTAGAATTACATTATCATTGGTTTAATATGATTTAGGTAAATTTTAGTGGTGGTGCATTTGCATAATAAATACAAGTATTTTTTTGTTTAGTTGCGAAATACATAATAAAATAATCCAAGTAATATTACTGTATGCTAATAAAATTTTCTGTTTAGTCTGTTAAAGAAAGTAACATAAAAATGAAAAAAAAAAAAACTGAGATTTGGGAATTTCTATTTTCTGCTTCATAAGGTTGATAAACTACACATTTATTATGAAAAGCAATTAGTGGAGTCCTGTATTTACAAACCCAGTTCTTTTTTAAGACATTTGCTATTTTTTCATTGAAATTACACCGCTTTGGATAATAAAGAAAAGATAAAAACAAACAAAAAAGTGTTCATATTGCGTATATTCCTATAATGTGAAATATCAAACAAAAACGCCGAACAAAACACCGAAGTCTTTACTATAAAAGAGTATATACATAACACGAAACCCTGTTTTTTGTTAAAACTCACGGACATATACAGGTAATTTGAAATTTCTATGTCTTATCAACAGGGCAAACTAAAATATATTTCTTAATGGGAAAGCGGCAAATAAAATACAAGTATAACATTGTTATTTTCTATATGCTTTTTTTAAAAGCCGGTACGTAATAACTATAGTAAGTTACTATAAACCGCAAAAAATCGTTATCGCACACGTGCATGAAAACGAAATAAACATCTCGTTGTATTCGACATTTAAGAGGCATGCCTGTCATGCATATTTAAGCTAGATATTTTAAACTGTATTTATTTTTTAACTAAAGCATTAGACTTGATATTAAAATAAAAGCAATGCAAAAAAATATACACGTGAACAAAAACATTTAATTCTCGCTATCTTTAAAGGCAAGTAACTTTGTGTATAATGAATAATAGCGACCCTTTTGTTTAAGTCTACTTTCGAAAAAAGAATGGATAGGAATTAATATTTGAAATAGAAAATTCTAAATCACTAAGAAACTACAAGGGGTAGGTATAGGAAACATTAATACAACCTTAAAGACCGTTAAAATTAAAGTATGTATCTGTTCACCCTGTATATTTTTTGCATTACTTTCATTTTATTATCAAGTCTAATGCTTTAGTTAAAAAATAAATACAGTTTAAAATATCTAGCTCAAATATGCATGACAGGCATGTCTCTTAAATTTTGATCTACATTTTAAAGACTAGTTAATTATCTCGTAAAAGAGTCAAGTTAGGCATAAGAAACCTAACACCAACTTGTCTTTATTTAGTCTGTACTATCAAAATATGTCATAATAAATGGTGTTTTTTTACAATTTTGGTGTGTAACTTTTCGTTGAGTCAACCCTGTATACTTCAAAATAATTTTGAAATGTGGGCCTTCTGAACCTGTATAACCTTAACAAAAAAAAATGAAAATATTTTACCACTTTTCGTATATAAACCGACGCGAATGTGGTGGCCCACCTGTATATAAGAAACAACAAAAGTCAGTTTATTAGCATACATTAATATTACTTCGATTATTTTATTATGTATTTCGTAACTAAACAAAAAAATACTTGTATTATTATGCAAATGCACCACCACTAAAATTACCTAAATCATATAAACCAATATAATGTCATTCTAAGTTCCACTAAAATAACGTATGCGTGTGTATTAAGACAATTCTATACAAATATTATGCAGCTAGCGTATAAGAAATTGCAAAAAAATCAAAAGAAATATGCCGCAAATATGCTCGCCACGGCTCGGTGTCTACACATACATACATCGGCTCGACTATGTGGTGCTTAACGAATATTTTTTCTTATCGGCTATATTTTGCTTAACGATTTTTTTTCTTATCGACTACATTTTGCTTAACGATTCTTTTTTACTTATCGACTAAAAAGAATCGGTATCTGTATGAAGCGATAATTGAATCGTTTAGCAAAAGAATCAGAATCGTTAAGAAAAAGTTCCGATTTTTCTTAGCGTAGTGACTACATATCCGTTTACGCTTATTGAATACTTTTTGGATCCGATTGCCCCTCACTAGTCTCTAGCGTTAAGTACTTCAAGATTTTTCTCAATAAACAGCGTTCGTCGCGATAATTAAAACATGCTTATATTTTGAAAAAGACCGTTCAACATCTACGGATGTAACACACGCATAATAAAATAATCTTTATAGGTAGATTACGGATCACAGATGCTCGACCACTGATTTGTGCCAGCACAATAACGGTTTATCGCACACTGTACAAACTATTCTGGCACCACCGTAATGTAAATCTTGGAATTCAACTTTACACTTTTCTACATAGGGAAACAATAGTCGTTTTCTGGTATTTTCTACGTCCGACATTCTATTGCATTTACATTGCGTAAAACGTTAACGGAGAATTGTACTATCTCGCACCAAGACTCGACTAACACAGGGAGTAATTTTACTGCCTTAAAGATATACTATGGCTGAACGTTGTGCACAGCGCGAGGCGAGTGCGGCCCGTGTAAGCAGACACGTTTGACCGCTCTGTGTTAGCCACTCAAGCGACAATCGGGTATAACCAGTAGCTGAGACACATTGAGAGTTTAATTTTGTCAATCGTCAATGCTTGCGATATAATTATAATAGGAATTAACAATAATAAACTTTTCTAAATTACTTGTTGAAAATGAGGTTCTTTTTTTGAAATAATTAACTGTTTTTAAATCTATAAAAAGATCTTTCTATGTCACATGAAATGGCAGGCGCGAAATGGAAATATGCAATTAAATTCTTATATTTTGAACATAAATTTTCATCTTGGATGATATACTATTATTGAAAATAATTCTAATGATATATATAGCCTGGATTTCTTCCTCAATACCCTAGTAATTTTTGTTTTGTATCTTGTCACGTCTATTTTATTTTGGCCGGAACTCTATGCAATGATAACTTGTGCTAAATCAATTCTAAATTTTATTTTCATATTAATTGTATTTTACAGCTAATAAGCTTCAATAATTTAAATTGTCATTTTAAAACATCTTAATTTCATTTCTTACAGTTTGGCCGCGTGAGTTCATGGTATAAAAAAATTAAAACTACTAGGTTGGTCTTCACTCACAATCTCAGATTTATTTTTTATTAATAAATTATAGCGACTAGTTTCGGGAAATAGACTCCTATCCTCGAGCCAGAGATAATATTTTGTTTTACATTTTTGACTTTCGCAACTTATATTATCTCTGGCCCGAGATGGGGAGTCTATTCCCGAAACTAGTCGCTATAATTTATTAATATTAAATAAATCTGAGATTGTGAGTCAGGACCAACCTAGTAGGTTTAATTTTTTTATATCTTAATTTCAGTTGCTTTTTTTTCTAATAATTAACAAACATGGCAATTTTTTGTCTGAAGTAACCGTAGAGAGATACGCGCGGGCAAGTGGTTCTTTCTGCTTTTCTGGTCCCGCACGTTGCAGTGTGCAGTACGCCGGATCTATTTTTCAAATGTTAATTTGAAAAAAAAAGCTTAGAAGGCCCCACAATAGCTATACAAAAATATCATGTCGGCGTACTCTTCCTTCGTAAAAAGAGACATTTTTAAAGTTTCTACGAGCGAAATCCAAAACTGTCAAAAATACAACAAAACTGCTTACATGACAACTGTCATAAAGCCTACGTCAAATGCATTGGATCTAAATAAGTTAACAGTCGAGCCAAATGCGTCCATGATTCATCTAAATTAGTTACCGTAATCAGTGACTTTCAGCGCTTTTGACCACCCATATCTCGAAAACGACTGAGAATGGGACCTATGCTGACTGAAGTGTTTTGCTAATTTTGATACAAGGAATAACCCTATGAAGTTATGCAACTCAACGGGGAGACACCCTGTATAAGTGCTTTTCAAATTTCTTACCCTATTTTCCAAGCTTTTAATCACTGACTACTATGAGATTACGCTACAGCCTGATAAAGACAATTAGAATCTGTCGAAACTAGTAACTGGGGTGATCCTATTGAATACCAATAAAACAAAAATTAGGAAGCTTACTTATTCCATTTTATTTTATTTATTAGAAAAAATTAGGCTGTCCACGGCGAGTCATGCTCAGCCGTCCGGGGGTGTGGGTAAACTGCCTCCCCACAGGTAGTATGAGAAAGGGTCGGACTGAATTGGTTACTCTATAAGTCTATCTTAAGGCCTCTCCTGGTTTACGGTGCTTTTGCGTGGGCGTCGTTGGCCCCCAACTAGATTGAAGTCCATCGAGACACTTCAAAACAGAACAGTCAGGCAAATCGTGGAGGCATCTTGGTTCGTAAGGAACGAGCAGATTCATCGAGGTCTGCAAATTCCGAACCTTCGAGACTTCCTTACACAGACTCTCAACGCTGTTTGGGCACACGCAACTCAGCGAAAACCCCTTGGTTCAGGCGATCGCGGAACCCCAGAATCGTCCACCTTCACTTACTCGATTCGGATGTCTAGATGTTTTTTTTGGAGTAACATCTAACGTTCTAAACCTGACGACCGCCTTCAAACACCTTCAAGTGACATAAACTTTCCAAAAATTACTTAGCTTCGGATTAGAGTTTCAAATGACGATCATCAATCTCCCCTGAAGAGTAACTTATCACAAGTTACTTCCAAACACCCACCCCCAGCGGCTTGATCGTGTCGTTTCTATCAGAGATGAAAGGGTACAGAACCTCAAGTTCACACCCTAGTTGAGATGTAGGTTCAACGTTTAACGGACCTAATTGGTCTCATAAATACGTAAACTGCCTCCCAAACCTTTGTAATTCGTAAGCTCCCAACTTCATTATGTTTTATTATTCAACCGGCGGAGCCCAATTTACAACATGTATATCAGGTAGCTAAAAATTATGGGAGGCAATTTAACGATTATTAATACTTGCTCTTTATCCCGGTAGGTAATTTACTTGTACCCCCATCTAGCCTCCGCAAGTTTAAAAGATATTCTCTTATGCCATAAATAAATCTAAGGCGGGCATTTTGTACCACCTGAATTCTAAGTTTGGCATTCCACGCAACTTCCGTAAACAACATCACAAAAATTAAAACGTGATAAAGCGCAAGGAGTGACAAACCTTTTTTTAATAGAAACGTCCAGGGAATGCCAATGGAGATATAAAGTTTTTAAGCTGCAGTAAGCTCTTCAACACAGGTATTAACATGATGTTTAAACTCAAGATCATTATCTATAAATAGTCCTAACAGGATTTATATAGTTGTGAGTAATCGGCATAGAGTTGAAAGTTACATGAGAAATTATGAAATAAAGAACATATTTGCAGTATAAATCGAAAACAGTAGCGGACCCAATATGGATTCTTGCGGAACTCCAGCTTGAATTATAGCCACTACAGCCTGCCTCCTGCCAAACAAGTACGAAAAAAACGAAATGCCACATCTCCCAAACCAATGTAGTGCAGAATAACTATCAAGAGATTATGATCAATTCTGTCAAAGGCCTTGGAGAAATCCAACAGCACAATATTGTTAATTTACCAATGACACTCGCAGATATAATGTCATCAACAATACAAGTAAGAGTAGAGGTGCAGCTGTAATCTGGACAAAATCCAGACTGGAATGAAAGCAACAAATGAAACTTCGACAGATGATTACGCAATTGCTTGTCAATAATCTTCAACAATTCTCTCCATATATGATCGCTTTTACAACGCCAATTTACCAATTGACTAACTCCTAGGAATTCCTTGATAATGCCGAACGTTAGCATCAGAGGCAGTACTTCATACCTTTTTTTATTTTGTATTTTCAATAGTACGAGTTTCTTCATGCCATATTTTTAACTTTTATTTATCAGAAATGGTTAAAGCATTACTGCTAATTTTTGGAAACCGTCTTATTTTAGTTTCAATACGGCACATGCTGTTTCCCAAAAAAAAAAAAAGAATTCGACCACGAGTATCAAAGGTGCCGAGAGCAAGTGACAACATCTCTATAATCTGCGCTCACATGCGAGATAGGAAGAAAAAAACACAGAATGCGGTCGCTTGTTGATAATACTAATGTAAATATAATATGGTCATAAATATATACAAACAAATTTTAGCTCAAAGATGGATGTCCTTAAACAGTTTTTTTTTTGTTTGGATATTTATATATCTGGAGATAATTATATGCCACGAGGATTCGGCGTCTCGGCATCATTACGTGCCTTTTTTAATTGCTAAAATACATTTAGCGTTTGACCAATATACATTAAAATTTAATTTATTTCACCTTATAAATTCTATTTTACAATTTCCTGTGAATGATGTGTTTTTAACTTTATTTCATCTTTAATTTATCTTAACTAAATTTCAAACGTAATCTTAAAATAACATTTTTATACGACAAAACAGTTGCTAGTCAATTTTTACGTTTACAAACATTTTAATATAGGGACAATGGCAAAACAATCCAGACCTTAAAAAAAAGAATTAAAAATTTTGTATTGAAGGCACGCAGACCAGTACGAACTTTTGTTGAAAAATAAATTGTTTTTTTTTTTTAATATTTTGGTTTAACATACACAACACATAAATTCCGTATCACTTGGATTTTTTTTTATTATTCATAAATTTTGAC
Organism: Protaetia brevitarsis; assembly: GCA_004143645.1. Taxonomy (NCBI): domain Eukaryota; kingdom Metazoa; phylum Arthropoda; class Insecta; order Coleoptera; family Scarabaeidae; genus Protaetia; species Protaetia brevitarsis. The sequence continues at coordinate 1,242,934 of RXPK01000071.1, forward strand.
CTTGTCATTTGTTTGTGCTTAAAGAATTATGTCAAATCATAGCATTCATATGAGTAATCACGTTACTTTCTTTAACTGTTAAATTTGATAATTTTTTTTGTAAAATATTAGAGGAAAAAGTTGCTCATTTTTCACATTTTTTTTAACCAATCTGCCAATTATCACCACTCTAGCAGGCATTTATTCTTTCTTCAAATGTTTTATTCTGTTTTGGGTTATTATAATTAATGCAAACAATTCAAAATAAACCTAATTATTTGTGTCAAAGTCACCATTGTTTTTTTTTTTTGCTACTATTTTTTTTTGTTTCACCAAAAATACACATAAAACCAAATTAAATTTGATGTAAACTTAATTTAATTTGTACCGATAACTAATAAACTTGTCAGTTATTGGATTTATAAAGAAATATTAATGAAAAAACGCTTTTAATAAAATTGAACTGTTCTTGTAAACAACGCAATAATAAGATTAGAATTGTTTTTTATACTAAATCAGTTACATATAAATTTATTTTTGAGGGTGAAAAAAAAAACAGTAGAAAATGTCGATTTTTCTTACCATATTTTGGGTGGACAGGTGAAGCTATATTCACATTTAAAGGTGTGGTGAACACTCAAATTGTACACAGTACAGGGATTTAAGAAAACCTAAACTTTATAATAGGATGTCGTGATCTGTATTCTTTTAAAACAAATGTGTGGTGCGAAATTTTAAGCAACAAAATTGTCGGACTGTTTTAGACAAAATGTAAATTCAAGAAACTATTATTACCATTATAAATACTGCAATATGACAATATCTCTTAAAGAAATAAATAGCTTATGGTACCAATTTAACGGTGCCCTTGTCGCAATTCAAGAATTGAAATACCTGTAAAGAAATTCTTTTAAGGCCGCTTTACAATTCGCAATTTTTGGTAATGGTACAATAAAATTGCGCGCACTGAAATATTAGAACATGTTCTATTCCGTGCAATACCAATAAGATTGCACACAGCTGATCGAAATCCATTGAATGCGCATGCGCTATTTGTATTGCGCGCAATTTTATTTTATTGCACTAGCTGTTATTATTCTTTTGTTTAAAAGAGTATTACATTTTATTATAGCAGTTTTTGTTAACATTTCTTCATAATTTCATTTACGTATCGAATTAGATACTTCATAAAACTCACAAAATCAAATTTTAATGTAATTTGATTTTGCACCAAATCGGATTCGGTTTTAGGTGTGCATTTCTGGTTTAGACAAAAAAAGAGTACCCAAAACGAAACTCATTAAAAAATGGAGTAGTGATGTTGGCACGTTTGCATTATCTAGAGTAATTCAAAACTTATCATAAAAAATAAAGAAAAAACACATTTGTACTACAGCAAAACAATAAGCAACGTTTTCCTATGACATTTTTCAAATAAATTAAGAAAAAGCGGGATATTTTAAATTTTCCCGAAACAAAGTCAAATTTGACAGTTAAAGTAGATAATTGCTCATATGCCTGTCAAATTACGTCATTTTTAAGCACAAATCGATAGCAAGGTAATGATAACACTGGGCAACAAATTCTCGAAAAGTTCATGCTTCCAAGCTGAAAATAGTCATTTCTTAATGAATTCAATGTGCTGAACACGAAAATGACTAAGAAAAAGCTGAATTGGCTACGGGTTTTCTGTAAAATGTACGCATATTTCACAAAAAGTGTACTTATGTCAATATTATAATACATGGTAAGAAAAACATTAGTCTGCTTCTGGCTTTCGACTTCTTTTGGCCTGCCGTTTGTAGTGGACTTGTGGAGCATCTCTACTAATTGTCCAATAATAGTCAGCTAGCATTGACGTAGACCATTTGCCTTGGTACCTTGCTCCATGGTGGCAATGTCCTGATGAAAGCGTTCGCCGTGCTCATCGCTGACCCTGCCCGCAGTTATCAGGAAAGAAATCTAAGTGGGAATCAAGAAAGTGGATCTTTAAGGACATATTGCAGCCGAATTCATGAAACAAAGCCAACATATCCTCAACCAGACACTTGTAATTTTTTGCCTTGTCATTCCCCAGGAAGTTTGCTGCCACTTGATAGAATGCATCCCAAACCTGTTTTTCTTTACCTTGAAGAAGTTCCTCAAACTTGGGGTCTCGGAAGAGCTGTCTAATTTGAGGCCCCACAAAGATGCTGAATTTTTCATGCAGGTACTTGAATGCTGGTCCATTCTTATCCATGGCTTTTACCAAGTTTTTGACAAGACCGAGCTTGATGTGTAAAGGAGGAATGATGATTTTATGTGGCTGTGCCAATGGTGGGTGCTGTACATTCGTTTCTCCAGGCTTAAAAAATGCTCTCGGAGGCCAGTCTTTCTTGATGTAGTGCAAATCGATTGCTCTGCTGTCCCACAGACAAAGAAAACAGCAGTACTTTGTATATCCCTGCTGCAAACCCATCAACAGAGATACTACCTTCAGGTCAGAACATATCTGCCAGCCATACTTGCTGTAGTTAATCGTCTCCAGTAGCTGCTTTAGATTGCCGTAAATCTCCTTCATGTAGACCGCATGTGCAATAGGTATGGATGGAAGCTGGTTCCCATTATTCAACAAAACCGCCTTTAGGCTCAGTTTTGAAGCGCCTATAAACAGCCGCCATTCGTGGCGATCATGTGCAATACCGAGAGCTTGTAGTAGACCATCAATATCGCAGCAGAACAAAAGGCTTTCTTCTTCCTTAAAGAAAGATTCGAAGAGCCGATGGCGAGTGCGAAATGAAGTCACTCGGACATTCTGTTCCAGAAGATTCCACTGTCGAAGTCTTGAGGCCAGTATCTCCGCTTTGCTTTTCGACCAAATCGCGAACAAGATCGTTCATTTCATCCTGGGTAATTTTATGTGGTGCAGATGTTTCGTCAAAGCACGAAAAGTTATCATCCTTACTGCCACGTTGAGGAGAACTCGCCGACGCATGGCCATCCTCATCGTCTAAACTGATAGAAAAATCTGTAGGAGGTTCTGGAATTGGGAGTCCTTCGCCATGAGAGACAGGTCGCAGAGCAGATAGTATGTTAGGGTATTCAACTGTTCATTTCTTCTTCTTGGTGATGCCTCCAGAAGCTGGTGGTACCATACAGAAATAACAGTCGTCAACGTGATTGGTGGGCTCCCTCCAAATCATGGGCACAGCAAATGGCATTGCCTTTCTTTTGCCATTAAGCCACTGTGAAAGATTTACGGCACAAGTGCGGCAGCATACGTGTGGGGTCCAGTCTTTGTCCTGGTCGCCTATCTTGCAACCAAAATAACAATGATACGCTTTCTTAACGTTTGCACTGATGTTCTTTTTCTGTGCAGCAAATGTCACTTCTCCGCAAATATAACAGAAGTTATTTGCACTGTTAACACAGTTACGAGGCATTGCTACTGTTTAGTTACTTTACACTATAGCAATCACTTGTGTATGCTAGAGCTTCGAAAAATATGCGCGAATGAACGGACATTGCACGAGTTAATTGTCACGTCGGCCATTTATAAATAAACTATAATTAGCTATTGCTTGATATTGCGCAATCAATTTCGCAACACTCTCAATGGAAACTTACAGCAAATGCTGCATTAACTTCTTTGCATGAAGGGGTGATGCAATATGACGCAAAATTTCGTAATTTCTGACTAAATTGCATTACATTATGCAATAGCATCTATACAATGGACAAAACGTCAATATCTCTGGAACGTGAGCCAATCAACTTTTTTCAATGTGATATTCGTGTTCAGCACGTTGAATTCATTCGAGATTGGGTACTTTCACCTAAGAAGCAATTTCACTGTTGACCAGTGTAATTAAAAAAAGTGCATATTTAATCGCATTCATGTGTGACACTGTATATGTGAAAAGATTTAAAACAAGAATACAAGGAGTAGGTCGAAAGTTTGAATTAGTAGTGCCTAAATTTTTGATAAATTAATAATATCTATTTTTTCTAGTGTCGCTACGATTGATTTCATTAAAGTTAAAAGAAAAAACATGAAACTCAATTGAACCAAAAATTTAATTACAATAAAATTAAAATTGTATTATTTCTTTCAGGAAGAACTTCACCATATAATAGCCTAATTAACATCGCAATTCAAATGGTTTGACAATTTAGGATACTAATTTTTTATTACCGGATAACAATGGCAAATTAAATTAAAATACATGGGCATGTACTTACTTCATAATACATTCACTTGTATGTTGGATAGATACGTAAACATCTCAGCGACTGTAATTTACTCATATTTTATTAGCTGTACTAACTCATTCTAAGTCGTAAATGTAATTGCCGGTATGCCAACCGACGGAAGTAATAAAACTAATAAACGTACGGCATTTTCCATTTTCATATATCTAGCAATAATTGAATATTTCTTAAATAAATAATAAAATACTATATAGGGCTTAAATCCAGCGATTCTCTGCCTTATTAGCTCTGCGATCCTCAAATAGTAAATTGATATGATCAATTTAAAATTAATAACGGCACAATATCAAGGCGAATCTATGACATGGCTGTGGATCTTCGCGATCAGATAATTCAGCTAGTGCGTTCAGTGAGTGAATTTTTTAGCATTAATTCGTTGAATCAACATCAGATGTAGCAAACATGTTTCAGTTCTTACGTTTTGTGAGGTATGAATGCGACACGTCAATAAAAGAAAATAAGTTGTTTTACGAAACAGTATTACCGGGTCAATGTCTTTTTGATGTTTTTTATTTATGAAGCTACTAGAAACTATATATACCAACACATATAAATTGGCCAAATGGATATATAGCAAAATGTAGTGATGATGCAAAAGCGACAATAGGAAAGAACAGCGGATGAATGAAACTATGTATTAAAAGATCGTTTAAAAGGGGGAATGCTCCCACACAGACATGCTCTTGCCACAAAAAATATGCCGGAAAATCTCAATCAAATTCTTTGTGAAGCTGTAAAGACTAAAGATGGTTGATTTTATTAAAAGCCGACCGTTACACTGAACCAAAAATGGGGACTGAAGCACTGAAAGAAATCATTGTTCACATGAAATAATGCTTTAAAATTGGTCCAAAGAGCGAGTTTATCAAATCAATGAAAAAGATTTTATTAAATGACGACGGAATTTATTGAGTAATAAATCGTTCATTGTATTAATGAAACTAAAATCGTTGAAAATTAAATGGTAACTTGCTTGGCTCAGTGAAATATGTTATCGTTGTAAGGAACAGCAGTTTAGATTATACGATACCAGTTTTGTTTTAACAACTTTATTTGTTTTACTGAATGACGAGTTATTAATTTTATGTACGAACTCCAGTAGAAGAACGAAGAAAGGCATCAATACAATGAATGTTACTTGTTGATATGCTAATCACAAGTGGTTGCCTCAATGTACAACTCCTCCCACAAAAAGGCTAACAATCTGAATCGCGATTTTGATTATATGTATATTCTCAGGTTAAACTATACATACAACTGTGTTTATTGGAGATAATTTTATTCATGCCAGCCAAAGAGTAGCCCACATACGTAATGTTTACTCGTATTTGATAAATTCATATTTTATGTCCGCTATTTATTTGGTAAATTGTCTATAAAAGTTGTTTTGACGACCTTGATTTATTATTATTAGTTTTCAAATAAGGGCATCCATTCAGTTTAAGGCGCAACAAGTTTGCGGCAAAAACCACAAAGGGAAGCATTTGTGTTTATCTGATATTCGCCTCTTAGATGTATAAATATATTTCTCATTGAAACCTCCCATAACTAAAATAAGTACAGTTACGGACAAATGTCATACGCATATTCTTTCATAATAAAATTAATACATAAAACATATCAATTAAAATTTTGCATAACTTTTTCTTTATTATCTCTCAATACTTTCTAAATAGTTAGCTTTTCATTGCGTTTTTACAACATAATACTGAAAACTAATTGGAAATAAGTCTTGTCTGCGATTGAATATCTCGACACTAATATTAGGTCTCTCTTTTATATTTTTAATAGTAAAAAAATTAGAACACTGAATAGTTGAAATGAAAGCAGTAGGTGTTGCAGAAATCAAGGCATCTCAAAATGGATACCTTCCGCAAACATTTATTTAACATATTATTTCAAGGCGTGCTTGTTTATGTCTTAATAACAAAAACTAAATTACAAAAACAAGAAATTCTGTATCGGAGAAATACACAACGAATCATACATAACATCTGTTAACACCGGTAAGCCGCAGTCGTAGTAAAAGCTATAGTCCATCCTAAATGCGCTCGCCACATACATTTTTGCGTAGGTCGTTAACTTTTTTTTGGTAGGAGCTGTACATACTGCTGTGGAATGGCACCCCGGGTTTCGGAAATTTAAATTTGTATTTTTGTTCAGTCCGGATTGGGTTTTGTCAGAGCAAGGATAGAGTTTCCGCTATTCTAATATTTGATTATTTTGAAAAGATTTTGTTAATTGATTTGATTGTTGGAATTATTTTAATTGTTTTGTATAAATTTAAATTCATTCAATTGTACATTTTGCGTGTACCAGTATTGTATATAGTTTTATATGCTAGTATTTTCTTTGCGATGCGTTGCGGCTTCATCGCACGCAGATGTTGTAAATTTGATATATGTATGATGTTATCCCTTTGAGGCACTCAGTTCTTTGAATGATGACGGCCGTGTAAGTACATGTTTTCATTTTGTTTGCTACCAATTAGGTAATTTCGTTTAATTTTAAAGCTTTGTTCGTTTTATTTGATATTAATTCATCCATCAAAGAACTCATTATTTAATTATTGCTGTTTTGTTTAATTGTGTACGCATTTTGAATATTAGATCAGTAATTATTGTAAAATGTTCTAGAAGATTTCGTGTTTTTAGTTTAAAGAGTTAAAATTTTCCGTTTTCTTTTTGCTGATTTGTATTTTATTGTTAATCACCACGGTTAGGGTGAAGAGAAGCTTTGTGCTGTTAAAATGAAATTTCAATTTTAGTTATATTTGTTTCTCCACGTGTAAATTATAGTTTGGTTTAAATTTCGTGACCGCGTGGATATTTTTTGTGTGACTGAGATTTTTCTTCTGGAACAAATCTACCATTTTGTTTGCTAAAGGATTTGCATTGTCCTTTTTAATTGTAAATTCACGAAGGGGTTATTTTAATCCAAGACATTCTGTCTTAAGGTTTTTTCCCCTGTTGTTTGTAATTAAATGTTTTTCTTTTCTTTTTTCTTTTTGAACAATAAAATTTATGATTGTAAATATCATTTTTAAAATTACAGTTCTTTTATTTTTGAATCAACCATTTCAATCTTTGGGGGATTTTAAAGAAAGTCAAATTTTACAAACGCCCACTATTACTTTTCATGAAAGTTACTCTGAGATCAAAGAATCTTTTGCGCCCTTTTAAATTTTTATCTGCTGAGCTAGTTAATTTAATTTTTCACTTTTCATTATATGCTGGTACCATCAGTCCACAGCAATACGTTATTCATAATCCTAATAAATTTTAATTAAACAAAAATTACAACATATATTCGTTCATATTCATATTATTAACAAAATTATTTATTGAACCTATGAAATTATAGTTACCATGACAAATATTATCTATGGACTAATGTACAATGATTTGTTATAATAATGAAAACTAATTTATTTCACTAATGAATCTTATTATTACTTAATTAAATATTGTAAATATTTTATCATAACAATGACACATTTCGTTCTGTCGATGAAAATTCACTCAATAAATGTAGATTATTGATATCACGTCGAGTATTTTTCCCAGTGTACAGAATATGTTGTTAACTAAACTATGTGATGAAATGGACGAAAATAAAAAATCTGCACAGGACACTATTATTCGCCACAGTTCTAATTTTATGAAGATGTATTTCTGAAAAACAATTCAATTGACGGAGTATTTCCCAGATGATAATAATGACTTCTCGAAGAGGGGTACTGGATCTGTTCAGTGAAAACGTTGTTACCGCGACTAAGTTACCAGTTGAGATTCACGACTAACTCACCGAAATATCTGCCGACAAAACCGTATAACTGCGATTTACATCTGAACATTTAATATGAAAATATTAAAATATGGAAATTTAGTCAGAGAAGCATCCTTTATTCTATATCTAAAAAATGCTTTTGTGTGCTTCTGAGTAGATTCAGGTATGGAGAAAAATTTTAATGAAAAATATAATTGCAATTATCATATTATTTGACTTTTTGTCATAAAATCATTTATTGATTAGGCCATTTCACGATCTACCTTTATTTAATATTGGATCGAGAATCGATGCTCTAACTCTAACGCAGTGTTTTATTCTAATTGTTTTTTACAATAACAATAATTATAAATAATAAAGGTAAAATATTTGGCAATATTTGATTTTTTTGTTTTGAAGCTTAATAAAAAATACAATGTTTGGAATTTTTTTTTTTATAGTTTTTAATATTATATACGAATTACAACATGAACAAGTAATCCGGCATCATTGTCAAATTGATAAGTTTCCGCAGAGGAAAGCAATGAAGCAATGAAAATGATTGGTTGTGGGGGAAAAGCTTGTTTATAAAAAAGACAGAATAGGAATTTTGGTGTATGTCAAGTTTTTGGAAATATTAAGAAGTTTTTAAACGAAGAAAAAAAGATATTTTTAGAAGTGGCAATCATAAAACAACTTATGCAATTGGAAATTTTGGGAAGTTTTATAATTAGAAATTGGAGAAGTGGAACATTGGAAGAAAGCAGGAATCAAAAATCAAGCATCACTTTCGGATGTTGGAAAATTGGATCATTATATTAATATAAAGGAGGATTCAAAGTTGGATTGGAAATCGAAGGGTAAATCTTGACGTTTCTTCTATATACTTTCAGCTCAATGGTAAATAGAAGATTCAAATTGAAGTTCTCCTTCAATTTCGAAGAAATTACAAAAATATGCTTTAATTTGACTTGACAAAAGAGCGAACCAATTTTTCAAAGAACAGTCAATAACAACCTCGTTTCCATGGGTCCCAGTCATTTATTTAATACGAGCTGCATTCAATCTTCACCCTTCATTTGGTATCAATACCAAACAAACTACATTAAAGTCATAGTTACCGTACGATGAACGTATATATCTAATTAGCACGACTACGTGGCAATTTGATTAACACTCTGTATATACTGGATTTACAAACAGTCGTGAACACAAAATAATAATTTTCCTTTATTATTAGTGAAATTCATATATATTCCATAACAATATGTATAGCCTAGAATGATTTATTGAGGATAATAACAAATGAATAGCTGCGTTATTCCAATATTAATTTTCATTCTATATAATTATTCTTATTCAAATTACCGTAATTCAGATAAATTCAAATTGAATTTACGATAATTTTGTGATCAGAATAAGGAATAGGCGCGGACAGGAAGGTAATTTTATTTTTAATTAATTTTTTAGCAATCACTAAGCCAGAAACTACAGTTTTGCGATGTGAATGCGGTTTGTGGGCCGATACGGGCCGAGGCTCACAAGCACGAATGCTCGCAAGAGTTTCTGGCCGTGTGATACACAATGTTTTTTGGGCCGACAAACCTTAATTTTGAATTGGAAATAGAAGTGAAATTTTGACATTACGGAGTTGACAGTACAAGTTGGCAGACATGTTACATACCTTAGTATTTCGACGTTAATATCTATTTGTCAATAATAAGTGCAATGAAGACACCAGTTCATCTTAGCATGGTTGAACAGTAGCTTAATGACAATTTATTACACGTCTGTCATGTGGAAGCTAGTGTGGCCAACCTTTAGTGACATTTTTGCCTGCCTAGGCAGGAAAACGGTAGTTTATAGGCTTTGAAGTACTGGAAAATGAGTGTTTCTGGACGGAGGCGCAATTTTTTTTTAATATCGGGAGGAGACGAAAGGCAGTAGTGGAAAGAGGAGAGAATAGTTGGTGGGGTTGCAATAGCCAAGGGAGGGGAAGTGAATCTTGTTTTACAACGATTAGACATACTGGTGTTTATTTGCCTCATGAGTCATGAGTGGGGGTTCATGCTGCCTCCTACTTAATTTCCAAGAGCCGATAAAACACGAATACGTCTAATCGTTATAAAACGGGATTCCCTTCCCCTATCTTGCCCATTGCTATGGTGGGGAAGGATATTTGGTGAGGGGAAGTTAGCGGAGGCTAGTTAGAGCTGGTGGGAGTGGTAGTTCATGACATGTAAATCATCATTTTTATTTGTTGCGTCCGAACTGTAATAAAGCTTCATCATTTATGTTATTGGATTTTAATGTGTAGTTCGTTAGTGTTTAGTGTTTTACAAGTTCTATATCTTGTCTTACGTTTTTTTTTTTATTTCGCATATACAATCAGCACTTTGTGTAACTGTTTTCCCGAAAAACAGTATCACCAAGTTCCACTTTGTAACACTGTTTTTCCAGTTTGTGACACTGTTTGTGGTGACATTTTATGTGAGGATGCAGTTAATTCTTGCCTGAAGATGTCTTCATTTGGTCTTCATTGGTCTTTAATTGAAAAGAATTTGCGAGAAAGTGGATCATTATTGTAATCCCTTATTTCCTTAAATACCTAAATAATAGATTGAACCAAACTTTGTTCTTTAGTTATGTTATCCAAATTATTCCAGTAATGCTTTATTCGACTAACATTTCCGTCCGATAACTTCATTCGACAATAACCCAACGAACTATATAAAACACTGGAACGCGCCCAGTGCACTTAAAAAACGGTCCGCTAGACAGCTGGGCCGCCATCTTTGAATGTGGCAAAATTCCAATAACAGGACTGCGTTTATGCGGAATTTTACTTTTCACATCTCTTATTTCCTGTTTTTTTGTAAAAAATAGCTCATAATGCGTTCTCATACTTACACTTAATAATGTTCTGCGAATAGTACTTCCAAATCAAATCACAATTAGTCCATCATTTTTTATTGTTAGTAAGATGGCCACAATAGGAAGGAAAGTCTGTAAAACCATCAGGTTTACATAATTTTCAATCTTATATCTGCAAAAGGAATTGGATTTAAGCCTAATTATTTTAAATGCATTAATTTTATGTAAATATTTGTTGAAATGGTTCATTTTATCATTCAGTTGTATTACAGAATAATGTGAAAAACGAAAGTGTCAAACGGGGTATATACCAGAACTGCAATCTTCTAGCCCAACGCTTGCAACTTCCTCGAGACATGCAGTAAGGCATGTATACGATGATTCTAATGCAAAACCTTAATATGTAAAAAGATAACATTTACTCCTTTCAACAGTCTATACATCAATTTTGCCACATTCAAAGATGGTGGAAGCCAGACCGTTTTTCAGTTACAGCGTGCACTCGAAAGCGCATTCCAGTGTTTTATATAGTTCGTTGCAATAACCTAATATTGAATAAACAATAATTATAGATATCTTATTCAAATAATTATTGTTATTATGTTCAACACTGGTAGAAATAAAATAATGAATATGTTTTTGCAGACTCTTATATTCATGAACACAAATACAATAAAAATGTATCGTATTATCATACCTCCAATTTCTTCTTTTATTTTTAATACTGAAAGGCGTCTAGTACTCAAAAAATTCTTTCTTCTTCTGCAAGTTCTGCACATGTCTGCATAACTTGCAGTAAATCTTAGGAAAGATTAAGAATGTTTTTTTCTATTTATTGTGAATAGATTGAAGGTTTTAAATTTTTGATAATTTAAGCACCTTATCCTACAAAATGTGTTTAATTTGCTTTTGAGTTAAAATTTAAATTTTGTTAAATTTAGTGAGTGCTACTCTTAACACCGATCTGTTCTTGAAATATTTGCATTTTCATAAGCAACCGTGATGTTTTTAAGACGAGCACACTGGCGAAGGTTTAGGTTTGTTCGTTGGTACCACCCTTTCTATACTAGTCCCTAGTTAAAATAGGATAGATTTACTCTTTATGTATCTGAGAAATATAGAATATCCACCAGTACAATTGGTGTAACACCAACGAACAAACTTTTAATACTGTTGTAGTCAAAAATTCGTATTGAACATTACAAAATAGGCGTTCCAAGTTCTTTAACAATATGTATAATGCTTTCGATATTTGGTAGATTAAAGACAAAACAATTATGCTTTTATTAATAGATGTAGTAAAAATGATGTAAATGTAAAATCAGTAGGCATAATCACCATTTGATGCTTAATTTTGATGTTATGTTTATGAAAAACTTACAGAATCTTGTGTTTAGCGAAAATAGAAAAAAAAAAAATATAGGGCACATTTATGTTTAAAGGATAGTACATTCCATTATCATGATAATTTCAGTTATGATGTAGAGGTGTTAAGGCACTGCAGAAGGTTATGTTACGAGAATCAAAACAAACAATACGATTCTATAAACATGTCAACACGTGTCTAACTTTTCCAGGAAAGAGTTAATTTTCCCATTTTTATTATTTTTATCTTACTATTCTTAATTTGCTTCAGTGTTATGGTATTAAACCTCGTTTTTTTAATTTTTCAAGTATGTTAAAACCCTTACTGCATACGTCGGATATTTAACGAGAGCTAGCAACTGCTAGGCCCAATACTGTTTCAACAGGCAAATTGATGATTTCTCCAGAACTTTTCAATCGATTTTCAGAATATGTTTGCGAAGAGGAATAGAAAGAATACTGTTATGATGAGAGAATACCGGTGTGAAGTTAGCAATGAATTTTGTTTTGGTAAAATTAACTCCAAATGTAATACAATTGCGTTCTGTAAATAGTCAGTTCACACAGCATTGCAACAAGTGAAAAACACAATATTCTTACAAAATAACGATGCTTTTAACATTCCTAACCATGCACGTGCCACCGTGCGCTTTCGTCTTTATTTGAAATTTTACTCGACAGACGTGTTAACGGATGTTTGATGAACAATCAAAGTTGACGGACCCGTTTAAATGCACGCAGTATCGTATACTTTATTTATTTTGACATCGTTCCTCATCTTTAATTTCAAATTTTATTCGACAGATGTGTTAAGAGATGTCTAAAGATCGTTTTAAAAAAATATAAATTTCTATCAACAATCGAAGTTGGCCGACCCGTCTAAATGCATCGCTGTTGTATACTTTATTTATTTTTATATCGCTATTCGTCATCTTTATTACTGTCTATTTCTTTTTTGCAACGGAACTGACTTTGAACCAATGATGACCCAAGGGTCACCGAATCTTGTTTTATTTAACAAATCAGAACTATCTAAAAAGAAAAATCTTCTATTTCCAATTATACAAAATATGCATTAGATGTTGCTTATTGCCGCTGTTACCAACGAGTTTATTTTTTTTTGATCCCAGTCCTCAATAGGGGAAGCAATGGCGCGGGGCTCAAATTATATCAGCAAAATAAAGCGATTGTTGGGAAAGAATATACAATTCAAAAATTAGGTGTATCCAACACAAGAAGATTCATACCATTGCAGGGTTCTTATCCTTTATTATGCCAAAACTGTAATCGAATTTGACTTTGCTTTCGATCCAAGTCTTTATTTTGAAATTTAGAATTTCCCAAGACTCACAGAACCTTAAGTATAACTGCCTTGACGGACGATGTCAAAATAAATAAAATATACGATAGCGCGTGCGCTTAGACGGTTGGGTCAACTATAATTGTAGAAATTGTTGCAAAAATATTGTCATTTTTATATTTTTTAAAGTGATCTCCGGATATTCCTTAACACATCTGTCGAATAAAATTTGGAATTAGAGGTGAAGAACGACGTCGAAATAAACAAAGTCTACGAAGAGCCGTGCATTTAGTTGGAATAGTTAGGAATGTTAACGCCATCGTCATTTTGTAAGAATATTGTGTTTTACACTTTTTGCAACGCTCTGTGAACTAATTTTATTTACATAACGCAATTGTATTACATTTGGAGTTCATTTCATGGAATAAATCTATTGCTAACTTTACAGCGGTTGAGGGAATAAAAGTTATGGGTATCAAATTGTAGCAAAGTAAAAAGGATAACGATCAAATGCAATTTATAAACAGTTATAGCTAGAATGAATTTTCTTTGAATAAAAGATTGTGAAATAGTATACCTACATTTTGCGACCGGTAGTTCATGTATATTTGGATGATTTTGATTATAAAATAACATTCAGATATATTAAATTTTGTATTGTTGATTCAATTGCGAAAGATAATTTTAGGTGAAAAAAAAAAAGAAAACAGGTGGTCATGGTATTTCCGAATTACATCATTTTTTTTAATAGAAAGGGCTGTTAACTTAAACACCAACCTACAGAATAAAATCTGGATGAAATGCAATGCTTTTAAAACTATGACAATTAAATGTGAGAAGTCAAATATACTTAAAAAATAAACAAAGATAAAAGATAAAACGTCGGCAACATTTATTATAAGCATGAATTTCACATTTTCATTTGTTCTTTTGTTTTAGAATAAAAGATACCACCAAATATGATTTGTACAAATTCTGTATCTTCCTTAAATTAAAATACCAAAATTTCAAATCACTTCTTGTAGGGCAGTACATAAAAACTTTTGTATTACAAATTACATGTATATTATTATCTTTCAAAAATATACGAGCTTCTAAATATAAAACATAACATTTTTAATTATTTTTTAAATTGCCGCATTCATAATAACAATGTTAGCAATAATGTATCGAGAACAGGCTGGATCAACACGTCTTGGAATTTGCTTGATGTAGAGTAAGAACCTAAAAATAAAACTCTACTGACTTGCAATAACCTATCCAACTTTTTATGTATTTTTCCATGTTCCATACAATGTGTATCGCGGTTAAGGCAAATATTGTTACTAACACATAAATCTCTGAAGTCCTCGACTGTTGTTAATATGATAGCGGGATAGAGATTAAACGTTAATAATCATCTGTGCATTAAATACAAAATGGAAAACATTAAGATGGAATTTAATTATATAATGTGGAAAGTATCCATTTTTTGAATTTTAAGAACCTATTATTTAATATTTTTTTAATATAATTTTTCATATATTAAATACGTATATTACATTTCAATACTAGAAATAGTATCTGTGACTGAAGAATGTTTATTTAAACCAGGATCAGTGCAAATCTGAATTCCTTATTTTACTGACGAAATGAAAGCATATATAATAAATAGCAAATTTACAAAGACGTATTATTCGTGTAAATCAAGAACAATCTAGCACATATCAATAGTAAACAGAGAACATATTTACCTACTTAATATTTAAGAAATTAGGAAATTTTGTCTTAGTACATGTACAAAGTAAGCAAACAATATTTAATTTAACAAATAATGTTAACTATAAAGTAGGACTAATAGGGAATTAAAGCAAACATTGCAAAATAAATATAAAAATATGTATGAAAATGGAAATTTTCAGCTTTTAATAATATGTAACACTTTATATTTCTTCCAACAACATTTGAATAATCTTAATGAAATAAAGTTTCAATAAAATCGAAATAAATTTCAGATTATATCATCCTAATCTAAGTTATTCAGAATTAAATTTAAAATATCTAATCTTGCCAGTTGTCTGTCATTTTTCCATGTTTATTTTCCACATAATCTGGGAGTTTGCCAAAAATTTGGGAATCGGTTTGCGATTTTTTTCTTGAAATATAAATCAAGCCGGTTATAAACCTAATTTATGTGAGGTAATCACAAAAAATATATATAAGGTGGGTATAATTTTAAGCGAAATCGTTAACTAAGTACCTAATCAAGAAGTACCTGTTCTTAATTTTGTATGTTTTAAACATTCAGAAAGTTTCAAATAAATTTATGATTAAATTAATATTATATAAGAGGGATATATGTTAAGAAGGTTATAATATTCGTTAAGATTTTACCGGATCAATTTTCTAAATACAAGGCTATTAATCATTTTGTTATATAATTATTACATTTAACACATGCGAAAATATTTCTTAACTATAATTGTATTAATCTTGCCGCATTGATTTTCTCCCTACTCGACTCTCTCTAATCTTAGTTGGCCTAGGTTAGTCATACGATAATTTCGCACTTTCAAAATTAGTTCCCGCAGCGAGAAATTTCAATTACTCCCGTCCCGAGCGAAACGAGGCCTTTTTGCACAAGCAAAACTGTTTTTATTTACGCGGTTTCCGGAGCTATCGATTAGTACTTCTAAGATTTCCAAGTCGTTTCCGGTTCAGATCCTCAAGGAGACTCGACGACCGGCGATCGACCGACATTTTTAAAAACGGCCACGCCGAGGTGTAGTAAATGGCAGGGAAAGAAAATATATATGTGCAGGGCGGACTTACTCTTTCTAGAGATTGAAGGGTAAGATTCAACGGGTTCAACACACACTTAAAGTCTCTCTCTTCCTTCGTAAATGCAGACGCATAGGTGGTCTTTTTCCACGATTAAAGAGGGGAAATGAGATCATCGGAATAAATCACTTGACAAGTACTATGCAGAGATATCAAAAAAAATAACCACCACTAAGAAATACACACGTTTCAACGGCGGTCGGCACTCAAATGAAAGAATCCAAGGAGCACATGTCCTTCTACGAAAAGCGACATTGCGAGACGCATGCGCGCTTGATGCCGTCTCCGTTCTGACAAGTCGCCCGACGACGGCCGTGGAGAAGAAAGAAGCTGACAGTCCGACGAATTTCTACCTAGCAACGGTTGAGATAGCAACCAGAGTCTTTCGGACGGGATGGGTGGGGTAGGAGACCGTCTAGAGACGCTCGGCGCGTCGCCGGAGTGCGCCACGAACGACGATGGGCGCGTTACTACAGGGTTGATTCCTTCACTTGATCGCTTACATTAATAATGCATAGTTCTCTTGAATTTATCATGGAGAGAGTGGAACATGTCTGGATCTGTAGCGACAGTGTGGAGTACAAAGTTTAAATACAACGGACATCAGGATTCTGTTTCGAATAGAATAAATCGTTAAACGAATGAATGGGCACTTTGTTCGTATGTTAAAGGAAATAATCCGGATGTGGTATTTAATACATATTTGAGAGGTGGTTTGTGTGAATGGTGTGACTCACAAGGAAAGGCACCCAAGCTGATCTCTCCGATTTTGTTTTTTATTTCGGAGGAGTAAACTAGAAAGATCTAATTACACTAGAAAATTTTTGCTGTTAGGTTTTTGGAGGGAAGTTTAAAAAATATTATGTTAATATAATTAATCAAGTTTGAATCTTTAACTTACAATTATATTAATGGCAAGAAAATTAGTCGAATACAACAATTATAAAAATATTTCTTTAAAAGTGTTAAGAAATATTTGAAATTACTTAGATAAACTATGACATTTAATTTTAAATATCTACCCACTATTCAATTTTATGTATTTTAATTTACCATGATAACCGATTAAGAGTTTATTATATATATTTATTGCTTCTAGTTCATACATTTGCTATAAAATGCACTATAACATTTTATTTCAAAAGTAGTAAAATAAAAATCAATACAATGGATAGAAAACGTAGTATAAGCACACATTAACGATAAAATTTAATTTCTTTTTTTCTTGGTTTTTAGGTCGTCAATATTAAAAACATGAATGAGTACGACGTTTCGCTTTATTGAAAAGCTTTTTCAAGTATATAAATAAATGTAAAAAATGTGTAATTATAAAAAAATATTTTGGGTTAATAATGACAAATTGTTTTGTTTAACTATGATTTTGAATATATATTATATGTTTTATTAAAGATTGCGTTTTAAAAATAGGATGTTTTGATTATTTGTTTATAGAATTTTGTAATTAAATAGTTCTTTAAAAATAATTGTATTTAGTTATAAAAACAAATCATTATAATTTTGTGAAATATTGTATCGTTTTACCATTGACTGCATTTTTATGTTTATAAATTTGAATTATTTCCAGTATATTACGTGTTTTTTAAATTTTGTTTTAAAAATTATTACGTTGTTGAAATCAAGGTATGATTTTGAGTTAATTTCATGTTTTTTAAAAGCTGTAAGATTTATTATATTTGTGTCCTTTTATTTCTATTTTCCAAAATGTTGCATGGTTTCAATAATATAACCATTACAATTTTGACAGTCTATTTTATAAACTAATGTGTGATGTTTACTTTTTTCAAAATTTTTGATTTAATTTTCGAATACAGACTCTGGTTTGTAGTTTGTTTGTGTTTTGATAGCAATTTGTATTATGTTGGTTTGAAAATTTGATTTATTTTTTCGGATAAATGTTTAACATAAGGAATTTTATGAATTTGGTAATTGTTGAGTATTATTTATATTTTTTGTTGATTTATTATACAAAAAGAAAAATTCTCTGTTGAATATTTTGTTTTAAAGAGAATTTGGACAATTATTTTGATAGACTGTCAAAATTGTAATGGTGTATATAATAGGTTAAAACCAATGCAATATTGGAAAATAGAATAAAAGGACACAAATATAATAAAAATCTATACAGCATTCAAAAAACATGAAAAACTCAAAAACATACCTTTGATTTCAACACGTAACAATTTTAAACAAAATTTAAAAAACGTAATAACTTGAAATGATTCAAATTAAAAACATAAAAATGCAGTCAATGAATAAAACCGATAATATAATTTCACAAAATTATAATAATTTAATTTTATAACTAAATACAATATTTTTAAGAACTATTATTTACAAAATTCAAAAGCAAATAAAAACATCCTATTTAAAACGCAATCTTTAAATAAAACATAATAATATATTCAAAATCATAGTAAACAAAACAATTTGTCATTTATTAAACAAAAACATTTTATTTATAATTTACACTTTTTGCATTTATTTATATACTTGAAAAAGCTTTTCAATAAAGCGAAACGTCGTACTCATTCATGTTTTTAATATTGACGACCTAAAAACCAAGAAAAAAAGAAATTAAATATTATATACATGATCAAGATTTGAAACTTTAAAATTAACGATAAAGTTTATGTATGTGGTATCACTATCAAATGTGGTCCTATCAGAATCACTGTTACAGTTAACAGAAATAATAAACGGTTCAATGACATTATTCATTAAACCATCTAATTTGCACATTTTTAGTTTTTCCTTAACAACATGGTAAACACATCTTTTCCATTTGGCAGGAGTAACATTTTCAATAGCTTGTAATAAGTGGTCTTTAAAATCCGCTAATTTGAAAATTTGGTTTTTTTGCCACTTCCCCTTTAATCTGAGCCCACATTAGCTCACTCGGGTTTAACTTACAATGATAGGAGTTAAGCGCAATGCAATTTTGTTGTGACGTTTAGCCATTTCATCTATTGCATTTAAATTGTACTTATCCTTGTTGATCTTAATTATATGAAGCAGTTCAGCACGAACCATACTATTATCATATGTGGTATTTTTAGATTATAACCAAGCACGCATATCTTCCTTTCTTGACGATGGATGACGTAGTATTTTCTTTACTTTTAGGCTATGGTACGAGGCATTATACCATTACCATAACACTATCATTTGGTAATAATTTAGAGTGTTTATAAACTACTTTTCAAAAATTGTAGCGTTCATTTCTTCATGGTAATCTATGCTTTCTTTACCTTCGAAAACTAGTAAACCACCTATTACAAAACCAAGCTCAGAACCTATATGTAAAATAACTAATCGTCTGCCTTTTCCCACAGGATTTCGCAAGTCTCTGGTTACACTCAATCCGAACTCATCCAAAAA
This sequence comes from Protaetia brevitarsis, assembly GCA_004143645.1. Taxonomy (NCBI): domain Eukaryota; kingdom Metazoa; phylum Arthropoda; class Insecta; order Coleoptera; family Scarabaeidae; genus Protaetia; species Protaetia brevitarsis. The sequence goes on from RXPK01000071.1 coordinate 1,262,690, forward strand.
TAACACATAATCGAGAAAATGTTCGTCATCTCCTACCTAACTTTTCTAGAACCCTTAAACAAAATTCAAGCCCCCGATCATAATCTACTTCCAAAAGTTCTTGGTGCAGTTGTATGTGGTACGGGTAAAATTTGTTCTTCTTTATAATTCTTCTGATGCTCCCTCTGTTTATACCTGTAGTTTGATTTATTTTTCGCTGACTTCTATGCAAATTTTCAGTAATTTTTTCAGAGATCCGGCAACTAAAATATTGTTCCCTTCATTTCCGGCAATCGGTCTTTGTCGTTCTGTTTTCTTATAAGGCACACTTCTTGCACTTCGCAAAACTTGTGGCAAATTTTCTAAATGCTTATCGGAATGGCGTCTGCTAGGATATTTTTGCGCATAAATCCTTGATGCTAGCAAACAATTCTCTTCACACTCCCCAATTATTAAAATCATATCAATCCTTTCAGCTCCAGGGTAATTTCTGATTGTAAATAATTAAAATGCTTTCTAAACAATGACGAACAACAGTGATGCATACCTGACAAGTTCTGTTACTGTTAAATACCTTTTGTGTATTATGAATAATAGCGACAATTTTGTCTAAGCCTACTTTTTAAAAAAGAATGGATAAGAATTAATATTTAAAAAAGAAAATTCTAAATTACTAAGAAACTATAAGAGATAGGTATAGTAAGCATTAATACAATCTTAAAGACCGTTAAAAATAGAATCTAAATAAGGTAATAAATACAGGGTGTTCCATTTAAAATAAGAAAGCTACTTGCCTTTAAAGATAGCGAAAATTAAAAGTATGTTTTTGTTTACCCTGTATAATTTTTTTGCATTACTTTCATTTTATTATCAAGTCTAATGCTTTTGTTAAAAAATAAATACAGTTTAAAATATCTAGCTGAAATATGCATGACAGGCATGCCTCTTAAATTTGGGTCTACACTTTTTGAAGAATACTTAATTATCTTGTAAACGAGTTTAGTTAGGTGTAAGAAACCTAATACCAACTTGCCTTTATTTAGTCTGTACTATCAAAATATGCCATAATATACAGGGTGTTCCATTTATTTTTTCACAACTTTGGTATGTAACTTTTCTTTGAGTCACCCTGTATACTTCAAAATAATTTTAAAATATAGTCCTTCTGAACCTGTACAACCCTTAACAAAAAAAATGAAAATATGCTACCACTTTTCATGTATAAACCGACGCGAATGTGGTGACCCACCCTGTATATATATGATGTATCTTAATTTTATGTGAAGACTAATTTTGCTTCGCTATCATATTTAAAATGACATAATAAAAAGATGATATAAAAACAACAACAAACATAAAGTTGAACAATGTTCAACTTTATTACACAAAATCTTTAAATCACAATAATGTAATGAATAAATTTGATTTTAACCATTCAGTTTGAATTATACTGTACATATCGTTAAAGGCCCTTGTAAATGGACACATTACCTACATTTATTTTAATGTAATTTAAAGTGCCATGATATGACTGATGTCATATTATCTAAAAGAACTGACCATCGTTTTCTATGAGTCTAAGTATCCAGTGATTTTTATCGCGATCCTAACAATTATAGTTTTACTTCCTTCAGCGAAACCTCGACTTGAATATTACTCTTCTATATAGCACCGTAAATTTGTGTAACCTGTTTCTGCCAGCGGATAAAATCTGCAATAACAGTCACCTTACAACTTCTATGCCAATTCAATTTTCCAGTAAAAGAAGGGCTTTCATTTCTTAATCGAGGGCTTCTCTTGCTACAAGAAGGTGAGTTTGTTTTGTGTTTAATGTTAATGTGATATAAATTTTATACATACCAATTGTGCAATTTGATTTTACATTTTCATTTTTTTTGACTATTCTTAACTGATTGGTAATTTTGGCCTGAGGATGCTCGTACAATCGGACGAAACCGGTCGCCTAATTGCAAAATTGTGTGAGAAAGTAGACCTGCGTTTCAATTATTTCCCTTCCTAATTATTCACTCACACAGAGTCAAAAATGGATTATTTATTTGAGTAGATTTTACTTGAACAGTTGTTCTCTTTAATAGCAAAACCCACACGAGAAAAATAGCCCAAATGAACAATATATTTAGCATTTTATATTAATGGGAATCATATTTTTTAGTACGATTAAATAATTGCCCGTTATTAATTCTCCGTGCACTAAAAGTGAGAAAAGTAAGTTTTCTGACACTGTGATATAGTCTCAAGTACTAAGATATACTAACAGACATTAAATATTTCATACTGGAATCACAAAATATATCTACAACTAATAAACTCAGTTATTTGGCATACCATTAATTAGTGTAAATAATAACATTAATAGACATAAGTTAAAACTAACTGAAAACTGAAGAATAATGGTGAGTGAGTTAGTGTAGCTACTAACATTTTGTATCGTTGGTGTTCGGATACAATCGATTGAAACCGATAGTACTCCTAGCGCATATTGGTTTATTGGATATGTTTATGAAGATGGTATCCTTATTTTTAGATGTATAATATGTTATTGTTTAATGTAGCAGTTTTATATTAATTTTACACACCTCAATAATTTTAGTACCTAAATATTGTAATGAAATTATAACACAATCGCAGTTGATGAAATATTAGTCCTTTTGAAGTGAATAAAAAACAAACAACTATTATTCAACTTATTCTAAAATGATGTGTATTCTGTATAATAATTAACTAGGTTTTATTTCTGTACTTCATTTGAATACTTCATAAAAATGATTGAAGCCTGGTAAAATCAGTTATAATAACTATACAAAAACATGCCTTCGAATAAATAATTTATTTATAGTACGTGTTACTCTACCATACACATATCACAGTTTAGTTATCGTAAATAAATTTTGTTAAGTAACAGTAGTAAGACAAAACATTCACTGTAAGTAATATGGATATTTACACCAATTAATACACAGTAACTAATATCAGCAAAACAAATATTAACTCCAAATAATGCAAAACATTTGAAATAAATGATATTTTTCATTTACCAGAAAAACTAAGGTAATTTAGTGCCAACCATCTTTGTTAGAAACATGACTTTACTACAGTTTGGTAATTGTTACAAATAGAAATGAATTTTTTAGTTGCCAATTAAATTTTCACTACCGTTAGTAATTTTTTTCTCAGTGCTATGAAATATTGTTTATTTCAAATAAACTGTTCCTTTAATATACACAATTCTTTGAGACAAAGAAATATGTTTTAAAGAGTTAAAGAATCATTTCTATGAGTGCGCAAATCGTTGCATTCAACAAATTTTGTTGTGAATATCGCAGGTATACCAGCCTTTTCTAAAACATTTTGGCTACGAACCTCACACGAATCGGCAAATTTAACAAGCAACGGCACTCAAGCAACAAATTAAGCACACATATTTTGGATCCAATTAAAGTGAATTTGAACACAATCTTGATTTGCGATGATTGTTGATCGGCTCAGCCGTTTAAGAAGATAAACTACATAGCAGAGTAACACATATTAGACCTCCGATCACATTTCCATAAATAACAATTAACGAGCCGAATCGGATAGAGTAATAATAAATCGTTTAAAGAGTTCCAAACGAATCGTCCGCTTTGTCTGTTCCGAGATAAAGAACGCACCCGAGACTGGATTCGAGGGTGGGCAGGAGATATTCCCAGAGTTAAATAAACTCATTTACCGCCGAGGACGTCTCGCCGCAAAAGGAAAACAACCTCCTGTTTTGGCTGCGACGATGATCGAAGTTTAAAACGCCAAAATTGGAGGCTAAAATTAGTGGATTTGTTTGAAGAATGGAAATGAACAGACATTCAAGATCAAGTTTACGTCTAGTAAGAGACGCACCACTACACATTACACTAACAGTAAAATGATAAAATTCAAGTTCGTCACAAAAATAAAATCTGTTTTAAGGTTTCTATTGAATGCACATTATTCACAGTAACTGCTTGCATTTTCAGTAAGCGCTGACGTGTAAATGACTTCTGCAATGACAAGGCCGAGTAAAACTCCAATAAGTGTACTCAGAAACATGTACACATGAGTACTAGAGGTGCGCATTTTGACAAATATCTCGATCCGGCGCGGCCCGGTTTTTTTTGTCGCATTTGTCAGACCAACTCGCTCAAGCCCATCTGTCAGCCCGTCGCCCCGCAACCCGTCATATTCACCGGTAGTACTTCCAAAAGTATAACTCCTTCTATGGTAAAACCATTTTAATTTAAAGACTTGGGATTTTTATGTGCAGTTGCAAATATTTATAATAGGAATTGTAGCAACTAGTGCTGACGAATATGTTGATTTAATTAAGTAGTTAATTTACAGAACATTTATAAATGCAATATAAACATATAAAGCATATTTTATTATGAAACAATATAATTTTTACTACGAAATATTGATTCATATTTACTGTAAAAATCAAAAACTAAAATTTGGTAAAAACAAGTGTAAATTGGGAAGCTTAGATCAGAATTATTATATAAAATGAGATGAGATAAACAAGTTTCGACTTCGACAATAAGACGTGTTTTAAAATACAAACTTTCAATGAAATACCAACTTCGTCCTTAAAAAAGTAAACACCATGAATTAAATCATATCGTATTTTCCATTATAAAAAGAAAATATAGTATAAAAAGAATTCCATGTAAGTTCGAATCACGACTTTTCATTTTTATTAAGGAATAACAGTGAATAGACACAAAATTCATTTGGCCAAATAATTTTAGAAATTTTAGAAAACCTGTGAAAATTCAAATGTTTTTCAGTAAATAATTTTGGAAACATTTTCTTTTCGCACTAAAAATTGTGTAATTATCAGTCTTCACTCTCTTCTCTCTTCGCAACGTCAAATTAGTGAGATGCCTTTTTTTTTGAAGTTAGGGTGGGTACCTATAGTCCAGGGACTTGAGCTATGTGCTCATTGTACCGTCCCTATTAAATCTCTTACTTCCACTTGAGCAGCTTGGTGTTCTCTATAAAACCCAATATCTTGTCCAGCAGAAACTTATAGATCCTTCCCGAAATGTTTCTGCCTGAATAATGAAGCGGCTAACCGCTGTCCAGAGACAAGCATTGTTGGGACTCGCTGGTGCAATCAACATCACAGGGACCGCTTCTTTACAATATATTTGTACCCCGCAAGAGCTTTATGTGAAAGCGGAGGCTATGAATGCGATCCTTAGACTGAAAACCAACAACTTGTGGCATCCCAACACTAGGGTTGGAGGGCACACTGATACTACTAGTACGATACTAGACGGGCTATTGCTGCCCACGAACAGTATGGCACTCGAGATAATCTTAACTGAAAAGGTGAAAATTTCCGTACCGAAACCGAGACCAGGCATGCAGCATATCACTGGCTCTTGATGACTGGTTCACGGACAGATGGGTTTGCCACATCCAAATCTAGCCAGGACACAGGAGCCGGTATTTGTGGACCGAGACCTAAGCAAAGGATATCCATAAGCCTGAAGAAGCATGCGACGGCCTTTCAGGCAGAGGTATTCACCCTTGCAGCCTGCGTGGAAATGATTGCAAAGGGGGCTGCATGAGGAGGAAAATAAGTATACTGACTGACAGTCAGGCTGCTATCAAGACAGTCTCGAACTCTGTACCCAGGTCAAAACTAGTTAGAGACTGGAAACAATTCCTGAATACACTGGCACGAGACTACACGATGTCTCTGATTTGGGTGCCAGTACATGAGGATATAAGGGGCAATATAATAGCCGACGAACTAGCCAAGGAGGGCTCTAAACGACACTTCATAGGTCCAGAGCCCGTATGTGGAATCACCAAGGACTCTGCTGAAAGTTTAGAGTTTAGACCTGGTTAGATAAATAAAGTACAAAGACCTGACCTTCAGTCGACTTCCAATTGAAGGTCAACTCCACACTAAAGCGCTAATAGGGGATGGGGATGGTAAATTCTCTGATAACTTACTCAAACGCAGCAAGATGTTATAAGTTATATCAAATACAAAATTAATTTAATAATAATATCCTTTATTTATTTTAATGATATTAATTTCATTTTATTTTGTAATAATAATAATAACAATAATGATAATGGAGAATGAAAGGGCTTGCTTTCAAATTCGGTCACTGAGAGGAACAGTAGCGATTGACACTCTTTTGTCCTTTTGTTATAGTGAGGTCAATTCTAGAATTAGGTATGGTATAACTTTGTGGAGTTTATCTAAACATTCTTCAGAGGTGTTTCTAGCGCAGAAGCGGATTATTAGATGTATATCTAGGATCGGTACTTATGAGTCATGCCGTCTTTATTTTATTAAATATAAAATAATTCTGGTCTCCTTGCATTTATATCCTAGACCTTCTTCTTTATATATTCGATAATAAAAACAACTGCTAAAAATGGGGACCTAAATTCATACGATACGAGAGGTAAACGTGATTTTAGATTAAATTTAAAAAATTGAATATTTATAAACAATCTCCATCGTCTGCAGGTATTAGACTTTTTAATATGTTACACCAACATATGAAAAACTCCGATAGAAATAGATTCAAGCAGATAATAAAACACATACTTGCATCCAATGCATTTTATTCCGTAGATGAATTTGTGGCACATCTTGCACATTCTCACTACACATATGAAAAATTGCCGTCTTTACATACCTATTTACACTGAGAAAAATACTGGTCGTTATATCAATAATCTACATTTATAGAGTGAATTTTCTAAATCGACTCTTGATCAATTGTGGATCATGGAAAAAATGTAAAAAAATAGGTTATCGATTTAGTGCAAAAAAATAATTAGTTCCCTTCACTTGAGACCACTGTGTATTGTAGAGATTTGGCATAAAATAAATAACTTTCAAATGAGTAGCTCGTAAAAATTTTATATGTTTCTACAGACACTTCAAGCTGTTTTTGGTAATTTTTCCAAAGCGGGGATTCGTGGGTTTCTTTTTTTTAATGTTTCACTAAAACCAAAGTTGATATTATGTTGACAAATAACGGGAGAAATAACTAATAATTTTTTTTCTGTGTAGAGACTTATGTAGATTAACATATAACATACGTCTAGCGTACTGTATAAAATAATGTATTTTGCAAGCTTGTAAAATGCAGAGAAGTTTTTCTATTTTCCTCTCTAAAAAGTAATTCTAAACAACCAAATTTTTTTTTACATTTTTTTTCCATGATCTACAAATAATCAAGCCGCGATTGAATGAAAAAAAAATAATTACTTCCGTTTTCAACTAAATTCGGGCCACCGTGCAGTTGCGAAAACCTACTACAAATCATAATTTTGGTATATTGACGCGATTTACATGAAGACTCTCAATAACATTTTTTTTTTATTATGAATTGTCATCTATTTCCATTTCTTGCTTATTGGACGTGTATAATGAATACTAACGTATTCAACGTTTTGTTACTGAAATGCCTGCTCTTATTTTTGCCTCTAGGTTTTGTTTTGACTAGTTTCACATATTCCATTAGTGTGTAACGCTTAAGATGGAGTATCTAATTCGCTGTGAATGCGCACTCAATAAAAATTTTAAAATAAATTTTATTTTTGTGATGAATCTTTAATTAACCTTTTTCTCACACTCGCAATTTAATTCAATGACAGAGTACCAGAGTTCACAAACAGGCGAGATATAACAATAAACTGTATAAAAGGTGGCACCCCAGGGCTCGATGATTATTTCAGTGTCTATATAGCAGAGACGGTAGGCGCCTTTGACGTCAGGACGCCCACGAAGACCGACGTCTGACACACTTACGCGTTGCTAGATAGAAGCGCAGTATTTCTCGCACTTATCGAGAAATAATTGACTTCCGGTTCATTTCTAATAACTTTCGGACTTCTCCATTACGTTTGCATAGATTTATAATGAGGAATTGCATGGATGTTTTTCTATTTCAGTTTTGTGCAGTTTATGCTCGTCAGAGAGGATAAATTGCCAATTATAAAAATGTGAGTAGGAGTGAAGAAACTCCAAGCTCGCGTTAGTGGTATGGCTAAGTGAAATAATAAATTAGAATGGAAAGTTATGAGAGAAGGAATATTAATGTATTACCTACGGAGTGTGGGTAGTGATAATACGAATATATCATTTATTCTTCATCATGATAGTGGAACTCCTCGAAAAAGTGTTGGAAACACAAATAGAACACATAGTGCACATCTCATAAAAGAGTTCTGTCTACAAAAAGTGCACACTTTGGCAAATATCTCAGCCTGGTCAAGCCCAAGCTCGCAGCTCGTTACATTCACCGGTTGCAGTTCTAAAAGGACAACCTTTCTTTCTATAGGAAAACTATTTCGATTTAAAGACTTGGGGTTTTTATGTGTAGCTGCAAATATCTATAATGGGAGCTGGAGTTACCAATCCTGGCGAATATTTTGATTTAATAATTACGTAGAATATCTAATTTATTATATTATTATTATTAATTATATTCTAATTTACACAATAATTAAAATTTAATAATTTAATAACATATAAAGCAGATTTTATTATAAAACAATCTACTTTCTGCATCAATGTGAAATTGACTTATAATTACTACTAAAATCAAAACTCCACGTATTAAATTAGGGAACGAGTCCTCTATTATAGAAACTATGTACTTTAGTCAAGATTAGAAGAAAGAAAACATTTGCTTTTGAATACCAGGCATATTCAATGCAGTACCTTCAGGAGGAGCATCGAAGTACATATGTACAGCCTGTTCCATCCAAGACTGGGTCTTTGATTACAGCTCTATTTTTTAATTTAGGAAAAAGTGTTTTATACAAAAGTTTTAGAGAATGCTGCACAACATAAAAATTTTTTTGAACATACAGGTGGTCCCAAAAGTAGGAAAACGCTTACTTACCCCGTTATTTTAAATGGAACACCCTACATATTATTTCATTTTTAAATTCTATGTAGAAAAATAACATCACTTTATATAAGCTACTGTAATAACAACGGTGACATTTATACTTTTGTAAAAAAAGATCCCGCTGAAAGCTATCGGTTAAGGCGGCGTAGTTTGTATATGCATTTATTTTAGATATTCATACTTTAAACAAGATACATACATACTTAGCTTGATACAACAGTAACACTAAAAGCGACCTAACTATATACAAGTGCCCACTATAGTCCTAAACATTTGCTTAACTTTAGCCCAAGGTATCCTAATATTTTTAAATAAATCCAATGAATTTTCCATTAATTTTCAAGTCAGCTTAATATATAACCGCGATATAACTAAATAAAACCGCAAATTAGTAAGCATCCATCAGCATCAGATGATAAAATAGAGAACTAATACGTTTCTTTGAAAGTAGAAAGAAATTTAATGTCATTCGTATATGATTAACAAAAACTATATTACCGATGTTTGGTAGGCTATAGTGATTGTTTATTACCATAACCTTGGTAGGTGTTTTGGTAAACACCATTATATTTAATTAATAATACTTAGTAATAATTAATAGTCAAAGCTTTCAAAAAAATATTTGTATTATGTAATACGTTTTCCGTGATTTCTTTCTTTTGGGGACTAAGACTTAAAGAAACTTGTGTTTAAGAAAGAACCATCCACATAGGAAAATAAGAAGAATAGAATGAGGAAGGCATTTTTATCCATTTCGTAGCATTGTTGAAAAAATACCCCAAAAATTGCAAAGGAGAGTAGAAATATGCTTAACAGAAAGAGAACATATTTTTGAATGTCTGCTATAAATTTTGACAATTAGAAATGATTACTACGAGTTATTTACGTATTTACATCCTTAATTAAAAGTATCTCTTTCAATTAAGGATGTCTTTTGTTGTGGTTTAATGTTCATTTGTTTTTTATTATAAATAAAAGACAAACATTAAGTCTTAAAGCATGGATATCTTAAACAAATGCACATACAAACTACGCCGGCTTAACCGAATGCATGAAGCAGAGCCATGAATGCACGGAAAAAAAATGGTTCTCAAAAAACTAACAATTGTAGAACAGTTAACTACAATTTGTCGTGGGAATACGGAATACGACTGGCTACAACTTATCTAAATTATTATTTAATGTTAAAATAAAAAAAAACACAAAATCATCACCCAAAAAAGAGAAGCAAGCAATCTCTTTTTTGGGTATTTTTTATAAATGTTCACAATCATGTTTCCTGCGATTACAGCGCAATTTGTTACGAATCGAAAAAAAGGTTCCAACAAAAACTACATACTTGATGGCGTAGAATCCGAATATGCAATACAAAATGGGGGTTCCCATTTAAGATTTCAAAGTTGTCCCCCCCCCACTCTGGGGCGGGTGAGGTGGGGGATCGAGTTCGGCACCATTCAGTGAGGCCCCTACATTATAACAAATTTTATTAAGATGTTTTTTTGATTTAATGCAGTGTTTTAGAGATATTCTGTTGTCTCAAGATAAAAAAACTCACCCTGTATATTGCCGATATATGTGCCTACTTATGCCATGCTATAATATTAAACTTTCAATTTGTCTTACCTTTAAACACATCCAGTAGTTTGTCCAGATTCCACTGTTGCACTTTGATTACAACAAACTCATCCATCGATCCGGAGTTGGGTATATCTAATTAGGTGCACAAACTACGTCAGCCGCTCAAAATGCTCAAATGGCCGTGTAAACTATGATATGAACAGACTATCCGTTAAAATAATTGTTTGATATCTCATTTATTAACAAATTCACCTTTAGACAATATGTTTAAATTATCGCCATTTGTTTATCTTTGAACTACAAACGAAAGGAAAATCACTACCAACAACTACAGACGATTTCAAAGGGAACTACAAAAGCGGATTTTCGATATCTCATTTATTGACAAATTCACCTTTAGACAATTTGTTTATCTTTGAACTACAAATGAAAGGAAAATCATTACAAACAATTACAAGCGATTCTAAAGGGAACTACGAAAGCGGATTTTCGATATCTCAAAGTCGGATGCGGTTGGTTTTTTGAGGGTCCTTAATTATTAATGGGTGGAACTACAAACGAAATTATTGTTACTACAAACAACTACAAACGAAATATTAATATTATCCATAAAAAAAGTTAATTTTTCAAAAGTCGGGTGCCAGGTTCACAAAGGTTGATGAAGCAGCTATCCACAGCACACCTCATGCGAAGAACTATTCAAATCTATTTTACTAAAGTGCTTTAAAACAAATCAGTAAGTAATTGGCCATCAGTAATAGTTTTGTTGACAATACTTAGAGTTATTGATTGTTTTTGTTTCTTTTTTTGCTTATTTTTGTTGATTATATTCCAAACTGCTTTAGATTTAGAAGATCCTCTGGCGAGTGTTGAAAGCGACATGCGTTTTCAGAGGGTGCGCTATAAACACAAACATATAATTACAATCATTTAATGCAATGTAAGAACAACAACATTCACATTTTTTGTCAACACATGGTACCCCGTTAAACAGAACGCCCCTTGTCTCCAACCAGTGCTTGATATATATGCTAACACCCCCACCTTTACAGGTTTTTCTGCAATACGTACTAGACAAACTGTAAGCATCGAATGAGACTACTTCCGCCTCATCGTTGTCGACACATCAATGCCCAGAAAAACGTAACACGTCCGGAAAATCTAACACGCGAATTAACACTTTAAGTTCACAAACCTTATTTCTGATGCATACAATACATACGTCATCGAGGCCTCGTTGAAATCTCGCTGATGTATAACAGGTGCGATTTCCCGAGGTTTGTATTGAAGCCTCGTCCACCGGGCTGTTTCACCATACTTTCTGATAATGATGTTGGCAGACAATACGCAGCTGTTCTCGTTTTATCCCATATACATGTATATTTTATCTCTGGTTTATGAACATAATAAATACAGAAATTTATAAAGCAGAGTATTATTATTTATTTGTAAATTAAAAACTACATGTATATTTCCTAGGCTTCTATTATACAGTGAGGACGCGTGGATTGGAACAAATTCATTTAAAATTCAAGGATTTGTTTTTTAGAAAAACGCTCGGACACGTCAATTTTTATTTTTGGCTGCAGGTTTTTTCATGGCAAATTCATGTATACAGTGTGGCCAAAAAAAAAGTTGCAAGGACGAACTAAATTTTCTCAAACGAAAACACATATTTTTTATTTTACTTTTGAATTCTAAATCCAATTCGAAGAATGTGCCATGTACCATGCCCTATACCTAAACTCAACAGTTCTCGAGAAACTTGCAATTGATTTTTCAAAATTTCTAAGGACGCGTGGGTTGGAACAAATTGATTTAAAATTTAGAGGTTTGTTTTTTGGAAAAACGCTCGGACACGTTGATTTTTACTTCTGGCTGAGATTTTTTTTCATGGTACATTCATGTATACAGTGTAGGCGAAAAATAAGTTATGACTATTAACTATTTTTTTTTAATCAAAATACCTGTTTTTTATTTCTTTTTCGAATTCTGCATCCAATTCCAAGTATGTTTCTTGTATTAGGTCCTATACCTAACTTCAATTGCCGAGGAATTTACGATTGATTTTTTTTCAACCTTTGGGGGAACGCGTGACTTTAGCAAAATCATTTAAAATTCAGGGGTTTGTTTTTTTGTAAATTTATTAAAAAAAAAAACAGAAGAAATCAAATTACATGTTCAAATTGTTGACCATTATCTTCCTGTAGTTGTATGTATTTTGTATGAGTGCCATTGTACTTGTGTAACTATTTTAGAACAGAAGATTTACAGACTGACTGGTCTACAGCTACTTGTCGAGTTGCTTTTTACGGATTTTCTTTTAAATCGAGCAAAATATTCAATTGTGTGTCCTGTGGAAATGTAAGATGCTTGGTTTTATAATTGTTTCTTACGTGACCCAGCTCTCTAAACTTTTATTCTATCTTATTAACTACCAATCGTGTAATAGGCATATCCGGGTATTTATCATTAAATAATTCGAAACTTGAGCTTCTGTTCGGGTTCTGTTATCATATCCTACCATCATCAAAATTTATATTCGTTGCTTCTCAATTAAACGTGCCATTCTTTCAAACTTTATAACTGCACTTAACAATTACTTACTTGAAGTGTCACTATACGTTGACAAGTGAAAAGTGAATTATCGAAAATACCAGAATTAAAAAAACAAAATAAATACAACATGGAATGTTTTGCTGGATACAAAAAAAATCCCCAGAAATATGGTTTTAATTAATTCAATCATGAATTTCTCGATAACTGTTGAGTTTAGATATAGGAAATGGTACACGAAACATATTTAGAATTCGATGCAGAATTGTAAAAGGATATAAAAAAATAGTGTTTCTATTTGAAAAAATGTAGTTGGTGGTCGTAACTTGTTTTTTGGACCACACTGTATATATAAATTTACCGTAAAAAAAACCCTGCTGAAAACAAAAACCGACATACTTCAGCGTTTTTCAAAAAAACAAACCTCTGAATTTTAAATGAATTTGTTCCAACCCACGCGTCCTCACTGTATACGTCGTCTAACAAAATTACTGCGTTTTGTAGGCAGAAATAAAGTGCAGATGTTAAACCGCACGTATTTGTATAAAGTAAATACACACATAAAAAGAAATATTCAATTTAAAGAAATTTTACTTAAGTTAAGAATATCATTGTTTCATATATACGCAAATAAATATATTCTGGGAACAAAAATAATGTTTATTTAATTTTTAAGAAAAAATATCTTAATCCAAGAAAATCGTTCATTGAATTAAATAAAACTTACTATTAGTTGAAACATTGCAATTTCAGCCTAGGTATGTTGTTATCTTAGTACAAGAATTTTATTTCTTTTGAATGAAGCTTTAGTTAGGAAAAGAAGACTTTTACTTGAACTAAATATTTGTTATTTTGAAATATTTATTTACAACAATATTGCCGTTTTCTAACATGTATTTTTTATATGCATATAAAACCTGCCACTAACATCGAAATGGATACTAGATATATATCTCTATTTAGTATTCTATTTGGTATTAGTGGTAATTTTTTTATATATTAAAAAAAACAATTTTAGAAAATATAACAGCCTTGCAAAGAAAACCACAATCTTCTTTCAAAATATATTTAGTGCAAGTGAAAGTCTTCTTTTCAGATTGTTTTTACATTTCTTTACTTACCATAATAATAATGTTACTACTATTATCACATCATTTATATTTAAAAAAAAAACATAAAAAGCTATTCACACACCTCACAAAGAGACTATACATTTTCTAATTTTCCGCAACGTGCAATGGAATTTTCTGGATCCTTTAATTACATTTTAATCTCGAACTGTTCTTCCGAATATCGGCAGTCACTTGTTGCTTCTTTATTAACATTTCAAAATCTTCGGGTATCTGAAGAGATACATTATTTTACAATGAATACATATACTTCATAATAAATAGTAGATAAGAAGATGTGGTATAATAGTTGGTATATTTTTACTTGCTTGTGCAACTAAGCATTCGAATAGGACCATGCTGTTTTTATTTTTATTTTTCACATTTTGTCAATTAAACAACATACATACAGCTTATGGCTAGCAACCATTCTATACTCTTCTAATTATTACTTTTTAAAGGTTTGTTGCAGAGCAAGAAAGCTTAAGATTACTTAGATCAGAGAAATTAGGAAATTAGACAGGATATGTTGATTTACAAAAGCAAAACACACCTTCGCATGGATAAAAATGCTGTTTTGCTTCCAAAGCTGGTGTTTCCAACGCTTTATTTCGACATTTTGCAGCCTCGTTAGAGGCAGTAAATGCAGAGGAATTACGAATTGGTAGGCAATTTTTAAATCTGTAATTAAATATACGTTAAATAATTCTATAAATTAGCAAAAGATAATTACCTTTCAAAAAGTTTCATTTTCAAGAAGTTTAAGTACGGTTCTGCAGTTTAAAAATAAAGCAGTTAAACCTTGAACTGCTTACCGACTTCCTACTATTATAAATATACATGGTGCGTCGTGGTTTAGTTTCTTTATATTTTATTTGTATTTCGCGCGTTTTCCCACCCTTTCGTGCTGACTCTCGCGCTAAAATTTCAGAACAGAATGTAACCGACATACGACTAGATGTTATACCAATAAATTCATAGTTTACTCGTTAGTTTGTTTTAATAAGTGAATAACGCAATCGCAAGGTTCACCCAATACAATTTAACGTATTTAGCACCACCGTAATTCACATTTCTATCTTCGATGCATGCACACAGCTGCTGCATTATTGGTAATCGTTCGAGTGTCACATAGCCAAATTCACCCCACCGCAAAAATGACATCATATTTTTTAAAACGAATTTTCACCTTAACGTAAGTACTTACAAGATTTACCACAAATATTAAACACCTTAATAAAAGAATTTATTTTCTTAATTCAAATATCTGATCCACTCTTTCGTTGCCTCTTTTATTTCTTAGATCGAACAATTTGTTTCTTGGAAAAAATATATTTTTCTTAAAACAAGCCTTTATAACCAAGAATATTATCGATTACAACCAAGTAAAATATTTGTTTCTATACAAGAATAATTTCTTATTTCAAATACAGATACATTTGAAAGAAGTAAAACTTTTTAAAGAAATATATATACTTAACTGAAGAAATCCTTTTGTGTGTGTACATAATGTATAAAAAGTTAGAAAAAGAATTATTGGAATGAGTTGTTTTTATAAATGTTATTCGTACGAACTTATTCCTGTGTAAATAATCCATCTATATACCTGCGATTCAAAAACAAATTATGGCTGAGCCCGACAGACGACACTTCGTCAGTGGAATCTAGGCGAGGCCTCGATGACTAAGCAGGAACATGTCGAGCTCTTGATGAGTTAGCTCCCGTCAACTCTTACTATAGCATACATATTTATCTCGGAAATCCCGAGCTAGCTCGTTGGATACAGTGCCTTGCGGTATATCGGGATATTCTCGAGGCCTCTGCCTCATCCGTTAAACGCTAGTCACAAATTAATTCAATACAATACCATGGTTTATTAATATTAAAAAGTAGTTATGAAACAAATTTTAGCCTGAAGAAGATTGAGGAGTCATGTACGGACTTTCCGGGCTGACCGGGCTTGATGGGCCGGACGGGCCTAACGAGACTTCACAGAGCTCCTTTGTAGAACTAGTATTTTATTGCATACATTTCGCCATATATACTTCAATACGAGGACAATATTGAATCATTTTATTTTTGTTTTAGTTTAAATTATTATTTTCTGTCAATTCTCCAGTTACTTTATTGACAATTATTAAAGAAGTGTTCCGAATACCCACCGTGCCCATATCACTTTATTTATGTAAGTGCATAAGCTTAAAATTATTTATTTTATGTTTCATCAAGCATCTAAGATCCATTTACTATTGCATTCTAGTCATTAAAAATTGTTAAAAATTAATTAATAGTAATTTTGATGAATTTCTCATCGCTATTTTATCTTTTGTTTTTCCTGAACAATTTTGAAGATCCGTCAAATTATTTCCTATAAACCAGTTCCGAGCAGTGGTTTTAACGAGCTTTGAAATTCTCACGAACAAACTACAGCGAATAATGTGATTTTAATTCCAAAATAACTGGTTAGTTTACCCTTTCAATTGTCGTCGTGTAGAAACGCAGGGACCTTTAAGTGTCTCTGTTTTGTCCGCACTAAAATAGTTGAATGGGTTCGAAAATTACGTTAAAACTAGTTAGTTATAGGTTTAAGGGTGTATGTTACATGTATTTTCGACATTCAAGTTTTGGTACTAATTTCGAAACAACGAAGTAAATATATTTTTTATTAATTAGTAATATAAAAAAAACATAAAGTTTGGGAACTCATAACTAGAGTTGGGCAATCGCCCGGCAGAGCAGATGCGTGTTAAGACGCGGGCCTCAAATAATGTAATATAAATAAAGCAGATCAAACGTATCATTGTGATTTAGTATGTATTCTTAAATATGTTATATTAATAGAGTTGTGCAAATTTGCCTTGTGGACAAAATCGGATAAAGCGGGCGAACAAACGGGCCACCTTGCGATGCATTCGCATTTTATATCGCTACATATTTAGATAAAATAAAAAAAATTACATTTTATAAGAAAAACAGGTACTGTTGTTACTGACTTGCAACTCTACGGTTCATCTGCTTTATTGGAGCACATGCGTTCCGAATACGTACCTGCCGCGCCGGAAAATTTGCCCAACTCTACTCATAACATCCTACATTTTAGATTACAACGTGTTCTAACATGACCAATTACTAAAAATAATCAGCATCGTAATAATTAGTCGTTAATTCGATGCAAATATGAGTTCGGAGTGTACTTTCGGGATCCAGGTCTATGTCTTCTCTATTCCTCATTGTGGCAACGTACTGAGTACGTGATGGTCTACTGGCCGTTATCGTCTTTCCACATTAATTTCGCTCTTTAACTCTTACATACGATAATAATAAGGTAATAACAACACTGAGAAAAAAAAATAATAATCATAAATAAAAATACAATTATCGTAAGTAAAAAGTTCAGCTGGATAGAGGACAAAAGCACAGATTACTTAGCACTAGTAAAAAAGAGATCCTAAACACTGATACTAACAACAAGCAACCTAAGTTACTTACGGTCTGCTTCATACCGGTAACTTATGAAGTTACTTGATGAACTATATGATAATTAAACTGAAGTAGTAAACCAAAGAATATATGCAGTTGCGGTAAGTAAAAGATTTACTCATGTCAAGTAGATGTATTGCTATGAGTGAACTATTCTATAACAGCTATCACACCTTCATAATTAATACAAGCTATTTAGATTACTTGTGATAAGGAAAGAGCATCATTAATGCACGTTCACTAAATACCTGATATATACAAGGTAATGGTTTGCTATAAATATACAATATACTTACCTTAAATTTGTTGTTCAACTACAGGTAGTCCAGGAAATGAGGAAGTTTAGTGAATATTTAACATAAATTTAAATAAAAAGCCGTATTATTAGTAATAGTTTTATTTTGTATAGGACAAACACAGTGACTACCTGATATGAATGAAAGATATTGGTTTCACTTTAACAGTTTTTTTTCAAAAAATTACAACGAAATGACTCATAAAATATATTCCTTAATAATGAAAAAATGAACAAAGCAATAATAAAAGATAAGGTAAATGGGGCCCCTTGAAACGTTATTTAGTTATTGAAATTATTGAAATCTAAACAAAGGACAAAGAGAAATACGGCTTTGAAGTTACAACTAATAACAAACAAAGAAATAATATACCTAGGCGGTAAACTTGCGGTTTCTGTTGGTTCTTTGTACTGGGCGTTGTATCGGGGAGTTGATCCTTTGCCGGCGTACGTGGCGGTTATGTCCGGTGATCGCCTCGAAAACGGCTACTTCGTCGGGGTATCCCTAACTATAGGTGACACTTGGACTGTCACTTAGGCAGCGACGGCATCCACACTTTAACTTCACCAGCGGGCGCATCATCACAATGATGGGGAATTCAAATATCCCACCACGTGGTTTAAAACTACAATCTTGAAACATCCGATTGCTTACAGGCTCGGTACTTCTTCTTTCGCTGGAAATCTTTATACGGATTGGGCCTTGACTTAACCCACCCGGTATTTTTAATAAATTTGCGTCCCAACTGGCCTACAATGGCCGTACTCCTTGGCTACTCTTTTTCGACCACCTTTTCCCACGTCCGTAACTCTTACTTGACGCTAGCCCGCGTTTGCGCGCGTAGCCGTCTCGGGGACTATTTTATTACTCCGCCGCATTAGCCAATCAAGGATAGTAGAACAATCACGGGGTGGCAGCAAAACTCAAATAATCGTAGTTGTGGCAAGTTGTTACCTATTTAAGAAAATACATGAGTTTGATAGCCGTCAGCATTGTTGTTACTTCTACTAAGCATGTGCTGTAGTTAGATACAGTACCAGTAGTCATAAGTAATACGTTACTTACCACAAATTTGTGAGGTACGCTGTGTAATAGCCGTTAATAAAAGCACTATTTACAGTAACAACTTGCATTCAGGAAACTGGGTTTAGTTGCAGGTATTAATTAACGAGAATAGTTCCAAGTAAAACTTTATCTATTTAAGTGATTTTTATCAAGTAAACACTTTACTTAGCCCATTTTTCTTAGTGCAGTAAATGCAGAGGAATTAAGAATTGGTAGGAAAATTTTAGATCTGTAAAAGTATTTAGCACCACAGCAATTCATTTCTATCTTCGATGCATGCACACAACTACTGCATTATTGGTAATCGTTCGAGTGTCACGTAGCCAAATTCACCCCACCGCAAAAATGACATCATATTTTTTAAAACGAATTTTCACCTTAACGTGAGTACTTACAAGATTTACTACAAATATTAAAATCCTTAATAAAAGAATGCATTTTCTTAATTCAAATATCTGATCCACTCTTTCGTTGCCTCTTTTATTTCTTACATCGAAACACTACACTGATATATTTGAAACAAGTAAAACTTTTTAAAGAAATATATTTACTTAACTGAAGAAATCCTTTTTATGTGTGTATATTATTATTTTTTGACATATACTACTATATATAGGTACTATATAACCTGTATTTATATTGGGAACACTGTTCCATCATAATGAAAATTGTCGCTTGTGAATACGCAATTTTAGGCGGCATTTGAAAGAGTTATTGGAATTTAAGCTGAAAATTGCTGCAGAATTAAATATTGAAATAAAAAAAGTTGAGTAGCTTCTTTTAAAATGGAAATCAATGCAGGTTTTCTTTTCATGCTCACATGCTTCCTCCCCTTGTTGAACTTCTTCCGGTTGTCTTTGTTCTATCCATTTTTCTTTGTTATTATTAGTCTTTTTTCAACATTTTGTTAAATGAATCTTTTATTTTAGTTAGTTAGTTAGGCGCCACGTAAAATTAATTTACAATTGTATGTAAATGAAATAGGTTCCTTTTCAAACAAGCCCCACACTTTGGGTAGCCAATATTATTTGTCACGCTACATTTTATATCCTTTTTTTCTTATAATATCTAAGTAGTTTTAATATATAACTAAGTAAAATAGTAACTTTACATTTAAATAGTATCGAGTGTGCTATCCATTACAATACATTGACTACACTCCATTCACTGCAAGAATACAGCGTTACATTAGATAGGCGAAAGATTTACGACTTGCGATTGGCTAATATGCGAGGCGAATTCACACACACGAAAAACATTTTATATAGCAAATGAAATTTAAGTTGACTAAAACAAAATATTACTGAAATCTATGACATTTGTCAATCCTGGTGTTGGTTTCAGCTCTGTATTTGCGTGTTTATTGCTTTTTTTGTGTTGTTCGTGTGATTAGTGTAATTTTTATAAGCAAATTGTTACAAAAATAATTCTTCTTAAAGCTCTACTGAGTACTGTTGAATATTTGAAGGTTTTGTTTTAATAACTATATAAAATGATAGTGATGACAGTATTTTTTACATCAATTTTAGTATGGTAGATGAAGAAGTATTTGATCTACCTGCAAGGTCATCAGAAAATCCTCAGGGAAAACATATTGGCAGTAAGCAAAGGATAATGGCTTATAATTTGTATCTGGAGCTTAAGCGGGACACTTCTAAATTGGCAGCAATTAAACTGACTGCAAAGCAACTTGGGGTGGGTGAAAGAACAGTGTAGGATATTGTAAAAGAAACGGATACCACAGGAGTTATCAGTTCACCCCCTAAAAAACGTCTTCGTCAGAGTGCATATAATTCCTTGGACGAAGCAGATAGGTCAGCAATTAGACGACACGTACATACTATATGGTCACATGTTAATTTATTTTAATTGTAATTTGATTTTTATCCTCTATTGTGTTTTATAAATTAATATATTATACTTAGCTTAATAAAGACGAATAGTAATTGTCGAAACGTCGCATATGGAATAGAATAAACATAGTTTCACCGAGATTGGACAAGTTTTTTGGCTATCGTTAACTACCTCTGTAAGATTCCCGAAATGTATTCACTGCTACTTTATTTGTATTATTTTATCACCTTATATTATGACTATAACATTCTAACTAAACTACTAAAAGCGTAATGATTTCATATTACCCTTCGCTATTATCACAAAATTTTGATAACCAAACTTTTTCGCTTATGGCACTGACAATTTACAATTTGAATTTGCCGCTAATTTTTCATTCTTCGGTGTCATTTGGGCGCCGATCGCAGCGCTATCTACTGCATTCTTAAAGTGAATAGAGTATAGATCTACTAAGCGTTTCTTTCTCAAGTTAAAAATGTCCTAAATATAGATACGTACATAAACTAACATAAACACCGGTTAATTTATCAGAATTTCAATACGACCCGACCGGAGAGATCGTAATAAAGCAGTTTTCCTAAAGCGCCGTAGAGGTCGGGCAAAGCGCACGCCACGTCAATCGGCCGCGTTAGGGAGGGGGTTAGACGCGCATTAATTTCGTTCTTTCCAGTTTGAATAATGATATTTTCCACGAAAAGGCTGCTATGAACGAGGGGGCAGGTGGCTCAAATAGTCGACCGACCGATCTGCTGACTACCTGGCCTGCCGGGCGCTCACACAAGGACCCTAGATATACTACTCACTATTGCTGCGACAGAAAACTGGGGGCACAACGCTCCGGCGCGTCTGGGTCCGATAAAAACACGTCTGACCTCCAAATTGCGAAAACCCACGGTTCCCGTCTGTCGTCTTGCCGTGCCGTGTTGCTTGCCTGCCTGGTGTTGCTGTTGTGAGTTGTTCCAATCCGATAAATGAATGTTTTCATATAATATTGTTGAGATATTAAAAAAAAATGTATTCCTAGAGTTGTTTAAATATTGTCCCGTTAGGTGAGAAATTACTAAAAAAAGCCTCAAACACATTCATAAAAAATAGCATTGACGAATTACTTTTATTCTAAAATATAGACCCGATTCTGTAATCATTAAAATGTTCCGGTTCTTGAACATAGGCAATGCTTATTATTGAGTTGTCAAATAATGACATTATCAGAAAGTATTTTTATTTTAATGTAATTATTATAGACACGGACTTGTGTAAGAAATTTTTAATCGATTATAAGTGCACTGATGCTTTTCAGAAACGAGTATAAGGTTATGGACATTGGTGTTATACAAAATGCATTAGTATTTTCCTGAAACGAACAGAAGAGGTGAGCGGAACAGTAGTGAATGTGTGAACATTCCCCTGCGTATACGTGTACAGTGGGTCTCAAAATTCATGTCATGCCCTACGGAGCCGATATCAAAACTTTCTTGCTTATGAGAGTGGCTTATTCCCGGAGTGCTCTTAATTACCGCCGATAGACCTCCTTTTTTACATCTATACGTATTATAACGCATTTTCAAGTGGAGAAATTGGTTCTAAAATATTATAATTTCAAAAAAATAATTTCAAACGTGCTCACGGTCGCTGCTAGTTTATACGAACGGGAAGGTTTCGATGCCAACGGATTGAATCCTAATTGGTAACGTACTTTCTGACGAAAGTATGTTTCTTACCTATATCGATATGCTTAAAGTATTATGGAGGTATAAAACATATCGCATATAGTAGAGACACATACAGGCGACGTTGACGATATTAATTGCTTGATTGTGTTATTCCTGAATGTTTATTTGTTATATTTACAGCTACGGTAATTATTTTTACTGTATTTTCTTGAAATAAAAGGATTAATTTCTGTCTTTTTTCAATAGGAAATGAGGTGATTCTCTATTTTATAAGTAACAGATTTTAGGGATTTCTATATCAATAATATATTTAAAAATGCATCTACTTAATGTAAAGTATCCATTGTTCGAAATTTGAAGTTTTTTCTTTACATAGAAAGGGAAGAAAATTGTTGAGTGTGTCGCTTCATTACCCGATTAAGAAATATTGTCAGTTTCTCTTAATGTTCAATTCTAATAAAAAAAATACCACCTATACGATACCGAAACCTCGAACCTATCTTAACGTGACACACTATCTTTAGAAAAACTTTTATTAGATATCGTTATAATTTTTTATTATACTAACAATAATTTTCTTTGTAGTTCTACCCAGTTGCGTAGTTCTCTTTGCAATAGTTCAAAATATTGTGTGATTACTTATATTTTGTGTACTTTGTCTTTTAAATACCGAATATTGTATAGTTACTTTATTGTTTATTTAATCTAGTCGAATCGCATCGACAACGTTAGATAATGTATTTTTTTTTATAAAACTCTGGGTGAAAATAATAACTCTTAGATAAACCGGCAAATTTGTACCTATTTTTCGTGACCTGTTCACCGAATTCCTTTTTAGAATTTTAGAAACAAATAGGAATTCCCTTTTAGTAAGTAAGTAAGTAAGTAATGTTTATTAATCTATAATAATAATCAGATAAGTCAAAGAAGAAAAAGAAAAAATAATTTACGAAGAATTGAGAAAAAAACTATACATAAGAAAATAAATCAAAATCAAATTATCCTAAGACCATTAACAAAAAGTAATTCTTAATTTGGTAATAACAAAAAATAAAAACAAGATCCTAATTAATAACAAAAAATAAATTAAGCACTTTTGTTCTACAATAAGAGAAAAAAAACATAAAAAATTCTTAAAATCATAAATAATTAAACTAAAATTCATCTATTGAATAGCAACACTTATTTAAAAGATGTTTTTGGACATTTGCTCTAAAAATATTAAGAGTTTCATTAGTCTTTAGGTTATGAGGCAACATATTATATAATCTATGGCCCACATGCTCTAAACCTTTTCCCACAATGCTCAAATTAAATTTAGAATTATGAAAATAATGCTTTTGTCGGGTATTATATGAATGATAAGTATCATTAGTTCGATACTGATTTTTATTCTTGTGAACATAGCACAACGCTTCTAAAATATACATGCTGGGCACCGGCAATATGTTGGATACTTGAAAATATGGTTTACAAGAAGTAGTAGGTGAAATACAATAAATGACTCTAATTAAACGCTTTTGAGCCAAGAAAACTCGCTGACACCACGGTGAATTGCCCCATAAAAGAATACCATATATCAGTCTAGATTGAATTTCGGTAAAGTAGACAGCAAGTAGGATACTAGTGGACACACTGTTTCTAAGAGATCTAAATAAAAATGCTTTGCTGTTAATAGTTTTTGCAAGATCTTTGCAATGCTCTTCCCAGATCAAACTTTCTTGTAGGTGCACTCCAAGGAACTTCATCGATGAAACACCCTGAAGCAACCTACCATTAATTTCTATTGTAGCTGTAGTATCATGCCTTTGTCTCGTATGAAATACCATGAAATTAGTTTTGCTTTCATTAATAAGCAGCTTGTTGGCAGAGCACCAGGTGTACATATCTTTCATGGCTGTGTTAGTAAGTCTTTCGGTATCCATAAGATCAACACCAGACGTTACTACAGTGGTATCATCTGCATACATTAAAACACAAGCCGTGGATATAAATTCTACTAAATCATTTGTATACAGATTAAACAAGAGAGGGCCAAGAACGGAACCTTGTGGGACACCGTAAGTGACAGGTAAAAGCCAGATTTATACACACGAGTACCAGCCGTTGAAGTATGTCTCAACTGTACGTATTCAAC
Organism: Protaetia brevitarsis; assembly: GCA_004143645.1. Classification (NCBI taxonomy): domain Eukaryota; kingdom Metazoa; phylum Arthropoda; class Insecta; order Coleoptera; family Scarabaeidae; genus Protaetia; species Protaetia brevitarsis. Next base: position 1,287,347 of record RXPK01000071.1, read on the forward strand.
TCGACCATCAAGATACGACGCAATCCAAAAGGCGGCATTTCCGCGTATTCCATAGAATGACAATTTATTTAGTAGGATGTCGTGTTGCACAGTATCAAAAGCTTTGCTGAGATCACAATATACAGCTAGTGGGCTTCTTTTATTATCTATCTGTTCTAAAATATAGAAAGACAGAAGCGCCGTTATTGTAGACTTATTTTTACGAAATCCATGTTGACACTGATGCAATATTTGGTATTTCTCTAGAAAGGAGTTCATACGACTCAGCATGCAGTATTCAAATATTTTGCTAATTATCGATGTCAAAGATATCGGCCGATAATTAGCAATATCCAGCTTGCTGCCTTTCTTATGTATCGGAATATCTGCCGACAACTTCAATTTTTCAGGAAAGATGCCTTGCGAGAAAGATAAATTTACAAGATATGTTAATGGCTCCGCAAAAAGGAATCCGAACTCCCTAACCACATTACCACATAAATCATCAGGTCCTGCCGAGCTTTTATTTTTAAGATTTAAAATAATACTTGTCATTTCAGGTACTGTTACTGGGAAGAAATACATAGTATTATTATTCGCATTAATACGATTGTTAATTGAAGTAGGCGTTATGGATGAAATAATATTTTCCGATTGTTGCAAAAAAAAACTCGTTGAATTTATTTGTTAATTCCTGTTGACTATTAACCTGCGCGCCATTGTCGATAATCTCATATTTTCCTGAAGTGTTTTTCTGCCTGACAAGATTTTGATCATGTGCCACATAGTTTTAGTTTTATTTTGCGAGTTCATTATCAAGTTGTCATTATAATTTATTTTTGTTTTGTTCAAAAGGTCTATATGCTCAGATTTACGTAAATCATAATACCCTTTTAAAACAGGATAATGTTTCTGCAATATATATAAGTCGTTTAAAGCAACACTAGACTGTTTTATGGCATCGGTGATCCAGGGTTTTTGCTGTTTAACGGTTGTTTTGAGCTTAGAAATAGTTAAAGGAAAAGCATTATTGTAGTGAAATATAAGAATATTCATAAAAGAATTAAATTTATCACTAAAGCTGTGGGCCGTGTAAACATCCATCCAATTCTCTTTAATAAGGAAGTTTTTAAAATTGTTTTTGTTATCTAACGTAAAGATTCTTTTATCCATCTTAAAACTATCTACATTGTCACCATCCAAAGCATCAGTAGATACTGAAATATATCTATGGTTTGAAAGATAAGTGTCTACAACATTGACATGCAAGGGAGGAGTAAGATTAGTAAATACATTATCAATAGTGGTTTTGCTAGTTCTAGTAATTCTAGTATAATCATTTACAACCGGTTGCAGTCCATAACTTAATAGCAAGTTCGTAATTTCTGATACCCTACTGCTGGGTACTGCAAAATCAATCTTAAAATCGCCACACAGAATAATGCGATGCCGAACACCAAATACAAATGAAAGCAAACGCTCCAGGCTACTCAAGAAACGATCAAAATTGGCAGATGGCGGTCGATAAAGTACCAAAATAATATAACACACATCGCCGCAAAACCATTCTAGGCCGCATACTTCAAAAATACATTCCTCACAGAGGAACTGCAAGTCTAATTTGCGTACATTTAAATTTTCACGAGCAAAAACGCATGTACCACCACCTTTATGGGTAAGCCGATGAAAGCTATTAATTAGTTTAAAATTAGGCAAATATACATGTTGTATTTGGTCTTCGGACATCCACGTTTCCGACAAGCATACAAAGTTTATATGTCTGTTCTGCAGCCAATAATCCAGCATAGTTACTTTTTTAGTGAAACTTTGAATATTTGAGTAAAAAAGCAGACAATGATTACCAGTTTCGTGCACTGATTGCTATGATGAATTGTAATTAGTTATTTCTTGAGCATTTCGAATTAAACGTTTATAACAACTACAGTTCTTATCAAAAACCGTATCTGAATCGCTGACTGCTACAACACTACACGTTTTGCACTTCCATTGTTTTCTGTCAATAGATTTATTACTCTTTATCAATGCATCCAAACACTTCAAATGAATATATGAGTTAATACACGAATCACACTTTTGTCCAGATCTAAGGTTATTTTCACATGCATCACATGATTTATTTAACTTTTGTTTACTTGCACCTTCGTTCTCACTTTCGTCGTTCGCCATCGCGGACAATCACGATGGTAAGGATGTTATATTTAACTAAAATATAACCATCAACACCTGATGATATGCGCCATCGTATTTTGAGTCACACCAGAAATGCTCAGAAATGTTCAAAAGCGTTTGCATAAGTGATTTCAATTATGTAGCGCCTAAAACGGATCGCATTTTGAATATTTGTACAAATTCTCTGTATAATGACGGCACTCACCTTTAAAGTGTAACGATGTGTATGTATGCCATTCATTGGATAGAGTAATGTAGTTCGAAAAATGTTCTGATTTATGGATATACCAGTAATGTTGTGTTTTCTTTTATCTTTGCTATGTTCATTTCCAACGCGCTTCAGTAAATTCTAAATTTTTTTAATTTCAAGTTTTGTACTGTGTGTCATGGAAGAAGTTTTAGTCAACCTGGTTGAAATAGTTAATCGTGACAAACAATAATTCAATTACATTTTGGGAGAGTAAACTGGTTTAATACCAATATATTTTTTTAGTGACTGAAAAGACAATTATTTTAGTTATTCAATTAATAACGTTTATTACGGGTTTCAAATACCTTAATTAATAATGAAATAAGTAATAAAAAATATAAATGGTAAAATTTCAGAAAATGTCATACGTCAAATCAATCCTTAAAACAAAATAATTGGTTTGTGGTGTATATCTGGTTGCCTGCTCGCCAGTTGACAATGCATTGACAATTTACTTTTTAACTTTACACATAGGGAAATTGTATGTGTAAAATATAATGCAACTAGTCAGTACAATACAATTTCCCTATGTGTAAAGTTATTTAAACGTTTATTTTTTTGCATTTATCTTTAAAATATTTCAAAAAGTTGATCTTTATTTTTTTTTATATATTTACTTCTCTAAATTCTTAATCGACTCAGCTTTTCTGTTTCTTTTGTACCTGAATATGTAGCTTACCTTCAATTGGATAAAAGTTGTTTATTCAAAATGTAAACTAAATCTTAATAATCAGTTTGCAAAAAAAGTTTTATTTAAATCGCTTCGGAAAATCGGGCCAGGAAAGTAGAGAGCGCATTTAAATTTATGATATATAAAACGCGCTTGTGAATCACTTTAACACAATGTGAAAATACCATGCAAAATTATATTACATTATACTTGTAAATATATTTGCGTGTATTTATTAGTAAAATTATTTGCTTAACTTGTATATCACGTAGCGTTTTAATGCGGCATAATTGCGTATTTCAGAATATCAGTTTAGTTTGTTTAAACAAATATGTGTTACATACACAGAGTTATGGCCGCTTTAGAGTTCGCATTTTTTTTGCATGCAATAAAAATTGCACGGAATCAAATATTGCTATTTCTATTGCAGCAGTTTTCATGTACGCAACAGTGTAGATTTTATATCGCATTTATGTATAGTTCGGCTTAGAGATACAGGTGTTCCACATCTATTTTCCCACGTATTGACTTGGAAACTAATGGAGGTAAAACGTTGCAGTAAAATCCAGTGGAATTGAGACGACATTGTACACACGATTCTGTGCTTATAAAATCCTCGTATAAATACGTTGTCGCCCCACTGTTCCTCTTTTTTTTTTAATTGTACTCCTGATTTTTTTTTGATAATTTACGGCAATTAGTAAGCTTACAAATATAACCATATGTAATAAAAACAAGAAAAATATGTAGTCCTTTACAATCGTATATTGTGTGCTAAAGATCGTCTCTATAAACTTTATAAGTTTTGGCTATGAGCCATCCTCAGAAGTTATAAGATACGTGACAAAAATATAGATGAAAAGTTCCGAAATTTAGGTATGGAGGGTATAGACATTTTAGTATTTAAAATTTTAAACTTTATAAATAAATGAAAACGTTTACAATCTATTAAAATGACATTCAGTCATTCCACAGAACGCGTGTTTTAATGTCCTTTATTTTAATATGTTGTATTGTTGTAAATGTTTTCATTTATTTATTTTTAAATTTTAAAATTTTAACTAACAGGATATACCAATAAACTTCAGTCTCACAAATTCTTTAATCTTCAAAACACAATGTACATTTCGTTAGCTAAGCTAACATCTTCGGGTGTACACTAGCGACACTTTCTAATTGTACGACCTACAGGGTAAAATAGAGCCCATATGTTTAGCGTGGATAGTAGACGGATTTATGCAGTAACTGGCCGCTTCGAAATATGTAAACACAGATGTGCGGTCTCTCTGTCGGTTATTTTAAAAAAGCCTTAGACTGGATTTATTAATGTGCGAAGTTGAATGCATCTCTTATGTATTTGTTATCTCTGCGTAGGAATAAATTTATTTGATGTTTGAAGTATTTGGAATAGCTGTAGTGTTATTAAATGGTTTTAAAAGGTATTTTCATTTTACAGTTGAACTACGACTAGGAACTAAACCAAAGGCATGTTAATTATACCATAAATAGCAATATCAATGGGTTTATTACTTTTATTCATTTTATACGTATGCAAATAATAATGAAAGTATCAAAATGGATCGCATGAAGACATTTAAAGTATTATACTGAAATCAGTAAAGCATATCTCCGTTATGAATGAAACATTTTTTTCAATATTACTGAACACATAACTAAATTGCGACAGTCCCTATGTAAGATATTAAACAATATTGTAATAAGGATTATTACTACTTCCATTTTTCGTGAAGTGGGTGTTGCGCCGATTAATTGATTAAATGCAGAGAAATTTGAAGTAATGTCGTTATTGACAGAAATGCATGTTTTGTTTTCCCTGCAGCGTTACCCAAATATGCTTATATTTTGTTATCTAATTAATGTCTGATGATTTCATATCATTTTTTTAATTCGCTCCGGCTTCCTTCTTTAACATTAAATAATAAAGGAGATATGGCGAGAATGCATTCAAAACCATGATTTTTATATCAGATATTAGAACGAAAAGCTCTACACTCGTCAGAAATATGTTTTATTGGTTATAGTAATGGTATGTTTTCATCAACATTATAATAACAAGATAAAATAATATTTAGATTATAAATTCCCTACTTTCAAATATTTTACCTCAAAAGTCCTACAATATCTTTTCAAAAGAAATACAAAATTTGAATTAGTGCTAAATCGAATAGTAGTGATAGCTATAAATACTTTATATAAATATTAATTATTCATTATGTTAATATTGAAAAAAGGAGCCGCGGCGAATTAAAAATAGATATAAAACAATCATTATGAATCAATTGGATTAAAAAACACAAACATATTTAGTAAAGCTGTAGGGATGTGTAAAGAAAACAAAACATCTATTTGTATACAATATTTTATTTAAGGTAAGTCATTGAAAAAATTTGAATTGTGGTAACCGAGGTAAGTCGGCAAGTATTAGTATGCGCCTTTGATGTATTTATTTGTCTCTATTTTATAAGTTCAATGTTTATCTATGTTTGTCGGCTGCATTCTTCCTTACATTTAAAGTAGATTTACTACAAAAAAAAAACACAGAGACCGCACATCTGTGTTTATATATTTCGAAGACGGCAGTGAATGCATAAGTCGTCTACTACCCATGCTACACATTTAGGCTCTATTTTATGCTGTAGGTCGTACAATTAGAAAGTGTCGCTAGTGTACATACAAGTGTATTGTCAAATACCGAATGCGTAAATATAGTAAGTATGTCCTAGGCTACAAAAATTAATCATCAGGACTACTACATTCAATAAATTCTCAATATTTGTAATTAAGGGGTGTTAAATCAGTATTGAGCAAGCTATTAATATGTTTTTTTCATATAAATAGCTTCCCACATATTAAGATTCTTACAATTTGAAGACTTAATTAACTCAAAATCATCAATTGAAAAAGTATTCCTGTATTAACAAAATGATACGCCAAAGCGGATTTATCGGCATTGTGATTCTTAATATGATATAAATGCTCTTTAAATCTAATCTCCGCATTCCTCTTTGTTTGACCTATATATACTTTATTACAAACACCGCATTTGATTTTATATCCCAGAACATTTTTTAAAATCAATAATTTCAATATTAAATTTCAATTTATTTCTTAAAGTATTAGAATTTTGAAAAACCGGACTAAGATTGTATTTTTCACACAAGTTTAATATCTGGTTAACCCATAATTTATTAAAGTTAAATTTGCAAAACTTTTTGTCCACTATTTTCTCTGGAATAAGTGTAGTTATATTTCTTAATAACCTCTTATTTTCTAACTTATTTTTAATTTTATCTATCACACTTTTCTTGTAACCATTAATTTCTGCTATATGATATATATATTCTAATTCTTTGACAATACACTTGTATGTACACCTGAAGATGTTAGCTTAGCTAACGAAATGTACATTGTGTTTTTGAAGATTAAAGAATTTGTGAGACTGAAGTTTATTGGTATTTCCTGTTAGTATCAGTATATCTCACAATGCTCGATTTAGCTTCTATTTAATTGATTTAAAATTTTAAATACTAAAATGTACTATACGCATCATACCCTAAATTTTTACAATTTCGGATCTTTTTATCTGTATTTTTGTGACGTGAGGATGGCCCATGGCCGAAATTTGTAAAGTTTATAAAGACACACAATATACAATTTGTGACACCTTTGATATTTTGTCGCCAAAAAATGACTTATAGCCTTAATTTAATCCAATCATAAAGGATGTGTGTCATAAAGCGAAGTACAATCTCGATTCAAAATGGCGAATATTTATTATGTGTTGTCATCTGCTGCGTTAAACGTGGTATACATCTTGTATGGAATTTAGATGGTAATAAAGATATTATTACTGTTATTATTAAACAACAAAACAACAAAAAACAAAGCAGATAACAATAAATTGAATAAAAACGCTATAGAATTAGTCCAACATAAATGTTCAATCATTCTCAGTTATCCTTAATGACCGTTAAGATCAACGTCAGAACAATGACTATAGTGGTGCCCTCTCTGTAAATTGAGTGTTGTAAGTAAATCGGGCACGCACACTAATGACAAGTTGTCTTATCTCTCCGTTAGTTTTAGCATCCCAAGAATAAACTATAAGGCCTGTTCCAACACGCACTTTTGCGTACGGTTCTTGATCACGTGAACCAATCATATAAAAGATTGGAGTTATCTGATTAGTATACGTGATCAAGAGCCATACGAAAACTGCATGCTGGAACAGATCTATTATAAACGAAGGTATATGCATGAATAATTAAAATGAATCTTGTATAGTCCATCAAACATGCCTGGATTAATACCTATAACGGAGAATACTTAATAAGTTACAATATCCATCAAAAACAAAGTTTTAACAACAAATTCATACTTTTTCTTAAACGTAATTTTACCAACACTCTAAAAAAGCAGGATATCTTACCCATTTAAAAATGTAAATATGCATGCAAATTTGCGGTATATTCCACGTTAATTTGGGGAAATTGGTATAAATACCCTATAATTGGAGTGATTTTGTAATGTAAATGCTTTCTTGGGTAAAATTTACATCAAAACATGGGCTAAAACTAATGAAATACAGGGAATTTTCACTTTCTGGGGAAAAAATACCTTGATATAGGGTAATTTCTACTGTGCATGGGACTTTTCCCAGCAACAGATGTAAAATTTCCTGTATAATTGATCTACTTAATATGTACACGAAAAAACCAATTTGTTTAGGACAGTAAAATAATTTCAAATAAATTTTATTATGAAAATTTTGTTAATCCAACGAAATATTTTATTTTTTCAAATAAGTAAACGGTTAAATTAATAAATAGTTTGGTTGAACTAATCAAATATTTGGTTCAAATATTTAACTCAATATATGTATAGTTAGTTTAAATAAAATTTGGCATTATCAAATAAATCGGTTTTTCAGTGTAGAATAAAGATTACAAAATGCAAAAAATTATGAAGTTGAATTAAACAGCTGTATAATTAGACGTCATAACAAATATATTTTACAAACATTTATTACCTATTTGTATAAAGATTAGTAAAAACTATAATTTGTCTATGTACATGATTATGAGAACCATAGTTACATTGCATTAAGTCATATGCATGTGCATTGTTTGACGGATGATTGCTGACGTTTCGCATTTACGAGTTACAGTTTTGACTGAATTTTTGGAATTAACGTGGTGGAATGTAATACTGGTGCAACAAAATTTGATATTATATACCACATAATTGAAAAAAATAAGGGAAAGTCTTGCTTGTAAGGTATAAATGTAAGTTATGTATGTATGTAGAGAGGGTGTTGCACTTGTACCTAAGAAATCTATTGTGTCTCCTATTCTTGCTGTTTTCAGCTGGCCTTCCAATCCTATTCCTTTCAGAAAGTGTAGGATATGAGAAGGCCCTAGGTTAGGTAAGTCTCCCTCTTCGATTTCACATACTCCCAGGTGCAACGCCCTTTAGTTGCACAGTGCTACACAATTTGAGAGGAGATTGATGGGTGTTTCATCCTGTTCCCCACAAAATCTACATTTAGATTCCTTTGCGAATCCAAACTTATTCAGGTGTCCTTTCAGTTTACAATCGCCTGAAAGTATTCCTGTTAATATGCAAACATTGTTCTTACTCAGGTTGATGCATCCTGTAAACATCTTCTGGTTATAGGCTTCCAGAAGAGTTTTACTTTGCCCCATTCCTTGGAGATTCTCCCAACAATTAGATTTCCTCTGCTCTATTTCTCTTTTCAGTTTCTTTGGTATTGTACTGCTACTTATCCCGCAAAAGGGTTCAGGCCCTACAAAAGGTATTCCAGCCCCTTTTTTTGCGAGATTATCCGTTATCTCGTTTCCTTCCACTCCTGTGTGACCCGGAACCCACAGGAAGGTTACTTTATTCCTTTTGCCTAATTCGTTTAATTTCCCTAGGCATTCCTGGACCATCTTGGAACTGATTTCATGTGAGCTCAGCGCCTTGATGTCTGCTCAACTATCAACCATAATGATAATCTCCTGCTTTCGGTAGTTTCTGTCAATATTGAACTGGACGCATCTTTCAATAGCGTGTATTTCCGCTTGGAAGATACTTAGCTGGAAGGTATTTTCCCAAGCTTTCTAAGTACTTGGTTCTAGGCTCATATATTCTTATTCCAGTTCTTTCTGCCGTTTTGGAGCCATCAGTGTACCATTTGATGGCATTTCTATTCAATTTGAAGATGGTGTTATGATTCCACTCGCTCTTGTTACTAAGCTTTGTGGTGAATTCTTTAAATTCTTAAATTTTTTTGACATATTATCCCGGATCATGTCCCAGGTTTGATCATCATCAGGAGATTTAGGCCTATACTTAATCGTTTCTTCCGTGATCTTTCTGAATGTGGTTTTTTTTTGCACTACCACAATGTGGAGAGCGGTAAGTTAAATAATGGATTATTATTATATCTGCGTATGATCTTATCTAACTTATATAATGCATTATTTATACAAATCCTAACATATTTTTTACTGTGCATCCGGAATTGTTTACACCGAAAACTGCGTTACTTTAACTGGATTGCAGATATACGTATGCATAGTTTAAAAAAGTCGCAATTAGAACATATATTTTGTGTGTCCGTCAGGAAATTGTTATGTAGGGAAGGAGTGCAAGGAAGTTAAGTTTACCTTAATATTAAGCTAGCGCATTTATCTAATCTACTGGGGCAGCAAGCACTCATGAGATGGTTTATTGTTGTATTTAAATACTTTGATTACTAATCTCAATATCGGTAAATATCTAGAGGTATTTTGTGTTAATAGGAAGTTTCTTTTCGTAACGAAAGTATTAAAGTTGTATGGTTCTATGTGCTAAAGTTGATGGTTACTAGTACTTACATTGAAAATACAGAAATACAAACGTTATTACACTCTGTATAGTATATATGTGTCTCTTAAAGCAAATAAACTATAATATTAACTTCTATTCTATATCTCCATACCTATTTCGAATAATAATAACTATAAACTACATTGTGTTTCTCCATAAAGTGAAATAGGTATCCCCTAAAATGGAAGGCAATTTTTCTTATGAGTCATTTTTTTTGCAGTTAAATACCACAATTGCGTGAGTTGATCTAGTAATGGAAAACTTACCTAATTGTAAGGTAAATTTATTCTTCGTATATTCCACCTCTTAAAGGCATCTTGCAGTACTACGGGAAAAGTACATCCTTGACATGTAAAGCTAAAGTCATTGGGGAATTTCCACGGAAAAATTACTTTCCAGGGATAAACTCTCCTTAACAGCCATTTGTGTAATACTACCATGTACATTTACATCAGGGGTGGAATATACTAGATGTACTTTTACCCTGTGGATAAGTGTTTTATTAGTTGTAGAGAAATTTCCCCTGCAAGGGTAATATTCTTTTGCAAATGGAAAATTAGCTCAATAATTAGAGGTACAAAGATTGCCTCTCATTTTTGGGGCAATTTTCCCCACATTTTTTGAGTGAAAAATACAAATTCGCAGTGGCGAAGCCGTGTTATAGCAGATTCATTAAATTAAGCGAATCACTTTGTATACTTACATATATGCTCTCCTAAACGGATAAATGTTGCGAAGTTGTTATACAGAAACAGTGGTTCAATGATTCGAAATGGGTAATAAAATGTAGTCCTTGGAAAGCTAAACGAGTTTATATGACATAAAACGACAGTAAAAAAAGCGCCAGAACGATTGTAATATTAAAATATTAAAGTTGTTGCGCGTATGTGTGTACACGCACTCATTATATATTCATATTCACATATTTTATTCATAGACCCTTATTTAGCAGCATATTTTTCGGTCAGAAATATAGTGAACATAAAAAAAATCGAATTGAAAGTTTTTCGCTAACAACAGTGTAAACATCTATATACACTCATCCAATCATAAAAAATAATACAATTTTGTGTAAATAAAAAAGTAAGTAAATAACAACCATAGCGGAGCAAACTAGTGACAAGAAAAAAATTCTAGGGGTGCGCTACTTAGACGGATAGCAACACTCAACTCGCGTTTATCTCGTATGTCATGGTGATGGTGATTGCAGTGAAGTTTGAATTTGGCCAGGCTATTAACAATTGCTTTATTGTAGCGAGTATGTAATATGTATAAGCAGGGTAGAGTAAAGGTACACCTGAGGAAATAAGTAAGCGAATTATTCGAAATGCGACGAGCAAGAGAGAATATATCGGTTGCTTTCCCCGCTACCCTTCCCCCCTCTAAACGCCTACTCGAGCGGCAGAGCATTTTCTTTCATTTACCAGCGGAGTCTAGGATTTAACGCAAGCTAGCTTATTGGGGCTGCGATACATTTCGCATACGTCATCGAGGCTTCCGTGAGATCTGATTGACATATAACAAGTGCGATTTCCCGAGGTCTGTATTGAAGACTCGTCCACCGGGCTGGGCACATCTGTTAACCATACTTTCTGATAATGATGTTGGCAGACAATACGCGGCTGTTTTATCCCATATACATGTATATTTTATCTCTGGTTTATGAACATTATAAAATAAATATGGAAATTTATAAAGCAAAGCATTATTAATTCAGGCCTCTGTTCCTTCAGGAACTCTTTTGCGTCTCCCGGTGATTTTTGCCACCACCCTGTGGACTGATTATGCATCCATTCATTGATGGATTTTTTAATTTGCGATTTGGTAATGCCGAAAGAAGGGCCAGCTCCAACGAATGACCTTGACGAACCTCTCCTGGCCAGCTCGTCCGCCGCCTCATTTCCTCTCACGCCCAAGTGGCTAGGGACTCACGCCAAAATTAATTTTCTTTGGGTGCCCACCTTATTTAGGACGCTTACGCAGTTCCAAATCGGCTTAGAATCCAAACTTACGGAATTAATTGCTTTAAGTGTGGACTGACTCTCAGAGAAAATAGCGACGCTTTTACCTGGCTCGGTATATTTTTCTATTTTTTGCATCCATGCAATGGTAGATTGCAGCAACTTCAGCCTGAAACACCGTTGTATCTTTGCTGAAGCTTACCGAAAGAGCCTTTTTTTAGGCTTCTTAGCGTATATTCCAGCTCCAACGCCGTAGTCTGTTTTACAGCCGTCTGTAGTTTGAGTCCGCTCTTACTGGAGTACATGTCTCCCAGTCCTTCTTATCTGGTATTATAACCTGATAATTTCTATCTAGGTTTAATTTTTGAACCATGGCATCACATGGCATTCCTAAAAGGGGTGCCTCCTTGAGTTCATCTAATAGTTTTTGAGAGTCAGTGCCGTTCGATTTACTTATTGGTATTTGACTATGCAAAAGTCTATGTACTGTAGACCCTGCAGCTCCTTGTATATAAATATGTAGCGGTTGCAGGTTTAGAATTACTTTCTCTGCAGTGGTAGGGGTCGATCTCATTGCCCCCGTGGTACACAGACATGCCAATCTTGCACGACACCCAGCGTTTTGGCCGCCCCACCTGCCGCACCTTTGGTCACCATACTATAGCTTCATACGTTATCATGGGTCTAATTACCCTTAGGTATAACCAGAGAGCCATGTTGGGACTAAGTCCCCAATTTCTTCCACACAGCCTCCTGCACCTACCTATGGCGATAGTGGTTTTGCTGGTTGTTTTGGACATGTGAGTTCCAGGTATGTCTTTGACCGAACCATACCCCCAGGTATTTCGCCTCTTTGACATGTGGAATCCTTTCGCCTCGTATCACTAGTGGTTGTAGGCTTTCTAGTGTTCTTTTTCTTATGAACGTGAGAACTTGTGCTTTCCGAGCATTGATCGATAGACGCTCTTGTTTACACCATTTGTCAACTGTATTCAGAGCGGTTTTCATGCGCTTCACCAGAACCTTTGAAAGCCGTCCTCTAACGACTATTGTAAGGTCGTCAGCATACCCAGCAATAAAATCCCTTTTCGCTCAGCTTCTGGTTTAGGTCGTCCACTAGGGTAGCCCACAGCAAGGGAGATAAGACTCTGCCCTGCGGACACCCCCTCCCTCCTACGCTTCGATGGTAGACTCACCAGTACTAGTTCAGGTAGCTTTATAACTAATATTTGAATGTTTACCGGGCATCCCCACTTTTCGCTAGATGGTGTGGCAGCCGCCATATTGCCTAGTGAAAATAATTTTCGCTAGGAAAGATGGCGACCGCTAGCTCTATCGGTTAAAACCAGTGGTAGCGTTTAGCAACTCCCTGAACGTCGCCTTTCTTTGACTGATATAATCGTCAAAGAAATTTAAGTCAAGTGACACAATATTCTTGGTAAAATCTTTAATGTTTGGTTGTGAAATCTTTTATAAAAGGCGGATTGTCTTTTTTAAATCACAAAAGAGCAGACTATCAAGAAATGCCTTAAGTGATATTTATGTTATACTACAAAAGAGAAAGAAAAAAATGATTATTATTAGTTCACTCTCGGTTTAATCTACGCCGCCTTTCTAAATGGCTAATGGAAACAGAGAATTACTGTGAACATTTACTTATTTCTCAAAATAATATGAATACGGACTTGTAACAATGTAAGCAAGGGAAAGTGTATCAATTTAGCGAACAGGTTACAAGTTGAGCTCGACCATTAATTCGTCTCGACATGGCGGTTTTTACAGTATAAAGACAGATCGATAAATTGATTTCAAATAAAACAGTTGCTTGGCGAAGATTTATTGCGAGCCGATCTTTAAAGAACACACACTGCATTAATCAAGAGCTACATGGGAATGCTATATTGGTAATATGGTTGTCTTTCGATGAGTCAATCTTTTGCCTTTGAGGTGGGCACGGTAATAGTGAGATTAAATCTTCTATGTGTTTGCTTTTCCGAACTGGTTACACTTTTTTTTCGTGTTTCGTGGTACATATACAGTGACCGGCATAAATATTGCAACATATAGGATTTTTTTTTATTATTAAAATATACTAAAACTTTTTGGGGGAATAGGTTGTGCATGTCTAGAAACCCCAAAATTTATTTTGACACGTCACGTGACCACTAGTATGGCGGTAAATTTAAAAATTATCCCGTCGATCTGCAAAAAGTGAGGTTAGATGACATGATGTCCAAAAAAGTTATTTGAAAAAGTTGCTTAGAATTCAATTCTAAGGCCACATGCAAATTTTTGTGAACATATTTAAAAAAGTAAGAATCACAATTTTACAAACATTTTCTCTCTAAACCACTTAGCAAACATTACTTTTATTGAAAATTATCATATCTTGTTTTTTGTTTTCTGCGTTAAAGTGAAATTGGTAGTCCAAAACTGATAACACTAAACATCTAAGCCCTCGCAATATTATTGCACGCACCGAAGGTATTTATGTAGGTTTCGAAATTACAAAACTCAGTAGAAATAAATAACCAGTATTTTTAGCCAATGATAGGAATACTTAATAAGCAAAAACATTTAAACAATAACTAGTAGTAATGAACAACTAAGAAATGAAACTCTAAAAATGCATACTTGTTAGACATACATATCGTTCTGTTTCTTATAAGTAAGGTAGGCTTTGAAATTAGAAACAAAATAATGTAGTAAACTACTTTTTGCCCAGCAGCAAATGAGGGAGGAAAGTGGACATTTTCCTCTCTCATTTGAGCGAGGGAAGTAAGTGACGCTGACAAGATGAAACTGTACATCTTATAACATGTGACATCATTGATAGATGACATTAGTACACTCAGCCTGAGCCCATTTATGAGATAATTGCTAAAATTTCTAGGTATTAAATTTCAATTAAACTATTATTAAACAATTTTAAAACGACGCTAACTTGACAGTTCATAAAAAAAAATATTTGACAGATTAAGCCTACTATCTATCATGTGACTCACAGGTATGTCTTTATTATCTTTTGACATTTAGTTAAAATTGGACTGGCTGGGAAAAGAATAGTATTCGAATCACGTGAGGAAAGTGCTATTGCAGGCCGCGGACAAATACTACAAGCCAAGCCGAAAGCGAGGTTGTAAAGGCCGCTTTACAGTTCGCAATTTTGTGTATTGCGTGCAATAAAATTGCATTAATATTTGCCCACGGCCTGCAATAGAGCACTTTCCTCTCTCTTTTTCTAAATATACTATTATTTTTTTGGCCAATAAGCAATTACTACCATTTTTTTTACCTACTGTTTATTATTCGTTGCTCCAATTTCAAAAACTACTTTAATACCTTCGGTGCGTGCATGTAGTATTAACAGTTTTTGACTAACGGTTTCCACCTTCATGCCGAAAACAAACAAGAAATATAATAATTTTCAATAAAAGTAATCTCTGCTAAGTGGTTTATAGAAACAATGTTTGTAAAATTTTATTTATTATTACTAGATACAGTCCCTTGCAACAACAATTGTCACACTGAAAACGAACTTTTCAGTTTTCGTTATGTTAATTATACAAAAACTGACAAAATTGTTTGAATATCAATCATATTTGGAAATAGTACTGCAGTTGAGCTGCTAAGAACGAGAACAATTGAAATATGTAATTCAATAAAACAATATTTGGAAAAATTGTGATTTTTATTTTTTTTTAAATATATTCACAAAAATTTGCATGTGGCCTCAGAACTGATTCTAAGCAATTTTTTCAAATAACTTTTTTTGATATCATGTCATCTAACCTCACTTTTTGCAGATCGACGGCAAATTTTTTAAATTTACCGCCATATTAGTGATCACGTGACATGTGTTAAAATAAATTTTGGGGTTTCTACACATGCACAACCTATCCCCCCAAAAAAGTTTTAGTATATTTTAATTGTTAAAAAAAAATTCCCATATGTTGCAATATTTATGCCGGTCACTATATAATAACAGAAATTAAAATTTTTCAATTCGATAATAAAAAAAATATTTATTGTGACGTTTCGCCAAATAAATACAACTGTAAAAAGTAATATTGGTTTTATTCGAAATCATTTTTTAAAAATACGTGTTAATTGATTTTATTTAGTATGTTTAAATAAACATTCTTTCGTTAATTATTGGTAACTGAAAAGTTTTATTACATTTGGAATCTTCTTGTTTTCAAATTTTTAATTTTGGGGTTAGTACCTTTTTGCGGCTGTCACCTGTCAGAAGTTATTTTTTTGGTTATTTGGCTGTTGGTTTTATTCACAACATCATTGCGAATTGATGATTGCGATTAAAGCAATAAATAAAATATGTTTTTTATTATGGATGCTTGAAAGGAACCTTGCCGCTTTGTTAATTTCAATGGATAACCGTAAAAATGTTTTATATCAATGCCATTATGATGCCAAGAATTGTGATTTCTTAAATATAATCAAATAAGACGTGCGTAAAACTGTGGACATTATATTATGTAATAAATCTAAGAAAGGGTAGTATGTGTGTCTTTCGTTATCTTATTTAACCCATATTTTAAAATTAACCGCCTCCACGTCGATAATGATGGTTTCAAAACGGTTGACAACTTTCAAGAAATCATGGTGGAATCGGTTGAAAATAATAATAATTTATTCACTCATTCTTGGAAACAGTAGAGTTATTATAAACGTTAAGGCGAATCTGGACGGCCTTTTAATGAGATTCTCTCCCAGCAGATGGTCTGGATTTTTTTGCGCTGTTTTTTGACATACCAATCAAAATATTTTAAATTTGATAAAGAGATTGTTTTGAAAACAATATTTAAAATTGCGCCAACGCTTTATTTTTTAATTTTTTTTTTTTTTATTTTTGTGTTTGGTTCAATTTGGCTTCCAAAACGGAAAAATAAAAAAGTGGTCAAGGGCGATGGTTCAGCGGAACTTACTAATATTAAACCATTTTTTTTTCATTTCTTTCTGATAGCAAATAGCGTCTGAAAGAGAAAAATGCGTTTTCTCTTTGCCCCCGCCGGGACAACCATAACTAGGACGGTAGCGCACGCGTCGAATTGAGTGCGCTACAAGAATGATACCGGTTCGAGTGATCAGATCTTTTCAAAACATTAGTTAGTCTGTTATATGAACTTGAATGTATAGGGTAACATTATTTCATACGGTTTTTTAGAAAAATCAAAATTAAAATATAAATTAATAAGGTACCATCAGTAATTTTATTTGATTTACTAGAAAGACTGAATTTGTAAAAGTAGAAAAAGCAGACACCATGTGAAAAAATATACAGGGCGTTCCATTTGAAACAATAATACTTTTAGCACTAAGAAGTTATCCCAAATCAACCCTAGATTATGGGACACCTGTATAATTTTGTGTACCTTTTATTCCCTGTTTAAATAGTAGAGGACCCATATTCTCCGCAGTCAACACAAAAACTCTCTATCTTTTACCGTACAGCCGTTATTTACAGCATTTACAGCATCATATTTTTGAGCTTTTTTTCACAAAAACCAAAATAACTTGGAAACGGTAACCGATAGGTAAGTAGATGTTTTATAAAATTGGCTTTAAAATAGCTAGTAGAACCTAAAAATGCATTAAAAAATATAGACTTCTATTTAAAATATCAAACTTGGCCATGACTTTCTATGTAACCGGAAGTGCGACATAGATGAAATAATTTTTGTAAAAAGATCATAGCCAACTATGCTTAACCCCAAATTTTCAAAATCGAGATATCATTGCAAAGTCAAAAACTTTTAATGGACGGATTCCGTGAAACACCCTATATATATTTGCATATCCTTTCATAGCAATTTGTTTGCTTCTAATAACACACTTTTTATTCTTAGATTAAAAATTAAATCTACCTTAATCCCGTGACGTTTTATAAGTAGACATTAGGCAAATATATCGAAAAATGAAGAAAACAACGGCTTCCCACCATTACAAACGAAGCATTTCCGTTTGAAAAATGAAAACGGAAATTAATTGACGCAGTCAGCTACGTCAAAAAAGAAAACCCGCACACATACCAGCAATTAACAAATTAACCTGTCTCTCACAATCAGTAAGAACGACAAGTTGTGACGACTTTTTTTTTGTAAGCCAAGTCGTTTCCACGTTGCTGCATTATGTATTTAGGTGAACTCGACGTATCTCAACTCGTCCAATAAGCGTCATACAAGACTGGTTCTGGAGGAGACCGCGCTGACACGCAGCCATAATAGAAGAGGAAGTCTTTTTTTGTGGTGTTGCTCCGCGAGTTGTACTACTTTCGGAGCTGAATGGAACAGCGACGAGGATAGTGGCGTTCTATTTTCGGAGAGACTTGGAATCTATTCCCGCGGCAATTAGCGGTAATTAGGGCCCATGCAGTGTGCGTTAGAGGAAACAGGTAATGATAGGACGCGTGCAGACGTGTACAGACACGTATGCTAGAGACATAAGCATAAAAGAATACATCCTTGAGAATGGAGCATAAAAATGTAACGACGTTACCATTGCTTTTGTTTATTTTGTACAATTACTTACCGGTGTTGTAGATTTTAGCATTCCATTAGATGATCTTTAAACTAAACTGGTGTGAAATGTTTTTACAAGTGATTTTTAGAAGTTTATTCAATGCTTTGTATCATTCAAAAGTGGTAGCGATAAAATAAATTTATAACTTAATAATGAAGTAAAAAGATAAGTTGATAAAATGATCTATCTTCGCGTTGTTTGCCGATGATATAATCATTGTGATTTCAGTTTTATAATTTAGAGGAGGCTTGACATTTCTACGAATAATAAGGAGTAACCTTGATTCTTGAAAAGTAAAATATGTACAGCGGGAACCATTACTTGAGGAAAATTTCTAATTATTTCATAACGCATGGCTCTTATTTTTTTCCTGTTGGTATAGTATGTAACCAGGTTGGGGAAAATTTATTCGGAATATGAAGAAAAATAAAGGATAACTGAATTATTCCTATTCAAATACAATAGATGATCTTGTTATTCATTATTTTGTCCATGGAGCGATTTGAATTATATAACAGCACTCGGCAACGAGTAAGAAAAGCCATAAAAAAAACCTGACTCTGCCAGCAGGATCTGAGAAGTACCCCTACGCCTTACTACTGATAGCTAGCAAATTATTGTTGTTATCCTTCTGGGTTTGGAAGAGGCAACTTCAACATCCCTTCAATCCTAATAGCTGTGATGTTTCCAGGTAGCTCTTTGGCTTTTCGCAGATTATAAAACTGTCTCAACGCATGGATGGACCATCGTAATGAACTAAAAGCAAATAAAACAACAGTAGTATTTATTTTAATATTTAACAATAACTTAATCTTAATTACTCTAACAAATACTAATTAAATTAAAGATTTATATTTTAAATATTTATTTTGTACACCCCTACACTACTAGCTATAATATAGCACCAATTCAGGCCACTAAAGAATATGAAATATTAACTTATAAATACGTACTGCTCTACTATTTAAGCGTCATGCCGAAACATATCTAATTCTTTAGCAGCATTACTAAAAAATTTCTAACTATTCGACCTACTCGCTATTCCTAATATCTGCTTCGTGCTAATGTTCTAGCTTCCATGACCGCCACTCCTCACTGAGTGGATATTCAAATAAAACATGTCCCGTTGTTCCGCCCTCTCATTGTACTCACGTGAGCCATAGTCCAAAAAAAGTTTTAGATCGCCCTTATGTTACATATTCCAAGGAACTACATAATAATGAATCGGTCGGATTTGTTAAATTTCCTAATGTCTCTAATACAGATGGACTATCAGTTATAATTCACACGTCTTGTATAAATTCTCTCTCACGTCTAGTATCAGACACTGCCTGACGTACTGCAACTAATTATGGATTTTTTTTCTGATAAATACTATACATTTCCGCGTTTTTGCCGATGCATCCAGCTTCGATTTTCTTTATATGAAATCATGATGGTCCTGAAAAGCATCGTTTTTTCGAGACGGAAAGAATTTAAATTAACTGTTCGAAGAGGCTTGCACTCCAAGCGGCGATCCACACAAAACTAAAAGCGGTAATAGCTGAATGATAGTGGTATATGGGGGTATACTCGGGACAGCATTTAGGTTGGTCACAGGTGCTGCTCTAGCCCACAGCATTTATAAAAAAAAAAATTCTCGTTAATGCTTACAGATAGACCCCCTGTGCATTAAGACTTTTTGATTGTATATGATTACAGTTGCTACATATTATTGTATTTACCTCTATATCTGATACACCTTGTATATCTGTATATATTATATGAAAAATAAATGTCTAAAAACAATGACTAGCCTCTTCAGTGTCTTCCACCCGGTGCATCGGTCTACAAACTAGTAGTACCCTAACACAAATTAAAGGAGATATCCTGCAGCCATAATATTTCAAATATTTTTCACTTACTAGATCAGGTTTTTTTTTGTTGCGAGAGCCGTCTGACATGAAGTCTCCGAAAACACTGAATAACACTCTTGACTTGTGTATTAAACTAGGTATTAAGCGATACAGACAGATATAAATTAGGAACAAACTGTTCGAAGTAAAAATGTCCAATATAAATATCCTTTCAGAATACATTAATAGTTTCTTCGTTTTATTTTTAGCTTATTTTCGATGTATTTAATAAGCATATGAAATTATTAACATGTTAGTTTGCTGTCGCATAATAATTATAGTTTATTAATATTTTATAATGAACATGAATTCTTTATAATTACATAAAATTTACTAATAATTGGGAAACTTCCGACGATAAATATCTGAGGTATGGAAACCAAACAACGCAACGATAGATAACACATAATTCTGAAAAATAATTTACAGAGTGTTTTTTAGGACAAAATATTTTATTTGCTCGAAACTTGGTAATTAGTCATATTTTAGGCAATAAATGCCACTATTTAAACAACTATCAAAAATAGGTATACTAAACCTTAATATCACTCAATGTAGAATTTTACGCTGCATTCAATGCTTTAGTAAAAAATACCATGTTCAATTTCAAAACATTGTGTTTTTGACCACCCTGTATGCGATTGAGCGATTATTGCTATAACACCTTATAGCTACGTTCTTGTATTTGAATTGACTTTAGTAGAACCACTAAATATCCACTATCTCATGAACTATTTAATTTTATTCGAAATAATGCAAATGTGAAAAATTCAACGAAAATGAAAATTTCTCAAAAACAGCTGAGTTTAGGGATAGGAAACCTTCATATAAACTATGATGATTCGATAAATTTATTAGACCCATAAAAATTGTATCATTCCATTTAATATAAGAAAGTTGATATCAACACCCTGTATAGCGAGAGTGCTCAAGTAGCACAACTAAATGTGCTATAAAGTTGCAAATACTTTCCTTAAATATACCACGGTGGGCTATGACTACGCTGCAAGTTTGTAAATCAAATTCCTATTACAATTTTAAAAAAAATCTAATGACCCAGTTCGGTGGGACACTCTGTATATGGGTGATAGAGAAAATCCAAGGTCATTTTTCTGCTTTTTAGTATAATTTTATATAACATATGCTCTGTTTCATCAAAAAGAGTTGATTTTTGTGTGTCAGTGTTATCAATACTTTAGCATCCAAACAAATTATATTTAAGACGACTCTAGGAAGGAATTCAACAGCAAATTACCAAGCTAATGAAAATATAGCGAAAAATGTAAACTATGGTCAATCATTTAAAATCACTCTGTACCGTATGCCAACTACATATTTTTGTTGTTTACTAAGAAAGTAGAACCCTAGTTTTAGAACAATACGTAGGATCCCGCATCCTCTTCTAGAATCTTCTTCCGGAACTTACGAGGACTTCGAACTCGCCCACATCCGATCAATTTAATCATCCGGTCTCCTCGTCTTCTTCCAATTACTATTCGGCCGAAGGGCCGCTCGATGCGAGCGAGAAAACCGCTGTTCCACATCGTTTCGGTGTTTTCCGATTCAATCAACTAGCACGGAGCTGTCGGCGGCGACGGTCATTATTCACTCACTCACGGCATCTGCATTAGTAATTTTAAGCCTGGCGCCTCCGTTCTGAATCACACAACTTATCCGAGGCCACGTAATGAGCGAGTACGTACAACTAAGCGTATATAGTACACAGATTGTACGGCTTATAGTCGCGATATAGTGAAAAAGTGGTATGAATATACACTTGTATACGTAGGTTATTCATTGAAAAATACGTCTTGGCTTCCCTTCTTCGTCCTTTACTTCCGTTGGTTAATTCGTCTCACTCGTACCAGCGGTAGTTGCGTGCATGTGACTGCGTCGTGCAACTGAACTACGCCGGCAAATCGATATGTGTGCACTTAGAACGCAGTGTCGGACAGAATGTATCTATATTCAATTTTTTCCAGGAATAAAAATTTAGTGTGGTAGATAATTTGCCATACATTATTGTATTGTTCTCAGAAGACTAAAATTAAAATAACCTTCAATGGGTCGTAACTACAATATTGTTTTTGAATAACAGTAATGAATGAATCACTGAGAACAGTATTTCCGTTTCCTGGAGTAGTTGAAACCACAAAACTCCTTGTTGGTTATAAAACAAAAAAAAAATATTATGCAGAGTTTATTTATAGCTAAAAACGTATTTGTTTGAAAGAAATCATAAGAATATTTAAAACATTCCGTATAAAAAAAAAGATTTTTTTTAAATTTTAACGCAGTGTAACAGATTTTTAACATGAGTATCTAAGCGTGAGGCATGTATTTTAATCTGTAATTATTATTAACATGTAATACAGCAGTACGTATATAATATACGTACTGCTGTGTACTGAATATACCAAAGAAAATGCAAAAATTAAATTAAAAATGAAAAATTAAATTAGCTAGCTCAACGGATAAAAATCTTAAAAGGGCGCAAAAGAACAATTAAACTCAAAGTTACCCTCGCAAATTAAAACTAATCACGAAAAGTAAAAAGTGGGTGAAAGAAATCTGACTTTCTTTAATTACCACAAAAAAATTGAAAAGGTTTAATCAAAAATAAAAGAACAAAAATTTAGAATGACGTTAAATAACAATTAAGAAATTTTTATTATTATTAAAAAAAATGTTAATTAAAATTATGCAGAAAAAAAACCGTGGACAAAGGGTCCTGGTCTAAATCAAAACTGCTCGATTCTAAATTACAAAAGGACAATGCTAAATCCTCTATCAAAGCAAAAAACAAATTTGCTCAAGAAGATAATCCTTTTTATATCAAAACAATCCACGTGATTTCAAAATTAAAACAAACTAAATTAAACGTGGACAATTCAAGTAAATTAACAAAAGAAAAACTTGCATACAAGCACAAAGCTTCTATTCACCCAACCCGAGGTGATTAATAAATAATTACAAATCATTAAAATTAAAAAAAAAACAAAAAATTAACTCTTTAAACTAAAAGTATCTACCAGAACAAAACTAATAAATGATCTTATATCTAAATTGTGTACACAACAATATAATAACAACCACCATCACGCGAGTTCCTTGATGGACGGAACAAATTCAAATTAAGCGAAAAAAATCTCAAAATCAAATGAAATAACAAAATGGCAGCAAAGTTTTTAAAATTTACGTCTACTTACGCCGGCATCTACCAAAGAACTGAGTGACAAACTCGACCGCTGCGTACAGCGAAGTCGCACGGAGATCAGTCCACCAACGGACGAAATCTCAAAACATAACATAAACAAAACTAGTGAACGCAAAACATAATAAATGAAATTAATTTAAAACAACTGAACATTTAAATAAATAAATTAACCAATCAAATGATTAACTAAATCTTATATAAAAATAAACATTTGAATTTGTTAAAATTTTCCCGACACTGACGAAGGCTGAACGGAGTAAACATCTGTGCAACTTAAAAAAAAACTCTTGCGAATCACAAGGTGTCCACAGCAGTACATATATTTCGCGGAATACCATTTCTGTTAAAAAAAAATATTTCTCATAAACACTTGGTTAGCAGTCAAATTAATTTAACAACAAAATATAACTATTTTAAAAGTATACACTGTATTTAGAAAGGATTGATTTTGAGTTTGATAAAAGAAAATTACAATTTTAATTCTCTATTTATATTGTATATATGTAGTGTGTATATTGTTCTTTCATTTTCTATCCTTTTCATGCTTGCTTTTCCCATTTCTTGCTTTCTATTACATTTTTTTTCAAACCCTAATATTGCTGGATTACACTTTACGTATTAAATTCTTATGATATGAACCTTAATCTCAGGGAATATTAACATATGTATGTGCAATAAATATCTAATTATTAAAAGAATATGTATCAAATTATAATTTAAACAAAATAAGTATTTTGTAAAATACCAATAGCACTACTTTATTATATTAACAACAACACGCGGACAACAAATAGTTTGGGAAACAGAAATATAGAAGCAGAAATATAAAACATAAGATTTGCATTCAAATTTAGAGGAAAAAAATATGAGTAACGCAAATTCCCATAATAAACATTGACAGAATTGACAATTCTATTCTGAATATTGGATAAACATATTTTTTATTTTTGTAAATTAAATTATTTAATCAAAATTTTGTTTTTATTATATTATACCCTTTTAAACTGTTACTTAAATATATATTTTTTAGCTTGATATAGTCTAAGATTTAGACGAAACGTGGTGCTTGTAATGGGATGCCTAGGATGAATTTTATTTTAAATTTGATTTATCATTTACTTCCTTAATAGCAGATATTCGATTTCATTCTATTTATTTTAACATATGAAACATTTAGAATTTGTAACGTAGTTTTAGTTATATTTAATCTCTCTCTCTCTCGAAATGATAGTTTTATTCGCATTTTATTTAAACTTTCATTCATTTCAATCAGTCAGTAACATTTCAAAGGGGCCGCACTCATTAATTTCTTCACCACGTTATTTATGTGTAATGTTTTTATTTGTATTCACAAGATAAGGTTTAATAGGTATGGCAGCCGAAGTTTGAATCAATACTCAATTTTTCAATTTTAAGCTTACGCAATTATTTTATTGCTTCCTCAGAGAATCAAACTATAAAGAGATTACAATCAATTAATATGTAAATATTATAAAAGTAAGCGAAAAAGAGCTTACTTACTTAGTGAGAGTGACGTTGGAGATAAATAATATAAAACAATAAGACAAACAATACAATGTGTTAAAAAATCACAATTTAAAATTTAAAATTAGAAATAACAAAACAACGTACGGGAGGAGGCCATGACAGCGTGCACACGACAACGAAGGCGCGGGAGAGGTTATGAGGCGCATTTGGCAAACATAAAAGGTACAAATACGGAAGGTACTGACATTTGCAGAAGCAGACTCATTACAATTTGGCGTACAGTGCAGGGCACGATAAAATGTACCATTTCATAGTTTAAACAAAATAAATAATTTGGACCGATTTGTGCTCTATATTTGGCCATTTATTTTTGATTTTAATTTCTATTTACTGAGCAATAATACAAGAATCCGTACTAATTAAAGGTGGCCGTCCTTAGACCTCACATAATGGGATTTTTTCGAAGATATTGCACATCAGTTTGGACTTCAAAAAATGAGAGAAATTAAGGCAACGGAAAATAATCGAAATTAAAATTATGAAAGCAAAAATCATATAATATTTCTTCTAAAATAAGAATAAGTACGTGTTTCCGAAGCATACATATACAGAGTGTTTTGGTTGTATTTATTTGGATTTAAATATGGATAATATCAACATTAAATTTAAAAAAGTTACAGATGAGTTTAGATTTAAGATTTTATGTTTAGAATTAGAAGCGATGCCTCAGCAAAGGCAACTTAAAAAGCATATCTAAAGTACTGAAAATAAAATTAAATTGAATCTTTCACATGTAAAAATATAAAATTCAACATTAACAAGAATAACAAATTAATGTATTTCTGCTAATAACTGCTAATAACTGTAATAATTAAGAGGAAAATCTTCCTCTTAATTACTGTAAAAAGCTTGCAAACTTTGCATTAACGAAAATATTTTTAGCAATATACTTTTACGTGAAAAAAGACGATTTTTTTGTCATCAACATAAAGAATTATTACTTACGCAGGCTGACAAAAGGCAATAAATCGATGGCTTCATATAAGCAAGAATAAAAGAAAAAAGAACATTTTACTTTCAGATTGGTCTGTTTACATTAAACTCAATAGAGACATTGTTTTTTACAGAAAATTAACTGTTATATTGATGGGTTGTACCAAAAACAATATATTTCAGAAATTGGACATAAAAGACTAAAAACTTTATTTTCTCAGACGCCTAGAATATATGGGCTACCATAAATCTATAAGGAAAACAGACCTTTTTGGCCGGTTATATTTACAATAATTAATTTCCTAACAAATAAATTACCTAATTTTTCTAGCAATATTTTATTTAATTTAAAAGATTTTTCTAAATTTACCATTAACAATTCTACAGAGAGCACGCAATACATGTATAAATTAAATCTGATCCTGTACGTGGACGGATGAATTTCGGAATTTTTAAATAATCAAAAAGTTTTTACTTTAATCGATCATTTATCTTCTGTTGTGAGTGGATATAGAGGGCACATGCTAGTTAAGCAAGCAATTTTACTTAATGAATACTGATTAACAAAAAGCAAGTGGCGCGACTTTTATCGCGAGATCGCATTTTAGCTCAATTTGCTCTGCTTAAAACAATTTTTGCCACAATTAAGCAAAAACGGAAATAAACACAAGTAAATGACGTTATTTGCTGCGGCGGAACAAATTAAATGCGGGAAACAACGTATTTCAGAACAAAGTTCGATTTCTACAATTTAAATTCGTAATTTTTCTTGGCTGCCAAACCAAACATAACTATATATATAAATTTAAAATTAAACGTTAAAAAAATGTTTTTATTAGTACAAAAATAAGTTAAAAATTAAACTTTAAAAATAAAGTCTTTTTGTCATTTCAGCTATTTTGGCGAACCGTGTTTATTTATTAGGTACACGTTACTTACCTTGATGCATATTGGCCAGTTATTTTTGTTTGTGTATGAGTAATGTTTTTACAAATTTTTCTTCGGCATTACGAGTACAGATCTATTAATCACCTTTCCATATAAAACGTTGCTCACATGTCATTTCGCTAAACACATAAATTGAAAAGGATACTTATTAAAAATTTCAACATCTTTTTCACAGGTTGCTACACGGTTTCTGGACGGAACTTTCTACTTTATACCTGAAGCATCGCAAGGTCGCAGCTGTCGTAGCTGCACGTGTCCAGAGGTATACGTGAAACGTCAATCTTTATACTCTAAAAACGCAATTTAACAGCACACAAAAATCGTCGATGAATCAACGATGAATTAGGTCAACAGTTCATTTACCGGCGATGGCTGAGAAAAGGCCCATATTGCTGCTGTTGAACATAAGTGCATTGAGGAAATGACAAATGTTGAATTAACAAATGAGATTTTGTATAGTTAATCTAGCAAGAAAAGCGTAGTTGTAACCCTATTATTTTAATACATCTATTTACACAAAGTAGGCGTTATTAAACAAATAAGGGTAAGTACAGCCAAAATTGCAGTTAATTTAATGTAATTATGATGTTGAAATTACTCTTTTCCCTAAACTAGCCTCTCTTCTGTTGTGATGTAAAAATTATCACAGTATAGTTTGCTATCCATACAGTAGCAAATACGCTAAGATATGTGTATGTATTATAGAAGCTGTCGTAAAGGTGGCACTTCTCCTATTTCACACCGATAATAAAGTATAATCAGTATAAATAGCACGACAAAGACAGCTATCAAATATTAATCTGGTATATTTATAGATAAACATCCTTTAGGAGCTGTGATCATTAAAACGGCGATTGTTTCACCACGGCAGCTTGATCTCATCAAGCAGCAGTGCACAAGGCAACCGATGGTGTTGCAAAGGCAGTAGATGTCTCGATAACACTATTTTTTTAATGTATTCCACTGGCGGCTCGTGACAATATTGAGTGGTGGGCGCAATCACGGACCAACTCCCCCTCCCTCCTCCTCTGCCCCCTCCATTTTATTAATTTTACAATGTTTTAAATCAGTTTAGCTCAGCTTGAAGTAATTTATTACCTCATTTATTGCCATTATTACAATGGCGATTTAAGGATTACAAGGTCGCGTTTGTTTTTTTTTTCATTTATATTGATTATAAGTCTAAAGTGAAGTTTAAATCGAAGATTATAGTGGCCCTAACTAAAATAATACCGACATAAAAAAATTAATGTACACAAATTTAGAAGCCATTTTAAAATCAAAAACACGTTAAGTTCTTATCGGGAATACTTATCTACCTAAATATACATATATACATGGGTCATTTGTTTACATTCCCCCATCTAACTAATCCAAAATTAATCAGGTGTTTTTGTGATTTTATATCAACTAAAACATAACACAACACAGAGCACATGAGTTATTTAAGCGAAGATCGTCGACTAAAATATAATGGATATCCTAAGCATATGCGGGCGTATTTTTTACAAAGAATGGGAATTAAATTTTTATTTTCTTTGTTTCCTACCTTACAAATGACATGTTTTTTTTTTTTTTTACTTAGAACATTTGATGTATTTTTCAGGAATAACTCCCTTATTATATTTATTATTTCATTTTCATGATTTTTACCCTAATTCCCCTACAGTGCCGAACACTGACGTATGCTGATGGCACGTGACTCAATCAACTAGCGAGCTGGCTCCACTTCAATATATTTTTTGCATATACTGCGACCACTCCCTCTTCCGCTAGCCTCGCTTCAAACGTCCAAAAATCAGGGCCAATCTAGACGTGGCCCAATTCGCCGCTTGTCTGCATAAATAACTACAAAGCGCGTTTCGTCGCGTCAAATCATGGGAATCGCAACGTTCGTTCTGTACTTAAATGTGTGTGTGTGTGTGTGTACGTGTATTTATCGATATTTTTACAAAAAATAAAAGCTTTTTAATGGTTAATTTGCGATTTGAAATAGGTATACCATATATTTAACATCCTGTCTTGAGAGATGTTTTGCTACTCTTCATAATATTATTATATGCATTAATAAAAATTCAATAAAGCTGAACCACACTCCTGGTAAAGCCAAATGAAGCCTCTTTTTAGTTTGGCGTATTATTGATTGCAAAACAGTTCCTCATTGATTGACACGATTTTTCAACAAAGACGAAGAATAAATAGCCTTCGTCCACATTTAGATATATCAACAAAGCAGTAGTCCTAACAGTAATAGTTGCATATACGTAGTTGCAAACGAAAATAAAATGTACGGATACTTATTTTTATAAGACTGCTTACTGTTTTAAGTTTACATTTCATGGACTAAAATTGCCAATAATGTTTTGAAGAGATTAGACACTATTTTTTTAAAGTAGATGATAATATTAGAAAAATAGTGTTTCAAGTTTAATAAAGGTAAATGGCAAAAAACATGATTTAAATTATCTTTATAATTAATATTTGCTTATCAAGATGTATCACTTTTTACTGATACCTTATAAGTATATTGGATATTAACACCTTTTCAAATTTGTTTAAATTATTTGTGTACCTTATGTGTAATTATGATCAATGTTTATTTCAAGCGTATATTATATTATCAGACTAATATAGTGTCATTTCTAACTTGTTTTTTAAACACCTTTACTCTAACACTTTTGAAGTTTATTGTTGTGGCAATTAATTATTTATGTAAAATCATCAATAGTTTCTACTATTTATATATGTAGTATAGTAGAAGCTGCTTCGCATGTCCCGTATAAAATCACATTCGCGCCTAATATAATGTACAGTCTGTTTTATTGCAACTAATTCTGCCTGAAAATTATTGCAATGATTTACTAATTTAATTTTGATTATATACTTGCATACCCCTATATGATAAACAACAAAAGCCGCCCATGCACCACCCTCACGCTTCGGCCCCTATGTAAAAATATCTAAGCCCTCCCCCAAAAGTGCCTATAAATTTGCTATAAGTAATAGTTTTTAATTCCGCGGGATGAATTCGGCCTCTTATATCTACTCGCATTTTCAAATCGCCCGATTCTGATCTAAATTTCGGTTACCATAATTAAATTCTTAAACCCCATTTTATTCGCGTCCCTATGAAATTTAAGTTCCCTCAAACGTAACTCTACTGGTAATTGGTAATATTCCCGAAATAACGCACGTCGCGTCTGCCGAAATAGATAAATACGCGTTTGCGGTCCTAACCGTTAACAATCTTGCGCTGCGATTAATTCTTTGTTTCTTTAATTTTGCACGCGTCTGCCTACATCGCCCCGCGTACAACATTGCCGGTTCTATAGCATCCATAAATAGTACCCGCCGAGTTACCGTGTATACCCCAAGTGACTCTAGCCAATGCTTTAATTTTAAACTCATTTCCCTGCTTCCGCGGTAGCATAGTGAATATGCGCTTTAAAATTTATCATCTAAAATAACCCCGAGATACGTGTGCGGCGAATTATCAAAATCTCTGATCACGTTGGTTTGCCATTGCCTTCGATATCATTTAATTTTTGCGAGGTTATATAGTGCTAGTTAAATCGCTTCCATCGACGTAGTATGTATCACCATTTCGATCGCGGCATATCGTACTGCCGCACAAGATTGCAGCAACAGAACAAAACGCCGCTCTACTGATCTCGTCTCCCGGGATAAAGTATGTTCTCACTACTCAACGTCATAAGTCAACAAAGAAGCGATACTTGTCACCGCCTCTGCGCTATAATAAAGTCTCCCAGACAGATGATCTCGCGCGCATCGCGCACAAATCGCAAGAATATGTTAGTGCAGCCTTGGCGACAGCCAAGGTCATCGTTCAGACGTACCGACGCTCATAGCCAGTCGCAGACGAGAGAGGAAAATGAAAGAATGGAATGGTAAATGGTTGTATACTTATACGCAGCAATGTTCTTGGCTTATTGTTACGACGCAAAGCGTATAGTAGGAAAGAAGCTCGACGTTGTACTGTAACTGCTGTGAGTCAAGGAACTCTGCCGTCCGTCATGCACTGGATCGCTTCCTTAATGGGCTGGCGTTGGCCGCTCAATTAAGACGTGAAAAAAAACGGGGAAATTATTAAATTGAGACCACGCTAATTAAGGGACGCATTAGATATTTATGTATGTGAGTGTACAGCGGCGTTAGTGATTATTTAACGGGCGTGAAATCTTTTAGTCTAAAGTAAGTTTCGATGCTCAAATGCTACACATAATTAAATAGCGTATAAATTTAAAAGGGAAATGTCAAAAAGTTTGGATGTCAAAATTAACATCCGATTTGGTTAAAGTTATCACCAAAATCATTTAGATAAGAAATGTGTGAAATATATTTCTAAGTATTTGAAGATGTTAGTAGAAAAGTGGTACAAGAAACAATTTAAAAAAAAGAGATAAATGCGATATATTAATAGTTATTTGTCTTAATAGGCCAGAAACTACAGTTTGGCGAGTATGAGTACGGTATAGGAAAAAAATTTCAGAAACGTATTGCAAATGCCGGACGACAATTTGAATAATTAAAGTTTTACTTTTTAGTTACATTTAATATGTTTTGTTTGACTTCTAGTTTATTTGTATTTTTTTTAGGAAATTAAATTATTTTAATTGAAAACGTCTTACAGCTTTTGTCTTTAATACACAACTAACTTTATGAAGGTTGTGAGTTATGACATAATCCTAAACATTTATGGCACACTCTGACGCGTATTATTTGATAGGAGAAATATCAATTATTTTGTCTCGCTACTAGAGTACCCTACTGATTTTTTGCATATATCTGTTGTATCCCTGGCACGTTAGAAATCTATAAGAAATTTAAAAACGCAATGTCTTGCTCAAGATTGAGAATAACTTAGAGCGTTATATGTTTTTGTAAAGTCCGCAAAATTTGTTATTTAATTATATCATAGCCTACTATGGTTTTCATTTAGGAAAATATAATATGACATCATATCTAAAAATTTTGAAACATTATTAAAAAGTAGATTTTATATCCAAATCCCAGAAAAAAAAACCGCGTGAAAAATGTATAAATATTTTTTCTGAATTTTAAATAATATGAGTTATATCACATAATCGAAGGCTAAAAAGACCCTATCGGTAAGCTTCAGCAAAGACACAATGGTGTTGAGGTTGCCACAATTCACCGTTGTGTCCGAGAAATAGAAAAATGCACCGAGCCAGGTAAAAGCGTCGCTATCTTCTCTGACAGTCAATCCATACTTAAAGCGATTAGTTCTGTTAGTGTGGACTCTTAACTGATTTGGGACTGCGAAAGCGCCCTAAATGAGGTGGGCGCCCAAAGGAAATTAACTTTGGCCTGGGTTCCTAGCCACTTGGGCGTGAGAGGAAATGAGGCGGCGGACGAGCTGGCCAGGCGTGGCCCTTCTTTCGGCACCACCAAATCGCAAATTAAAAAATCTGTCAAAGAATGGATACCTAATCAGTCCAGAGAGTGGTGGCAAAAATCACCGGGACAAAGATAGGTAAAAGAGTTCCTAAAGGAACAGAGGCCTGAATTTACTTGGGATCTACTGAATAAAGAGAAGAAGACTGTCAAAATGATAGTTGGTCTGCTGACTGATCACTGTAGACAAAATAGGCATATGAATAACCTAGGCCTGGCAGATGACGCAATATGCAGATTCTGACTTTAATATTATGAATTATAATGCAACATAAAGAAAAAGTACCTAAATATAATCTATACGAAGATATACAACGACCTCAAATCTGCAAAATGACAGCGAACCACTTCACGTGCTCTTGCTATCTACTTTACTCCAACATTGTGTCGATAAAGCCGACGTTTTGCTTACAGCAGTTTGTTTAACAAGTTCGTAGCTGTACAAATTAACGCGTACGAACAAACAATTTTCCTTTGATGTACGAAGACTCATTGAAAAACACTTTTCGCTGCTCAGAGCGGAGCGCGCGCACGCATTTGTCAGGATCATGTCCAGATAGACACATTGTGCCACGTTTTGTGCTTTGAGTTGCGTTGGTTTGAAGCCACCTTAATTCTACGTGAAAAATTGTAGGTGCTTATGTACGCGACGGACCCAATACTAATTCATATTGAAGCTCCTTGAATAATTTCTTTTATGTAAATAGCAAATATAATATAATGTTGGGACTGTATTTGTTTTGCGGCTTAATCAGTTGAGTTATTAATATAATGAGATTCAAAATGATTGTTAATTCCGCTCCTATAGATAGTAGCAGGGTGTAAGTATATGCCATGTGTTTGTAATTAAGGTTTGAATTAAATCAGTGTTGGAACACAAGAAAGAAGGAAAACCTAACCCATATTTGAACTCGCATTATGTAAACGAAAAATAGATTGGTGCTTCTGCTTGTAAAAATCAAATGTAATCAATTTAATTTTTTACTAAATTATGATTTTACAATTCAGTACTAACTGGTGTTTATTTAAATTTATTTATTATTTTAAATTATAAATTACAATTAGTATAATCATTAAGTAACAAAACTTAAAAATTGTTTAAAGAGCGTGTTCAAAATGTCCACTATGAGCATTAATGCAAGCGTCAACTCTTCAGCATTTCATGCTTTCGAAGACATTGATTAATTGTTGTGTAGTTATACTATGTACTGCATTGACAAAGGCATCTCTCAGCTCTTCTATGCATGCGGTTTCTAACGATCCTATTTTTTAGATAGCCAAACAAGAAGTAATCTAATGGGGTTAGATCACACGACCTTGGTGACCATCTTTGTGCTCCAACCAACCTGTGAGCAAAAAACCGTTGGAGATATTAGCAGATTTGACGAGCAGTATATGCTAGAGCATTATCGTACTGAAAATAACCTGCTTCAAGCTCATTTTCTTGTAATTCTGCAATAAACAATTCCAACATCTGTTGGTAACGTTGGAGTGTTACAGTTTCCTCGAAGAAAATTGTCCCTATTATTCGTTGCCTGGACATAGCTAACCAAGCTCCAACTTTTACGGGATGCAATTGCGTTTCTCGAAATTCGAGTGGATTTTCTGCAGACCAGATGCGATAATTTTGTAAATTGATATAGCGCGCTACATGAAACCAGTCTTCTTCCGAGAAAAAAAATGATTTGTTTAGCAAGTTGTCATCCCTTCAATTGTTATTAAACCAATGACAATATTCCAATCGTGATCTAATGGTAATAATTCCCGTACCGTAGAAACTTTATAGGGATGAAAATGTAACTTTCTTTTGACAGCTCGTTGCGCTGAAACGTACGATAAGCCTGTAAAATTATAAAATGTAGTAAAACATTTCACTTAATGTTAATGTTGATTTTTTACCTGTTTGTTGAGCTAATTGACACAATGGTTTAGTGGGACTCTGATCTAGACGAGTTGTACATCCTCAATTTTGTTTTCTGTAAGAACGACCAGATGACTTGCCTTTACGAATGCTTCCTATTTCTCGAAAGCGGTGCACGCGTCTATAAATCTGTCTGCTTAAAATCAAATCATCATCTGGAAACTGTACACGGAATTCTTGAATACATAGATCTACAGAGTATATCCATGCTCCTTCATCATTCCGCTGTCCATTTCGGAAATAAGCTTCCAAGATGAATTTTTCGTGCTCAGGTGTGTAGGGCATTGTACACTTATAACAGATAAACGTTACATAGATTAGGTGTATGTTATGAAATAATTTGCCGTCTTACCACACATAAATTCCCTTATTTTCTTACAGTATTCAAAAATACTATTGTTGGTGATATTAGATGTAAATGTAAACGGTTTGAAAAAAATAGATAAGATAAATAAACGAAGGACATTACACTGTTGAAAATATTACGGTGTTGGCGTTAATTTTGCGCTAGTCAAATATTTTAGTGTTGATTTTTACAAACTTTGCCAGACGAATTGACTACGCGTATTTAATAGAACAGAAATTACTAGAATTTTGTGTGAATTCTTTGTTCAGATATGAGGATTGACTATTTTTCTAGACATTCAGAAGCGTCAATCAATCAGAATTTTTCCCTCGGATAGAAATATAGAAACCCCACCTACTCTAATCCAGTATTGCATTATACGCACCACCTGCATTGCACGTGTATCTGTTTTCGTGTTTGATTCTCCGTATTAACATATCCAAACAAACCACCAAATGTGACTGACTTGCAAAGTGTAACCTCGTGTTATTAAACGTTAATTCCAGTGGGCATGAAAAATTTCAACATCTTAAAGATGTATTGGGAACATTTATTTATGCAATTAGTTTAGACTTGAATCAAATAGCATAAACATTCACTTAATTTTATAATGGTTCTCAAAAAATCATTTTAAATTGGTACGTTTAGTTGAAACCAAAACTTGTGAATGAGTGGTTTTGCATATTTATAATTGAGAAAACGTCTTAAAGAGAGAATACTATAGCACTAAGAAATAGGAGTTGCATATTAAAAAGACGTTGTGTTTAGAAAATGGTGTTAAAACACCCAATAGATCGCATTCATTTAGTTAAACAGCTAGTAAATTTGTCTAGTCTAGATCAAATAAAATGTGACTAGAAGTATTTTATAATTCCACGTGTCAGTTGGACAAAATAACCCCTTAGCAATAGACAATACTTGACTATCTTTGCTCGTCAAATTTAAACTTCTATAGTTCTCGACAAAATAACACGAAAAGAGTGTGGACCTCTCCTGATTATTAAAATTAGTCAAAAAAGTGTTAAAATTTTCAACAGTGTACAATACGAACGCCAATGGCGCTAAATTTCAAGGAAATTGATTTAATGTATGAAATTTGTACGTAGCTAACTTCATCATTAAATTGGTAATAAGCATGGATAATTTTTTCCGGAAAACAGTTTTTTTTATTACGACAATCATTTTGAATCTCACAGCATGTATAATTACTTCTAACATGTCCTTCGTGATTTTAAAAATCTATTTTTTTTCATGATTAAAATAAATGAGGATGTGGATTTTTGGTTTGTAATCTAATAAAAATGTAATCAGATTCCTATTAAAGCTTTGTGGTTAAATGTAAAATTTTAGTTTTCCGGGTATTTATTAAATCTTATTTTTCAGCACAGTTCACGGAGACAAATAGATATTACAACGTATTATAAATATAATGGCATTAACTCGGGGACAATAATACATTATCTAATAAATAGTATGCATTCATGTATTAGTGTTTATTGAAAAAATTATATAGTCTAATATAATTATAATATAACTAATTATAAAGTTTATTGTCATTATTTTAATATCTATTTTTCTCATTGTGAAGAAAATTCTGGTTTGAACTTTTTAACTTAAATATACGCATATACTAAGCAACCAGTACAAAACTTATGTGTTCAGTTACTTCACATTTTAACAATACGGTGATAAAGTTTTCACGAGCCAAATCTTAAAATAATTATCGTAGGTGGGATATTACAAAATACAACAAATACAAAGCAAACATAAGTCGGAGACAATTCCACAACGTTACATTCAGACAATGTAATATGTCGAAGTCGAAACCAACACTGCGTATCTCTTTTAAGCGTATTTACTTCAAAAATACCGTTGCCGGCTGCTGGCCCGCGCTCAAAAATGTGCACATATGGACACATACAACAAACACAATGAACGCTCCAATAAACTTTACGATTTCCTTGGAATCGCGATGAGAAATTCTTCTAGAATCGAGCGCTATAATTAATGTGGAAGCTCTATTTATAGAGCTTAACAAGTCAACTGCACTTCGATTAGACGGTGAGCCATCCTTATAACAATTACTTGTTAACGCTAATATGTTCCGTGTGTACAGGCGCGTGCAAAATCAATATCACAAGGCAATAGGTATTCTATGTAAACAGAATTCGTCAAATATACCGAATTAGAAGTTGAATATTGCAATTATGAAATAATCAGGTGAATCTAAACTTATGAACATATGTTCTATAAAAATGGTTCGTAAGTTGAGTTTGTAATGTCCCTCATAAATTATCATTATTATCGCAAACATATATGATTTTGTGTATTCCTAAAATTTTGTGAAATAACAAAAAGCAAATTATACAGGGTATCCCATCGAACATTAGATTTTTTTGAACTTCTAGCAGAAAATTGATGTTGAAACTTACAGTGTAGTCATGGCCCACTGTGGTCTATTTAATGAAAATATTTTACTTTATAGCAGTTTCAGTATAGGGTGTTGATATCAACTTTCTTATTTTAAATGGAATGGTAAATTTTTATCGGTACAATGAATGTATCGAGTCATTTGCAACCGTTTTTGAAATATTTGCAATTTTTTTGATTTTTTGACGTTTGCACTGTTTCAAGTGAAATTAAATAGCCGATGAGGTATCAAATATTTACTGGTTCTACTAATGTCGATCTAAGTACAAAGACGTAGGTAGAAAGTGTTATGGCAATAATGACCAAATCACATACAGGGTGTTCGAAAACGCATCTCGAATGTGGATAAATTTAAACCAATGTGGATACCTTTAAACCAAGAAGAACATTAGGGTTTGGTATACCTATTTCTGATAGTTTTGAGATATTAGCATTTATAGCCTAAAATATGACTAATTTTCAAGTTTCGAGTAAATAAAATATATTTTTCCTAAAGACACTATATATTATTTTTTCCAATGACGCGTTATTTTTTTGCATTGTCTGGCAAATTTGTAATTGTAATTATAAAATATTAATAAACCATAAATATTATGCGACAGCAAATTACATGTTAATATTTTGGCCTGCTTATAAAATACATCAAAAATAAGTCAATTAAAAAAAAAATAAGAAACTATTATTCTGAAAGAACATTTATATTGGGCATTTTCGAAGACTTAATAGCTTGTTCCTGATTTATGTTATCTGTCTGTATCGCTTAATACCTAGTTTAATACAAAAAGCCAAGAGGCTGCATTGTTTTCGGAGACTGCATGTCAGACGCCTCCCCTACAAAAAAAAATACCTGGCCTAGTAAGTGAACAATATTTGAAATATTATGGGTGTATCTAGGATATCTGCTTTAATTTCCCTTTGTATTTTATGTTTTTGAGGTTTTTATTCATGCCAAATAAGTGTAGGTTTCTAATCATTGTTACATTCTTCATGAATGTAGAATAAGTCTAAAATGTTATTTGTATAATATGTAACTTTCAATGTTTTTCTTATTTCTTTCGATTTACAATATTTTATTTGTTAGAAGAAAATGTGTGAAGGAGTTGACAGCATTAGGACTTACTGTAAAAGATATGACTTGTTAATACTGCATGGGTTTATCGCTGGGCAATTTGGTAATTTACCAACAATTGATCACTTGTTTGTTAGCATATATCATGGTCTACTAATATCTAATAATTAATATACGTTCTCTATGGCTAAAAGACATTACTATTAGTAAGAAACTAGTGAACGTTAGATATCTTAAACATAAATATTTAGATAGATTAGGCAAATAATGTACAGAGTGTTTTGTAGGAAAAAACCCATTTTATTTGGTTGAAACTTAGAATTTAGACATATTTTTTAGCAATTTTTTGCAAGAAATGCTAATACTTTAAAAACTATTAAGAATAGGTATACCACAGCATCTATACAACACAGGCCGTGTAAGCGAACTGTGGTGTAGAAGATACGAGCTACAGGAGGAAACGAGTTTACATGTAATCTGCACATGTGAGGAACTGAAGGTAGTCAGGCAGAAATATTTCGGGAGAGATCTATTGGAGCCCTCGAAGGTCCTCAAGTTTCCACTGGGCAAGATACTGGGCTTTATAGCGGACACCAAGCTGCTCGAGTGGAAATAAGAGAATCAATAGGGATGGTACAATGAGCACCAAGCTCAAGTGCCCGGACATCAAGTGCCCACCCTAACTTTAATGAATGAATGAATAGGTATACCAAACCCTAATATCAATCGATGTAGAATTTTTCGCTCCATTCAATCCTGTAGTAAAAAATACGATGATCCATTTGAAAGAAAAAAGTTTAGCTTAAAGGTATCCACATTGGAGGCGCGTTTTTGAATACCCTGTATGTGATTCAGTAATTATTGCTGTAATACCTTATAGCTACCTCCTTGTATTTATATCGACTTTAGTGGAACCACTAAATATCTGCTATCTCATGGAATATTTGATTTTATTTGAAAATCTAATGTCCCAGTTCGGTGGGACACCCATATACAAATAATTAATACCTACATAAAAGTAGAAATTTAAATAAATAAAAATACCGGTTTCGGCATAAAATATGCCTTTTTCAGGTACACTAACAGAAATGATGAAATGTAATAGTAAATTAAAAGCTGTGTTGAAAGATCGGGTCGGGACATAAGTGGAATATTTTTTTTCATATCTTCTGGTACCTGATCTAGATCCTTTGTTATATCCTGATATAAACCAATCGCTTTTGTTGAATAATTTTTGAACACTTGGGGGTCACTACATAATTTGGGTCCAAAAAATTCATTTTTGATTATCATAATAGAGGGCTTTGGAGTTATTTTCGAATAAGTTTCACGAAAATCTGAGTAGTAGAACTGGTCGAATTATTTTTTTTTAAATTAGTGAAACCACTTACCATCAAATCTCAAACAGAAGAAAAAACGACTAGATGTACAGTTTTATTTACAAAATTAATAATTAAAACGATGATAATTAATAATAAGCGTAATAATAATTATAATTACAAAGAATAAAACAGAATGGAAACGCATATGCAACAAAGTCCCATGGCTGCGAGACCTACGGAACTGAATACAGAATTACAGGGAAAATGTTATAATGGGACCGGGAGTACATCGGAAGGGATGATAATTGACAGTACAATTATTATACAATACTTATATTCTATAATTAATGACTTAATATTAATATTATTAATGAATTAAGAACTGATACAAAGGTGGCTGGGCTATTGCGAGCCAGATAAAAAGAAAGTTATGATGGGTGAAAAGATGATTGAGATATTAGTATGTTTTTTGACAACCAACCGTTCAACTAGTGGAATATACTAATTGTCTCGTCTAAAACAGGCAATAAGGTATTCTTCTCTCAACCTCGTATTCATAATCGTACACCAGCATTTTGCTAAGGCTTCGCTACGTTATGTACGATACAGTAAAATGTGGTGCTGTTATCCGGATCTACTATTCGAAATCTCAGATCCGGATCTGCCATCCGTAACCTCGGATCCAGATCCATTATCTGAAATATCGTATCTGATTTAATAATCATTAAGATTTACTATTAAGTCTCAGTATGTTTTCTTCAGATACTTTAAAAACCATATTGAATTTATATATTTCTGTTTTTTTACCAGGTTGCGTGGTGGCAGTACGAGGTGCTTTTTCTATTATCAATTTGTATAATATTTGTTACACACGAATAAAAATATTTGGAAAATAGCAGCCTATTTATTTTTTCATTTCTACAAATTTATGTGAATTAAACATATTTTACAAATGCTTTGGTTATAAACATGTTTTTAATTTTCGCTTGAATAATGTCTAAAGCTTGAAAGAGGCGGATTGGATGCTTGCTGAAACATATAGCTGTTAAATAAAATAGTTCAGATACAGTGAAGGATAAAGAATTTCCTCAACAAGCTGTTGTATTTCTACCTACTTGTTAAATTAAAAGCAATATTCAAATTTCTCGCCACCCTTAGAATAGCTAACTTCAAAATTTACGAAATGCAAGACATTGAAGGTAGGGTTCTACACATATCTGTAGCATCTGTAATGTTATCTGCATGTCTGTAAGCATAAAATATATATATATTACTATATTATATATTTACACAGAAATTTAAACATTAATCATAGGGAGTACCTTACATTCCTGTTAACATACATCAAAAAAAATATCTTAAAA
This sequence comes from Protaetia brevitarsis, assembly GCA_004143645.1. NCBI lineage: Eukaryota > Metazoa > Arthropoda > Insecta > Coleoptera > Scarabaeidae > Protaetia > Protaetia brevitarsis. The sequence continues at coordinate 1,328,260 of RXPK01000071.1, forward strand.
TAAATTTTCTCGCAGCGACAAACCAAATATATATGTTAAAAAAAGGATCCGTATAAAGAAAACAGTGCCCGGCGTCAGGGCAAAAAGCTCCTTTCAAGCATGCAGGTATATCGTGATACTCGAAACAGCAAAACATACACAATCCACAAGGGAAAAAGTAGGTCAAACCAGGGAATTTCTTATAATAATGAATACTCTTGACATTTTTCTTATATATTTTCAACCCAGTGGTAAATACAATAATTCACACTGAAATTCGCTTTAATTTTCCAAGAGAATACGAAAATATGATTTAATTTTTTACGAATTGACGAAATGTAAAACAATTTTTTTTAGAAGAAAATTTATCAACAATCCATCGTCATTTATTTTTAAATATGTAACGTCTCCATCTCTGAATAAGTATCGGTACTAAGGAAACTGCATACAATAATATATCTATCTCCATGGCTACGCTCTAAATAAATTATAGCCCAAAATATATATTAGATTTACAAATAAGTACGAACACAAAATAATAATTACATTTTTTTAGGCATGACTTTACACATATATTATGACAATACACCTATATTCTTAAAAAAGTCACTAGTTTGATCCACAAAACAAACATTCACAGTAAAAGTATACAAAGTAAAGACTCATCTCACGTGCCTCTTTCAAAATATAATATTACTACAAACGCTTCACAACACATTGGAGCGAAAATTCATAATAAGTTACCAGACCATATAAAAAAAGTATTCATTTATTTAAAAAGATACTCAGGGAATACTTACTCAGAGAGTGTTATTATTCACTGAATGATTTTCTAATTAATGTTATATGTGCATGCTTTTAGCTGTAAGTGTAATTGACGATTCCTATATGTTTTTACTTATGTCTCCAATACAAAAAAAAAATAAATAAATAAAACTGAGCGAAGTACTGCGCTTGCTAGTCCGTAGAATTGAATATTGCATTAAAACTGTAAAATATAGCGTCCTTGCATGAAGATTTAGACAAAAATCCAAATTGAGCTGTGGAAAATAGTCTTTTTGTATAAAAAAGCTAAGTAGCATAGATACTATTACTTTTTTCAAATATTTTTTTTAAACACAGGGACGACTTTAGCAAGTCTGCACCGATCAAGATTAGTTTACAATTTCGTTTTACATCTTTTATGGTTTTTTACATTAGATTTGTTCGAACATGCAGTTTGCGAACGGTTCACGATCATGTGAAACAATCAGACAACGCATTTAGGTTCGCGAGAATTCCGATCTGCTCTCTGATTGGTTCACGTGATGACGAATCGTTCGCGGACTGCATGTTCGAACAGCCCCTGCTATTACATTTGTTACAATTTGTTACTATCACTGTGGTTTTGACAAAACCATATACTTTAATATGATTTCTTTGCACATGATGTCAGCCCGTTTCTCTGTTTTTAATTTTCACTTAATTTGCGCCTAATATTTTTTATTGCAGTTGATATTTTAATTTATAATGGCATCCACTTTTTTTAAGGTTTGTTCCATTTATTTCTTTTTGATTATTTGAAATAACTTATAAGAACTCAGGCTTTATAGTTTGTCCGACATATTATAATCACTCTATCTGTATAATAACTTCCCAATTCAGTAAAAATTGAATGAAAGCTTTAACAATAAACGTTTCAAATCAATTTCTACAGTCATTCTATAGTTTTGCACAACATTGTAACTGCATACTAAACCGATTAGCGTAAACCGCGTTTAACTTTAACGTAGAAGATGACGAAAACTAATATATAATAATGATTCTAACTTTTTCGCAAAATTCGTATTAATAATCCTAATAATAACAACAATAATAATAGGACGAAGACATTAGCAGAGCAATTCTGAGAAAAGTTAATGATCATATGAACTCTAGACTGTGGAAGTGTCTAAAAATAGAGCGTCCGCGTTGATTATATAATGTAGGCATTACGCATGTGATAAATAAATGATGATCGGATGCGATGATCATACATAGTGCACGTTAAGTTCGAGGAAAATCGCAACGTCGAGTAGGCAAATAAGTACCTAATAATTTTATATAGAAATGATCTTATCAAGTGATAGTGACGCCTGTGGGAATCAGTTTTTAGAAGAACCACGGATGGGTTTTTTTTAGAGAAAATGAGAAATGGAATGCAATCATTTCGTGTATTTATTCGATCTTGTACAGTGAGATAAAAGTAAACCTAAATAATCAGCCGTATGGTTCGCTATACATATATTCTCCGGAATAAGTTTTGTACTACTGTACTACTTCTATAATAGGATATATCTAGCTCATTTTCAGACTAGGAAGGTCTAGAATCTAGATATTTCTTATAGTCGATGTGTCTTCGATAGAAATATATTTCGGTAGTTAGTACACAGAAAAAAAATGTTGTAAATTTTCAAACAATTATAAATTTTCCCATAAAATTGTTGACGAAAGTGATTGCATTTTTGTAACAAAATGCACACTTTTGTTATACAATTTATGTTGACAGAACCCATATATTACAGTAGCATTAAGTGCAGATCACTTGTTGCAAATAATACGTTTAGGCCAGTGGTAATAAGTTGCAACTAATCGTCAACAAAATATTTACAGTATTTTTACTACTACAAAGATGTGTAGTGAACCGACATTAAGAATTTGCGTAGAGATTAACTACGCTGTTTCTATAATTAATATACCTAGTTATGAATAATTATTTACTGTATAATGTGTTTTTTTTTTGAAACATAATGTGTAGTTTTGTTGCACAATTTATAATAAATTGCATATTGATTTTTTAGTAAAATTTTTCGTACAGCAAAACTGGACTGTTGGATCAAGGAATAAGGGGTCCTTAATTTTAGAAGTTTTGATCTCATTAATTTATTTTGTTCTGTATGTGACGTTTACAAATTCTTCTTCGCTGGTATACAATGTTTTCTCTCCGGTAAGTCACCAAATCAACTTTTTATAACCGTGTTTGAATGAAATAGGAGAAGCGTCATCTTTATAACAATGGCTGTATCACATAGACCTATTGAACGTAACTATATGAGTAGAAAAGTTCGCCATAATAATAATGCTTAGATCACAGAATCTATCTAGAACAATAGTAAAAATTCTTACTACAATTTTCGTCCAACATCAGTGAAGTGTAAATATTACTATGTGGATTTTTCTCTGTGTACCCACGCCATTTCATAGAAGAAGCGATTAGTATTAGTAGCATACAGGGATGTCAGCAAGCCAGAAGATTTTCTTTATAAACTACCTACATTGTAAAAAATTTTCTAGCGAAATTGTATGTAAAATCGTTGATGTAGGATTTTCACGGAATAAATAGTTGCAACAGATTGATGTCGTTAACGCTATATTGCATTGATATTGTGCAACATAGCAACATATTAGATTAGATTAGATTAGGATTGGGGTGGCCTATCGACCTGTTTCACCGCGACCTTTTCAGATCTATTGTGATCCCCTTTTTTTCCTAGAGGACGCTCTCTAATTTTGCCCTCTTAATTAGGCCTATCATCTTTGAGAGCGGCTTCTTTATGTAGCTACTAGCTGTGGGGTTCTCCTCCCCCATGACTAGAAACCTTGTCCTCGCCAGGCCTTCACATTGGCACAGCATATGAACTGGTGTTTCTTCCTCCTCTTGGTAGTATCTGCAGGTTGCATCATCTGAGGGGCCTATGTTGTACATATGCCTATGCAGTCTACAGTGACCAGTTAGCAGACCTTTGACCCCATTTTGACAGTCTTCCTGTCTTTATTCAGTAGATCTCTCGTGAGTTCAGGCCTCTGCTCCTTTAGGAACTCTTTTGCCTGCCATTGTCCCGGTGATTTTTGCCATCGCTCTCTGGACTGATTGTATTTGCGATTTGGTAGTGCCGAAAGAGGGGGGTCGGCTCCAACGAATGGCTTTGACGAACCTCGCCTGGCCAGTTCGTCCGCCGCCTCATTTCCTCTCACGCTCGAGTGGCTAGGGACCCAGGCTAGGGTTACTTTCCTTCGGGTGCCCACCTCATTTAGGGCGCTTACACAGTCCCAAATCAGCTTAGAGTCCACGCTTGAGGAGCTAATCGCTTTAAGTGTGGACTGACATAGCAACATATACTAACTTCAATTTAACAGATAAAGTTTCTGATTACGTTAAATATTTTTAAACTGATGGACACACTGATAGAAATAAGGCTTCAGAAAATATTGATGATATTTTTTTCTATGTAATGCGAACCGATATTTCCCCATACGTTTCTAAATTTTTGAATTTTTGATTTTTAGATTTTTGAGTGCCCACTACACTAAAAATGAAGCGTGTAGGGAGAATAAAAGTGTGTTTAACTAGCGACAAAAAAGCTTGTTCTTAGAACGGTGCTTGTGATCGCGTGCGTTTAAGTGAGTCAAACATTTTACGTCGTCGTTTGCCCCATTTGCAAACTTTAACGCAAAAAATATGGTTTCATAGTTACTTACAAAAACTCAGATTTAATCCGCTTTCGATTAAAATGAAAGATTAATTAACTAATAATTACTTATGTAATTGTTAACTAACAATTAAATTAATCTCGATTAAATTTCATTTTTATGCTAGTTTCTTTAATAGAGTAAACATAAAATTTTATGTTAGCATACAGTAATATTGCTTTGAGTATTTTATTATGTATTTTGTAACTAGACAAAAAAATACTTGTATTTATTATGCAAATGCACCAACCACTAAAATTTATGTAAATCATACTACACCAACGATAAGGCAATTCTAGTTCCACTTAAATAATGCATACGAATGTATTGAGACCATTATATACAAATATTATGCAGCTGTTATAAAGAAATCGCAAAAATAAAATCAAAAGAAAAAACGCCGAAGTTCGCCTAGGTGTTTACATATACAAACATAGGTATTACGCAAGCATGCGAATGATCTCATCGTCTCGACTATTATTTTCCTTAACGAACCTTTTTCCTTATCGGCTACATTTTGCTTAACGATTCTTTTTCCTTATCGACTAAAAAGAATCAGTATCTGTAAGAACCGATACTTGAATTGTTTAGCAAAAAAATCAAAATCGTTAAGAAAAAGTTCCAATTTTTCTTAACATAGTGACTACATATCCGTTTAAGCTTATCGGATGCTTTTTGGATCTGATTGCCCCATCACTAGTATGTACTAGCCTGTTCACTTGCGTTAACTCTATGGTACGGTATATGTAAATCACTGTAACTTCGCGTCCTATAAATCGTGTAATTGCGAGCGCTGTGTAAACATTTAAATTTTCTCTTACATACATTAAACAGTTATAAATACATAAAGAGAGTACTGTCAATAATTTCAAATCTTTAAACAATTGTTGTAAACTTCTCCTAAATCCCTCACCACAAATTGCACTAAACTGGACGTACGTTTCGATAGCAAAGCTATCATTATCAGCAGAAACACTGAACTAAATAACTACACTAAAACTACCCTAATTTATAACTAAAAACGTTATGGTACAATGATCACGGTCATGGCTGACTGCCGTCATGCTTAACTGGTCACTAATCCTAACTCCGCCTAATTTACTACTTATAAACCGTAAAGACAAGAATTTAATGGTCCTAAATCTGAATTCATTAAAATATGTTTGTTTTTATATATTTCCATACCCTCATAACAATTTAATTGCACATAGTTGTTTACGTTGTTAACTAACTTTATATTGTCAATTATTTATTATTAATTGTTTACAATGCTCTTTTGGTGACTTTTTGCTAATTATTCTAACAATTTTTTTGGATTTAAAAGCATGGGAAGAAGTTACCCATAAAATTATTAGAGCTGTTTTCATATCGGTGAGGTCCACTATTTTTTTGATTTGGTAGACATACATATTTACTTTTTCACATAACTGATTAATATGACATTTCCAATTCAAATCTGAAATTAAAGTAACACCTAGAAGATAAAGAGAACACATAATGCCTTGCCCTAAACAGAACCTTATTTTCTGTGTTTTATTCTCATTTAGTATTAATTTATTGGCAGCATACCAATTATTAGCCCGTGTAATGAATATTTCTTCATTGTCAATTAAGGAATTTGTAGTACTGCTACTGAAAAAGAGGGGTATCATCCGCAAATACTGCAGTAATGCAATAATCCAAATAATTGAAGTCGTTTAATTTAAGTCGTTTAGATAAATCATAAATAAAATGGGACCAAGTTTAGCTCCATGAAGAACTCCTAAAGATAGTTATGTCGGACAAGGTAACGATTCCTCAATCTCTACAATCTGCTGACGGTCTTCTAAATAGGACTTGTGTTCTAGCTTTTTTACAAGAACATCATGACTAACGCAATCAAAAGCTTTACTTAAATCTAATGAAATAGCAGAACATTTCTGTGATCCGTCAATGGCGCTCGTTATATCTTCAATAAGTCTTATTAATGCCTTAATAGTAGATGTATTCTTGCAATAGCCGTATTGTTGAGAACAGAAAAACTTATGTTTTTTAAAAAAAAATCCATTAATCTTATTTTAAGTAATTCCTCAAAAATTTCGTAAGTATAGGTAAAATCGCTATTGGTCTATAATTATTTATGCATACAAACATAAAATTGGTCATGCCTGTGGCTTATTCACAGAACAAGGCAATATCGGTATTGATATTACCGATAAAATAATGTTGTTTTGGTTTTTCTTTTTCCCAGGATCCAGAATTTTTTGTTACAGCGTAAAGTACTGCGCAATCCTAGAAAGTTCTTTTATGTGGAACCAAAACAAACCTATAGTTAACCCTCTTTCGTTCTTTTCCTTATTATATTGATTTTCAAGTAGTAAGCTATAAAATAAGATTGTTAGCTATTTATTTTATTTATTTTTAGTTAGCGTTTCGGGCAAAAAATCGTATAACTCTCTTCGAGTTTAGGTAAACATGCGAACAAAATTTGCGACAACCACATTCGATATTCGTTGAAATTATTAATGTAAATAAAAGTATGGTGTACGCCAATGAGTTTATCAAGTACAAAAAATTGTTTACAATGCGTTGTTATTTTTTCAATCTCGATCACATGAAACGGCTGTTTTATCTAGTAGTGGATTTCATTTGAACACGTCTCATCGGTGGCATTTGTTTAGATTGAGTGACGTTTGGCTGTTTGACGTGTCTTTAATAGTTAGTGAAATCCTCTATCATGATGTATAGGAACGCCGAGATGACTGACATGCATTTCATGTATGGACTTGCTGAGGGCAACTCATTAGAAGCTAGACGATCGTACATTGAACGATTTCCTGCCCGTAATGTCCCCGACCGAAAAATCTTCGAAAACATTCATCGACGTCTTCGTAAAACAAGCTCAATTAAACGAAGTGGAGGTCCAGGACAATGGGCACACAGGATGGTCACAGGGTCAATGACTGCAAGAACGGTACAATTGGAGCAAAATGTGCTGGACATGATAGAGGAAGATCCTAGTAGTTCTACGCGAAAAATTGCAATACTTTGAATGTAAGTCATTGGACAGTTTGGAAATTTCTTATGGACAATTTGTTGTATCCATACCACATTTAACGCGTTCAGGCACTACTACCTGCTGATTTTCCTCCACGTATTGCATTATGTCAATGGATATTGCAAACATTCGTTCGCATCCTCTATTCCTAACACATATTCTTTTTACCGATTAAGTCAGTTTCTCAAGAAATGCAATAAGGAATTTTCATAATAACCATGTGTGGGCAGATGAAAATCCGCATGAGTATTTGAAGATCGTTTTCAACATCAGTTCTCGTTGAATGTTTGGGTTGGAATTGTGGGTGACTAATCTAAGTGGACCGGTATTTTTACCAACAAGACTTACTGGCATGGTATGCCGCAACTTTTTGGAAGCAACGCTGCCTGAGTTTCTGGAGGATGTACCAGACGCGACAAGAATTTCAAACGTGGTTTATGCACGATGGTGCACCACTACATTTCAGTTTGGTTGCTCGTAATTTTTTAACAGCAACATACGGAGATCGCTGGATTAGTCGAGGTGCGCCACACGCATAGCCTGCTCGATCCCCACACTTAAAACCCCTAGATTATTTCTTCTGGGGATCTCTGAAGTCAATAGCTTGCGCTACTCCAGTGGAGAATTTGGACGATTTGCGAAATCGGATAATTGCTGGGTGTAACTCCATTAGAAACGACCCTGATGTGTTTGAAAGAGTTCGACAGTCAATGACGAAAAGATTGAATGCTTGTATCCAGCTGGAGAAAGTCATTTCGAATATTTATTGTAGATTGAGCAATTTTACATGTACTTTTTGATAGTACTGTTGTCACTGTCGCAAATCTTATTCGCTCTGTATCCTCAAAACAAAGGAGTTTTTCAAAATCATATACGACAAAATATTCTTAGAATAGACCAAGGAATATCCCTTTGAATTTTTGTCGCATGTTTACCTAACACCCTGTATATTATAAAGTTACAATAGCGCAACATAACTAATGTTTGAATTTTGAAAATCAATAATGCTCATATATACATATGCAGGCAGGCAGTAAGACAGAAGAATATTTATTTATGTATACAGGAAATTCCCATTTCTGGCCTCAGTGACACGGAACTGGTCATAAACGCCAACAGTATAAACGAATAGATTATGACACGAATAATTTTTGTATGTAGCTGAGTTTAAGTTGTGGGTTATATTTACTTATGAACGGCAAACGGATAACAGAACTCGTTATTATACAAATTGTTTAAACAAGATATTTTTATAAATAGAGAATATACATAAATTGTATAATTTTTAATTGCTTAAACATATCATAGAAATATATCTTTGTTGCATTTACCATGAAGTAGAACTGTAAATTATTACTGTAAATGCCAAAACGCTATTAAATGGTTCAGCAAACGCACCACCTATACAAAATCTAAATAAATGCAATGATTTATCCACGAATCTATTTATTGAATATACGTGCAGCATGATTCTTTACTGCAGAATCTATTTTCCGCTATAACTCATTCACTCTTGCAATTACAAATTATGCTTTCGTTATGGTTCAGAAAATTACCGGCTTGGGGGCGTTATTATCGTCAACGACCTTTCCATTGTGTCCATGCCGGCCGTTCGTGTATGCAGACAGAACTTTTAAAAATAATTAAATTATATTCTCGCAGCCGTAAATGAATGCGGGCAATTTTGCCAATCGATTCGTGAAAACAAAAGATCCCGTACGTCGTAAATAGCATTTTTCAAATCTAGGAGCAGTTATTAATGCGAGAATAGAATATTCGAGAGGAAAGTATGAGAGTTGAATGTATTGATTCTTATGAAAGGTAAGTGAATATTGAAATGTGTTATCATACACAACCATAGACAAGGATAAATACATAGATATAGCTTAGGGATGCGCAGCGTTTGGACCACATGGGCGCCGCGATTTTGATGTATAACAGGGTCGTAAGAAAACAATTTAAACATAAAACAAGGACGTAACATAATATTCTAAAATAAAAAAATAGGTAGAACGCTCATACTTCCCTTTGACATTAGTATTATACTAGATACATACTATATACATACAGAAAAGTGTATTTTTTGCTGCTGGAAAAGCATTACATAGATATTTAATTCAAATGAATAGGCTAATACAGTAATACACAGCACTAATACTTAAAATTTGAAGTTTTTTGAAGTGTTCAACGAAAAGAATACCTTTTCTCAGAAAAGTGTTTATTTTAATTGAAAGTAGCGTGCTGTTTTGCCGGAAGACTATTTTCTTGTTAAGTACATGTTTTTCGACGTAATTAAATGGAATGCACCTTAGTTTTCATTAATATTTTATATCTGTATAATTTCTGTTTAAGTAAGACAATATACACATTACATATTATATTGTTATTAATTATTATTATGTCCATATTTAACAAGATATTTTAGTTTCTTTTAAGTGCGTTATCATAGTATTGAATTATAAACAGTATTTTAAATAAAAAAGCTGGACGTTTTGGTTTAATTGTGGAGATACGCATGGATACATTGATTTAAAGCGTTTACATCTTAACGGAAAATGCAAGCACCTGTATTCAAGCTGGGTGCAGTATTTTTTAATTTAACTAAATATTTACATGGAAGTAAAAATAAATATCGCATTTTATTTTCGTATAGCAGTTTTCTCCACAGATAGTACAGCAGATGAGCAGATATACTTATGTGTAGTAGAGAAATTGTCGTATAGATGGCGCATCTCCTATTTAATTCCAACATTCTAACGGCAAATCGCTTCCTTAGTGCATGGGCTTTTGGAAAAAATTAATACGGCATTTTGTTGTTCACGCTTAAGTCCAAAATGAATAAATGTTATAAGAAAAGGAAAAACCTCTTCAATCAAAATGCTTACGGTTTACTGCCAATCTGCATAGTTTTCAAGTTCAAAATAAAGAGGACTTGAATCAACTATTAATATCCTTCACTTAAAATAATAAACTGTTTTAACGAAAGATATATTATTTCCGAAGAAATGCGTGAATTTGAAATTATAGTCCTTTTCAAGGAAACACCAAATCATGTTGACCATACAAAAAACGCAAACACTTTTGGTTTAATGCAATTCCTTTTAAATGAAGAGGATATTTCTCTGTACGGTTTCGGGTCAAGCACGATGTACCGGGTATTACCCGACATCGTGCTTCGGACAAAGCTTAAACTCGGGTAAAGCTCGATTTCGGGTAATACCTGGTTCGGGGAAAGCTCGATTTCGGATAATACCCGGTTTCAGGTAAAACTCGATCTCGGGTAATTCCCGGTTTCAGGTAAAGCTCCATACCCGGATAACCTGGAACCGCGTAGTACACTAAACGGGTACCCGACTTCTGAAAAAGACGGGTTTCGACAGCCCTATAGAAATTACCAATACATATATTCTTAATCTCTCTCTATTAATCCAACAGTGTAGAAATATCTGTATTCTTTCATTGTGACAGTGTATACTTATTTTCTCTTAGATTCTTTGCAGTAGACGTTAACTGCAACAAGCACTCTTCACAAAGGAGAATGCGATACAGTTATACCACATAATTTACGAATGCTTTTACTTCACGATACACAACAAGACATTCTACAACATAAACGTTAATTCATATCTATACTCTATAGATTCAAAATAAACACATCACAAACCTCACTAAATGTTTTCTTCAGAGTTGAGCTCTCTTAACAGATATTAAAAAGCAGTCCAATGAAATATTTTTTAAAAACAACTTATTATTCAATAATTTAGTGCACTTATATACTTCACATTAATAAAGTATCACTTACTAAAAAAAAAAACTTTAGTCTAAATAACACTGTAAATATAAAATGTTACAAGAACGCACGAATAACCTCAAAAACAACACTATTTATAAGCCTCTCAAAACAAAATACTGCAACAACAGCTGATCTGGTTGACACGGTATACATCAAATTGGCGACTCTTACACAACCTCAACTTATCGCTAACTCATGATATTATTTTTTGTATCGATTTTCGACTATTATATTCTACGTCCCACACGCGATTAAAGATGGTACAAAATACTTATAACAGGTATTTGGTAACGAGTATGAATATGGAACGTCTTAGAACAGGTATACGATTTAATATACAGTGACCGGCAGAAAGTGAGCAGCATGTGGGTTTTTTTTTATCTTCGAATTTAGTAGATATTTCTTCTTACAAATTACTTCTGCATGCCTTAAAACTAATCTAACACTCATCAAATCTGCCGAAAATTTAATTGTATACGAGGGAAGGCCAAAAATAAAAAATTACGCTAATTAAGATTTAATCGCTTTCTTCGGAGCTAGCCTGTATAAAAAGTGATTGAGGTCATGCAGGAGTCATATCCTTTTCTGTGTACAATTGTATAATTTGTGTGAGAAAAACATGCATAACTATGACAAATTAGTTAGTTTAAAAATTTTTATAGCTTTGAAAACGAAAATTTCAAAATGGAAATTACTTTTGCTGCACAATATATTTCAAATTAAACAAAATAATAACATCTAATTAAAATTTTAGATTTTAGTAATTGTTAGAAATTAGTCGTTCGTCTTTCTTTTTAAGTAGGTATTAATGTTAATCACCACAAGCAAAAGAAAAAATAAAACACAAGGCATTTGCAATAATATCAACAACAGGTGTAAAGAAAAAACATTGAACTACATGTTGCCTTCTGTATTGTAAACATTTTATTGATTTAGTATTAAATTCTCTTAACAATGTTCGGCAAATAAAAAAACAGGATTGATTTCCACGATACATTGTCTACTTACATTTTCTAGGTGGTCGATATTTCTAAATGGTCAAAATTTGTAAACGTTGTTTTTTATGTAATCTTAAAAAAAGAAATCCATCGGGATAGGTTTGGTGACCTTGGAGGCCAGAATTTTTTTGAAAAACTTCGAAGAGGAAAAGAAAGAAACATTTGGTAGTTTTGGGGCAAAACATTAGAAATGTGGTCTATGTTGTAATTATTTTGTTTTATTTCAAAACAAAATAAGTTGCGCAGCAAAAATAATTCCCATTTTGAAATTTTCCTTTTCAAAGCTATAAAAATTTCTAAACTAACTAATTTGATATAGTTATGCATGATTTTCTCTCACAAATTATATTCAGAATAGAATATTACTGCAGTAAATACAATAAATCACTTTCTATACAGGTGGTTCCAAAAAAGCGATTAAATCTCATGTTTTGCTAAAATTAAGCGAAACTTCATATTTGGATATAGCGTTGAATTTAAAACAACATTTATTAATAAAATAATCTTCTAAACCCAAAAACTGAGATACTTTACTCTTAGCATAGTGTTATATTTTTGACCTTCACTCGTATACATTACATTTTCGGCAGTTTTGATGAGTATTATTTTAGTTTCAAGACATGCAGAAGTAATTTGTAAGAAAAAATATCTATTAAATTATTTTATATTTTTTCCATTTCTAGAACCGAGTATGAGTATGCGTACGCATTAGTGTTGTTAGTGTCGGAATTAAAACATTCGGATGATTCCGATCCGGAATCGGATGATCCCGACTCGGATAATTCCAAATCCGTAAACGTTGTACAACGATTTTATACCCAATGAATCAATCGAAACTTTTGGTAGGTGTTTCTGGTTTATGACTCTATCATCCTAAATTCGTTTTCCGAATTGACGGGCAGTGTTTGTTGTTCGTAGTTGTTGTACACACTTAAATCACACATTCACTCGGCGACAACCAGTATTAGTAATCTGCATAATTTTTTATTAAGAAAAAATAATAAAGTTTTGTTGAAAATAAGTTTATTAGAGATTTAGTTACGTATAAAATAAACACAAAATATGATTTCCATGTATTCCATCGCCCTCCATGCGAGTTATTGCGATTATTGAAAATGCACCCGAATACGTGCAACTTATACGAGCAAGCCTGGTGGAACATAGAATAGGAATGTTATTTCGATTCGACTATTCCGAGTATATACAACGTTAAACCGAGTCTGTTTCATGGAATATGGAATCGGAATATTACTCCGAATATCACGGTCTTCCGATTATTGAAATCATCCGAATATTTACAACACTAATCGAGGTATTGGTTGAGAGTTCGGTGTTTATATGCGTACCGCAATAGCCGTGGAGCTTTTATCTTTACGCACAGATACATACAACACAGGAGAGGAGGCGAACATCTATCCTTGGCCGGGCTGACGCCCTCGGTGCAAGCGAAAAATGCAGATATATAAATAGAGCCAGGGCAAGGTCGACCGTTTTCAATGTCACGCGTTCGCATCGGCCGCCGGCGACCGCCAGACCGGGCAGCATCAGCTCTCCGTTTCCCAGAAGGACGGAGGAGTGAGATTTTGCTGTTGCCGCTGCTGCCCACTACGTTTCGCTCGGCCGCTTCTTTCTACCGCTGGCGCTGGTAATTGCATGCCTTCTCCCTGCTTTTATTTGTTACGACCCATTCCGATAAACAACTAGTCAGCCAACAAACCCGCAAGACGACAAAGGGAAGCGACAATGCATACATCTGTGTGAAAACAATCATTTACTCAACCCCATCCCACGCCCTTGATTCACGCACAAATCAATAAGAGTTTAAGTCAAGGTTCAATTAATTACCTAAATATAATTAATATTTAATATAAATATAAATTAAACTTATCAGTTTCCTATTTATATTTATATTAATTTCACTGTAACACTTGCATTATTCGTATATTTGTATTAATTAATATTTGATGCTGGGATGACTGGAACAACCTAGAAATAAGAATGGAGCGCGAATTTTATGAAATTAGTATTTTTTGTTGGTAAACGTAAGTGGTCGGATAAATAACTCAACTGAATGAACCCATATACCATTTTGATAAATTATTAAGACTTAAGAATTGAGAAGGAATAGGGAAGGTTTGTGAAACACAAAGTTACATGAATCACTACATCAGTGAAAAGGAGGAGTTAAGAGTAGGAAAATAATTCAATCGATGAGAATAGGAACAACAGCATAAGTCTCCAAAATTAGCTATTTTAATCTGTTATAGCCATTTAGTTCAAAATAAGAAAGCTGCATCGACTGAGAGCAACAACGGTTCTAAAATTGTTTTATTAAAATGTATCTACTTCAAAGGCCAGTTTTATTCATCACACTAATGGATGAAATTGGGAAAAAATTTCGAAGAGAAACAAAGGGATACAGAGTTGGAGTAAAAAATCTATCTCAAATTGTTATTAGTGAACTAATGTATGCAGATGATCTCGTTATCCTGGCTAATACAAAAGCAGACCTACAGGAAAGTATAAAAATATGGAATCGAGAAATTAAAAACTTCGGATTGAGAATTAATGAGGGAAAAACAGAGGTAATGGTAATTTCAAGAAATCCAGAAATGATAAACATAGAAGTGGACGATGTGACCTTAACACAAAGTGATAATTTTAAATACTTGGGAACTATCATAAACACAATGGGTGAAATGGAACAAGAAATGAACAACAGAATGGTGAATGTGAATAAATGCTATTGTGCACTCAACAAAAATTTTATCAGAAAAAAAGAGGTGTCGGACAAGACAAAAATAAAAATTTATAACTCTGTGTTTGTTCCTATCTTAACATATGGATGTGAAACGTGGTCTTTAAATGAGTCACAAAAAAGTAAATTACAAGCCAGTGAAATGCGATATCTGAGAGCGGTCGCGGGAGGGTCTCGTAGAGATAGAATTAGAAACAGCTTGTTGCGGGAGCGGTTTGAAATAGTGCCAGTGGTACAAAAAATTGAGAGGAGGCAGTTGCAGTGGTTTGGACATATTTCACGAATGGACAATAGTAGGAAAGTAAAACACATATGGACAGCTGGAATTGATAAGAAGCGGGCAAGAGGAAGACCGGCTCAAACATGGAACGCGCAGGTTGCTAAAATCTTAAAGGAGAGAAGTATAAATTGGTGTGAAGCAAAGCGGATGGCTCAAGATCGTGCTGCATGGCGGATATTCTGCAATGCACCTCTACACCTTTGAAGGAAGAAGAGGACGGATTATGTATATGTATATGTATGTTAAAATATTTTGTTTCCAACTAGACTTTCACCTAATTATGCAATATACCACATCACAAAATATTATTATTTTTTTTTTGACCGAGAGATAATAGAAAATGTTAATTAATAATGGTCTAAAAATAGCGCTTACGAAACATTGCATATATGAAAATAAATTGTTTTAAACACAAAACTTGCCAATTTAACATACTAAAAACTTGTATACGGGACATTAATAGCAGTCAAAGAAACATGACGATAACAAATTAAAGACAAAATGAAAATTGTTGAAAAATGTGCTCGCAGACTCAAAAGGCATTTTAGGTATAAAATAGTGCCGTGCAACCGAACAGATTTCATAACCGGTTAACCGGATGTACATAACCGGTTATAACCGCCGTGGCCTGGTTAATTATCGTGACCGGTTAACCGTCATGATCGGTTAACTGTCGTGACTGATTAACCAACATTTTACTTTGCTGGGAATCACTGGTGCAATTTACAGCACAGGGACCGCTTCTTTGGAGACCATTTTGGGCCTGCCCCCGCTGGAACTTTATGTGAAAGCGGAGGCTATGAATGCGATCCTTAGACTGAAAGCCAACAACTTGTGGCATCCCCACTTTCGGGTCGGAGGGCACACTGATAGCACGGGTATGGTTCTGGACGGGCAATTGCTGCAAATGCCCATGGACAGTATGGCACCCTAAATTATTTTCACTGAAAAGGTGAAAATCTCCATGCCGAACATAGACCAGGCACGTAGTGAGATCACTGCTCTTTGTAACTGGTTCACGGACGGATCCAAATACAGCCAGGGTACAGGAGCCGGTATTTGTGAGCCCAGCCCTAATCAAAGGTATCCATAAGCCCAGAAGCATACAACGGTCTTCCAGACAGAGGTATTCGCCCTTGCAGCCTGCGCAGAAATGATTGTAAAGAGGGGCTACATGAGGAGGAAAATAAATATAATGACTGATAGCTAGGCTGCTATCAAGACAGTCTCGAACCCTGTAACTAGGTCAAAACTAGTTAGAGACTGCAAACAATCCCTCAATACACTAGCACGAGACTACACGGTGTCTCTGATTTGGATGCCAGGACATGAGGATATAAAGGGCAATGTAAAAGCCGATGAACTAGCCAAGGAAGACTCTAAAAGACAGTTCATAGGTCCGAAGCCCGTATGTGGGATTACCAAGGACTCTGCTAAAAGGGGGATTTGGACCTGGTTAGATAAAGAAATTACAATGAAATGGAAGTCGACTGAAGGTCAACTCCATACTAAAGCGCTAATAGGGGATGGGGATGCTAGATTCTCTGTTAACCTACTCAGACGCAGCAAGAAAGAAGCTAAAACCATTACTGGGCTGGTAACTGGATACTGTTCCCTGAATAAGCATCTATACAACACAGATCGAGTAAACGAGCCGTGGTGCAGAAGATGCGAACTACACTGCTACTATGTAATCTGCACATGTGAGGAATTGAAGGTACTCAGGCAGAAATATTTCGGGAAGGATCTATTGGAGCCTTCGAAGGTTCTCAAGTTTCCACTGGGCAATATACTGGGCTTTATAGAGAACACCAAGCTCCTCGAGTGGAAATAAGATTTAATAGGGACGGTACAATGAGCACCTAGCTCAAGTGCCTGGACTATAGGATCCCACTCTAACCTAATGAATGAAAAACAGTGAAAAGTATTTTACTGATGTTTTTGTGTATATACGTCTGCTACAATTTTAAAAAATAATATTGTTATATAAATTGAGGCGTCAGCTTAATGTTTTATTTTTAAAATTTGCTATAACTTGCTTCATCGTTGAAAATATTTTAAGAACTTAAATTTATATTCAACAGTATTTTTTTTATTTTATCAATAATTTTAGAATTTATAAATTTACATTAAATTGCGCTTCTCGTATGAGTTTATGTAAGGCCGTATTTTTTTATTTAGGAGTATTTTTGATTTTCTTATACGGTTTTCTGAATCCCCATTTCTCTTTCAATATTTAAATAGCTACTTGTTAGCGATAAGTAGTTTGAAGCACAACTTATTGACAGAAATAAAATCCATACGTTGTACTCGACACGTCGCAAGCAAATAAAAATGTATTCTGTTCAAAATCGATGAAAACCTTACTCAACAATGCAAGTAGGTAAAATACTTACTCCTAAGTAATCATTTATATAGGGTGCAATAATTGTCTGCGGTACTACTTGTTGGTTATCACTTACTGGCATGAGTTTCCTATAACGTAATTTATATCCCTTGCTATCGTATTTATGTTCATTGTCTAAAAAGTCTATTCAAATTCATTTAAGCCCAAATTATTTACTTTACACTTCCATTTCTTGTCAGTTAAATATATTAAATGCAATATAATATTTATAGTAAATATATTTCATAAATTGCAAAAATATCACTCAACACAGTCATAAAATTGGCAAACGTGATAACTGGAAAAAAAAAGGTACAGTTATTCTGTTTCTTCATTTAAGTAAAAAATTGTGCAGGTATTTTTGAAACAGTTAGGGCTTTGCTACTGTTTTTTTTTTTGCGGTACACAACGCGAAAGTAAAATTACCAATTTCTCTTTTCAAATGGTCCGTACATTAATGAACAAGCCATATATATCGAGACGTCAGATATAAGGCAGTAAATGTTGTCTACGCATAAATAATAATAATAAAAAAAAAACTAAAATAAAAAGGAAGTTTAGTACATAAGTTTTTCCAACTATTCCTGACGATACTAACTACTAATCATACAATCCTAGGGTACCTACGGTACTACCTACAATACCTGTGCGCAATTATACGCACGGGTGATACACATCGTCATATAAATACTCGTCAAAAACGTATACGTATTGCTGTGGAATGGCACCCGGGTTTCGGAAATTTAAATTTGTATTTTTTTTCAGTCCGGATTGGTTTTGTCAGAGCAAGGATAGAGTTTCCGCTATTCTAATATTTGTTTATTTTGAAAAGATTTTATTAATTGATTTAATTGTTAGTATTATTTTAATTGTTTTGTGTAAATTTAAATTCATTCAATTGTACATTTTGCGTGTACCAGTATTGTATATAGTTTATATGCTAGTATTTTCTTTGCGATGCGTTGCGGCTTCATCGCACGCAGATGTAAATTATATATATATATATATATATATGTACGATGTTATCCTTTTGAGGCACTGAGTTCTTTGAATGATGGCGGCCGTGTAAGTACATGTTTTCATTTTGTTTGCTACCATTTAGGTAATTTCATTTAATTTTAAAGTTTTGTTCGTTTATTTTGATATTAATTCATCCATCAAAGAACTCTTTATTTAATTATTGCTGTTTTGTTTAATTGTGTACGCATTTTGGATATTAGATCAGTAATTATTGTAAAATGTTCTAGAAGTTTCGTTTTTTTAGTTTAAAGAGTTTAAATTTTCCGTTTTCTTTTTGCTGATTTGTATTTTTTGTTAATCACCACGGTTAAGGTGAAGAGAAGTTTTGTGCTGTTAAAATTAAATTTCAATTTAAATTATATTTGTTTCTCCACGTGTAAATTATAGTTTGGTTTAAATTTCGTGACCGCGTGGATATTTTTTGTGAGATTGAGATTTTTCTTCTGGAACAAATCTTCCATTTTGTTTGCTAAAGGATTTTGCATTGGATCCTTTTTAATTGTAAATTCACGAAGGGGTTATTTTAATCCAGACATTCTGTCTTAAGTGTTTTTCCCCTGTTTTTGTAAATTAAATGTTTTTTTTTCTTTTTTTCTTTTTGAAAAAATAAAATTTATGATTGTAAATATCATTTTAAAATAGTTCTTTTTATTTTTGAATTAGCCATTTCAATTTTTGGGGATTTTAAAGAAAGTCAAATTTTACAAACGCCCACACTGTTGAAAATTTTAACACTTTTTTGACTAATTTAATAGTCAGGAGAGGTTCACACTCTTTTCGTGTTATTTTGTCCGAGAACTATAGAAGTTTTAAATTTGACGAGCAAAGATAGTCAGTATTGTCTATTGCTAAGGGATTATTTTGTCAACTGACACGTGTAATTATAAAATACTTCTAGTCACGTTTTATTTGATCTAGACTAGACAATTTACTAGCTGTTTAACTAAACTAATGCGTGTATGGGTGTTTAACACCATTTTCTAAACACAAGTCTTAATAATGGCAACTCTATTTTAGTGATGCAATATTCTCTCTCTTAAGACGTTTTCTCCATTATAAATATGCAAAACCACTAATTCCCAAGTTTTTGTTTCAACTAAACGCACCAATTTTCAAATGATTGTTTTGAGTACCCTTGTAAAATTAAGTGAATGTTTATGCTATTTGATTCAAGTCTAAAACTTAATTGCGTAAATAGATGTTCCAATACATCTTTAAGATGTTGGAAATTTTTATGCCCATGGAATTAACGTTTAATAACAGAGGTTAACTTTGCAAGTCAGTCACATTTGTGGTTTTGTTTGGATATGTTAATACGGAGAATCAAAACGAAAACAGATAACGTGCACTGCAGGTGGTGCGTATAATGCAATTATGTGTTATTATAGGTGGGGTTTTCTATATTTCTATCCGAGGAAAAATTTCTGATTGGTTGACGCTTTGAATGTCTAGAAGAATAGTCAATCCTCATATCTGAACAAGATTCACACGAAATTCTAGTATTTCTGTTCTATTAAACGCATAGTCAACTCGTCTGGCAAAGTTTGGAAAAATCAACACTAAAATATTTGACTAGCGCAAAATTAACGCCAACACCGTAATATTTTCAACAGTGCACTATTACTTTTCATGAAAGTTACTCTGAGATCTAAGAATCTCTTGCGCCCTTTTAAATTCATATTTGCTGAGCTAGCTAAATTAATTTTGTCATTTTTAATTTCTTTAAACTTATATGCTTGTACAATCAGTTCACAGCAGTATGTACGTTACGTATTTATAACTTGCACGATGCCGTACCTGAGTAAGTACGGCAAGTCTCTAGATCTCTAAAATGTACGATGTATTTAATTCGAGTTTCAATTAAATTCACTTTTGTACAAACATTGTGATTTGCTGCACTATCGGCAATTAATGTTATCAGTTGCTATAGTTATAAAATATGTCTACTATATTTTTAATCGAATTGACCGGTTCACCGTCGCGACCGATTAATTGCCGTTTAAAATGCGCCGCGCTAGTATAAAACCTAATATATTTATGTATTTAGAAGTAATATATTTGTTACAAAAATGTTAAAGGTTTACGTGACAAATACAGTGAGGATAAGTAATTAATCTAAGATAACTGATTATAAAGTTTTGACAAATTATCCATATTGACACGGTTATTTACACTATCTCTTTCTTTTTTGTTTTGTTTCACTCCCGTATACAGGTTTTCAATACGTTACGTTTAAAAGGAAAGTTCATTTTATTGATTTTTCCAAAATTTCGTAAACTTTCCTACTTTCTTTTGCACCATGTTAGCTATTTGCTGTTTTGTATTCAGAGCTTTTTCCCATACATGAATTTCAGCCAAATTAGATGTTCATTGAAGGTATTGTAATGTATACCGAAAAGAAAGGAATATTTCAGTTAATTTATAGTTAAAACACAAACCAGGCTTACTGCAGTTGGAGGTAATGCTTTTGTTTTTATTTTCGTAAAGGTATTTGGTAATATCATTGTTATAATTTGCAAATAATATATATCTTGACTAATTTTGAAACGAAAATAAATTGCATTAAGGATTCTGGACTATTGGTTGGGAAAGGTGTGTGACCACGCTCACTTCGGCCACTCTAACTGGGTCGGATTGTGCCACCTCCCCTAGGCAACGTCACGCATCCGCGCCCTATTGGAAACCGAGAATAAACTCGAGTGTAGCAGGTGCGGTCTTTTCCCAGGCTACATTTATGACATTTAACCCAACTTTGAGTATCAAGTGATTATTAATAGTGATAGCTTCTAAGGCATTATGGCACTGAAGTACTGAGCCTGAACCGCCTTTGGGATTAAAAGGTTTGCATGTTGCACTGGTTCGATTTAATTGTGGATAAAAACCAGAATATATTTTCTTCTAGGATAGGAGGTAAAACCGTATATCCCGTGTGAATACGATATTTGGCACGTGAAAAGTACCTGCCGTAGGTTGAAACCTCTCTAGGTTCGGTACATTTTCAGTAGGAATGGTAGAATACGTACAATAAGTCAAAAAATATATCATTGCTATAGATAAGTATAATATTATGTTATTGCCTACAATTGCCAACGTGCACACCAGAACTCGCAGCTTCGTCCAGCAACAAACAAACAAACCAGGCCTAATGTGATCTTATAATTGCTAAAGGTTTTATGAGCAGCCTGGCCGTCACTATAGAGAATAATACGCCTTCCCTTATTGCTCCTTAAAATGTCTTCGGTACCATGAAGGATCGCCAAAACTAGAAAACTGCAGCTAATCCACCCACTGCCAGCTCTGAGTTGAATTTAAGGTGCGGAAAGATAACTTCTGATCCCGTCCCTGTTTTTGTCTTCGATGTATTTGTGCAGATGGTAATCGAAAAATCGAAATGATCCCATCTAGGGACCAACGTGAACACGGTTGTGTCTGACGAAAACAAACACAGGAGGCATGCAGCCGTTCGCGGCAGTAGGAAGACGCGCCGTAGTCTTTCATCTCCCCGACCAGAAAACTTCGGGATCGCAATCGCATAGCCGCTATAAACACCATCATCTCTATGGACAGGTACTGGAGGGGAACACACATGACTGCTTCATTTGCCGCCGTCGGACTTTTGCTACCAATCGCCTCACGCTTGACCACCAGACGAGGGCGCCATAAGTGAGTATGACCTCTGTTATGGAAAGTATACAGCCACAAGATAATTTTCGAGACGAGCCCCTAAATTCTATCCAAAAAGCGACGACACTGCCAAAAAGCCATTTCTCGGCTTTCGCTTTAGCATGTTTGCTCCAGCTCAGTTTTCTGCCAAACATAACACCTATATATTTCACCTCATCTGATTAACTAAAACCTCTGTCGAACAATTTTGGTGGAAGCCGTTGTCACACCTTCCTTATCTTAGTAAAGGTAGCATCTCTGACCTATCTGGCTGTACAGAAAGGCAACGTCCTCTACGCCAGTTTTCGAGATAGACCTTAGAGCAGTCTGCGATTGCAGAGTACGTTCTTGAATTTTCCATCAATGATGACAGTGATATTACTCGCATATGCAATTGTGTAGAAGCCGGACGTATTCAGCGCACGAATGAGTGGCAAACAGTGGCGGCTCGTGGTCGGAAACGTAGGGTGTTCACAAAATCAAGAACATGCAATTTTTTAACTAAAATCCAATCATTTTTTTCGTACATGTCCTTCTTAAATTTTCTTGTAAAGTCTCTAGATTTGCCCTTTGTAGTTTGTGTCAAATTAAGTTCTGGTTTTGGTTTGCCCATACTTTTAACTTGAATTCTTTGTTCATAACTAAACGAATTAAAATTGTCTTTCAAATATTGCACAGTAAAACTGTTCGCATCCATAGTTCTTATTTATATATTTGTTAGTGTTTTCTTACACTACTATTTGTTTGTTTCTGTGCTTTCATTATCTTTTTACGTACTGTATATTTCATTTCATTACTTTTTTACGTACTATATATATTCTTTTTTGTTTGTCGGCTGCACCAAAGCGCATTAGTGGCGCTTTGTTTGTCGGCTTTTTGCAGAGGGATTTTACGATGCGGCGTAGTTTTTTAACTGCGGCTGCGCTGTTGCCAATTTATTTTTGTTTTTCTAAAAAAAATCAATTATTATTTGTATCCTTGAGGGAAATATACGTTTTTTGAGAACAGTTAAAGATTTACGAGTTTAAGTTTATGATTTTATGTGCACGGGTTTAATAAACGTATTGTTGTAGATGAAGTACCTCAAACGAAAATTTAAATCAGTGTTTTATAAAATGAATAGTTTTTTTTTAACAAATATATATTGTCTAATTTCCTTTTTTTACAAAGCTAAATTTAAGATATTTATAAATTAACACTAAGTATTTAAATTGTTACAACCACGATTATTGTGTTTATTTATAATTTTTTTTCTACTTAATTTCTTTGAAATCTTCTTATACCTAAAGCTAAAATTAAATTTAATACCGACCTGTATTAATTATCATCTAAACTGCACGAGTGTGATTAAACATTGAGCACTGGCTTAATATCAGCACAAATTAATAGTTAATATATTAAAATTTTTAAATTCAATCAAAAGAAAACAACACATGTGAGCCACCCCGATATCTATATCACACTGGCTCTCTCTGCTCGCACGTACGAAGCAGAGAGCCAGAAAACAAACAAAAACCTGGAAACAAATCCGTCCAATACGGAAAATATAGCAATAGTGAAATAAATAATATAATGTTGTATATAAGTCACGAAATTCTGTTAAAACTTAAAGTATAAAGAAATACACCCGTTATCCTAAAATATCAACAAAAACTTTCAAATGAAATAACATTAAATTAAGAAATTTATTCAGATATTTTTATTTTTTTTTAATAAAAAACTACAGCAGTGTCATTTAATGAATTAAAATAATTACGCACCCTTAGTTTCATTATAAAACTGTCACCAACAAACAGTATTACAGTATTAGTTCTTATGGTAGTTACGACCTGTGAACGGTGAGTCATTGATAACAAACATATATAATATAGTTTATCCGTAAAACACGATATCTGAACGTTGATGTCGACCGATTTGTTAATGTGACCCGAGAACGCAACGAAAGCGAGCACAGGAGCACACCCAATTTGTGCACCGTTCATATGGAATCTGCCGTATCCCTCCCCACCTCCGCTACGTCCTTTATGCAGCTAGGCATTGGATAAAATCAACGTAGTTCCGCCTACTCGGCGCACGTGCTTCGTCGTCGGTCGCTTGCTCGCGATGTTACATACATGTGTATAGAAAGGAACTTCGCGTCGTTTATTCGCTTCGCTGCGTTATATTTCACGAATATATTAAGATCGAGTTATAGATTTTATTAGTTTGTAATCGACGATTTGTTAGGGTTCACGTGCTCATTGTGACTCCCTATAGAGAAACCGCCACTGGTGGCAAACCGCTTTCTTTCTCTTACACCTGCATTTGCTATACTTCTATTGCCCTCTGCTCCAACATACCATAGAGCAGCCATCCCACAAAAGCCGATTTAACACCGTGCTTAGTTAGAAGACTGCAAATACTATTGACGGAACTTTGTCGAAAGCTCTTTCGATATGTAGGAGTACACCCAGGGTGCACATTTTACTGTCCAATGATTTCTATCCACTGCATCATAGAGCGAAGGGCAGACTTACTTAGTAGATCTTCCTGGGATGTATGCGTGGTCATTTCTATGAATTCGGTACAACGATAAAACATCTCTTCAATTTAGCGGTCGCACAGCCGTCGATCCAAAGTCTTCAACGGAAAACTGGTCAGATATATCAGTCGGTATGATTTAGCTAGGGAATAATGAGAGTGTCCTGACTTTTGTATAAAAACTAGTCTTATTTTCTCCCATTGCTCAGATACATTTCATTACATTAAGGAACATTAATGCGAAATAATGAATCGACGTTTAATATTATGAAATTTAATTTGACGCTGCGTATAAATATGATCTACGGAAGAACCAATAAAAGCAGTAATTAATATAAAAATTGCTAAATTGGAATTATAGTTATTATTATAAGAGTAGATCATTATATTTAAACGCAGATTGGGCACATTTTTTTATTAAACAGGATGTAAGTCCGAACGTATATTTCCTTAAATTTGAATCTTTTTAATGCATTAAATTTAAAATATTGTCACAATAATAGCGGAAAATATCATTTTTGCAACTTGCAATTATAATTGCTTAAAATTAAATTATTTTTTTTTGCTCTGTATTTGATTGCATTGCACAAATATTGAGAAATTAAGAAGGAAAAAATTAAAAGAAAGAACGAAAAATAAAATGAATTAAAAATTAATATTTAGAAAAACAAAATGACGAATTGGTAGGTATGACGGGGAGAAATTCAAATATGAAAAAAGAAAATTTCTTTTCCAAGTACGAACACAGAGTTGACAACAAAATATAGCATCCATATAACGGCAAAGTATTTGAGAGAAAAATGTTAATTTAAGAGGCATTTAATAATGATTGAAAAATGATAATTGAAATAAAATTATTGCTATCATATATAATCAATTTCTACACTGTGAAAATTCGGAATAATATCCAAGGAAATTGTTCAAAAATGCCAAAAACATGAAACTATATGAAAAATAAATCCAACAATTTTATATATGTTATGATAGATAAATGCATGCGTGTATTAGCGAAATGTCGGAGCGGTCTGGCGGGAAAAAAATGGAAATGTAATAAGAACAGCCAACTTCTTTTTCATGTGGATAATTTGGGTTGCTAACTACAAATATAGAGCTGAAAAGAAAATGGAGCATCCAATATGGCGCAAAAGTATTTGGAAAAAAACGGTAATTCAAAAGGTTTTTTAAAATAATTATTCAAAATATGTGATTTCAAGTAAAATTATTATTTTAATTCATAGATTGTGGCAATTACCTATAATATCAAAAGAAATTGTATGAAAATTGAATAGGAAAATTGAATAGGAAAAGGGAATAGTGAAAAGGGAATCGTGAAAAGGGAATAGTGAAAATGGAATAGTGAAAAGGGAACAGGGAAAAGGAAATGGGAAAAGGGAATGGAAAAGGGAATGGGAAAAGGGAATGGGAAAAGAGAATGGGAAAAGGGAATAGGGAAAAGGGGATAGGGAAAAGGAAATAGGGAAAAAGGAATGGGAGAAAGGAAATAGGAGAAGGGAAATAAGAGAAAGGGAAAAGAAAAAAGGTAAAGGAATAAGGAAAAGGAAATATGAAATAGGGGAAAGGGAAAAGGAAAAAGAAAAAAAGACGAGGGAAAAAGGAGCAGATATAAGGAAAGAGGGAAAAGGGAGCAGGGAAAAGAGAACGGGAAATAGTCAAAATGATATTTACATTACCATTAAAGAAAACTATCGAAAGAGAATAAAAGAGATGGGAGCCAAAATAGGTGTATTTCACATTCTATGATGTGGTACAGTCTACGTGAATTCCAATTTGACAGTTGTCCAGTCAAATGGCGGAACCAATAAACAAAAAAAAAACATTTGAAATATATGGTAATTTAATTTAATTTTTGAAAATAATTGTAAGAAAAGCATTTGAAAGAAAATCGTTCATGAAATTAGAGAACGTAAAGGAGGCAAAAAAGTCGAAAAACGTTAAAAATACGTAAAAAAAAGGTAAAAAAATGAAAAAAGTAAAAAAAACAAAAAAAATTAAACAAAAAATCAATAAATGCTAAAAGGGGTCGAAAAATTTGTAAGAAAATTAAATACTGTTCCAAAACAAGAGAAAGTTACCAAAGGTACGTTGCACACTCTATACGAGGTGTTTTCAGAGAGAATGCACCGGCTTACTAATCCTTCTTCAAGAAATGCGTTCTAGGAGAACGCTCGACTTCTAGTTTTTATTAATATAATTTGATTCGATGTGCTTCAAAATATCCACTTATTGTAATATCTATTCATTTTGGCATACACATATGTAGGTACGTACATATAAGGAACCATTTATGCATCCCAGAGCATTTTACCGATTTAATTTGAATTTTTAATGAATTGGTTTGAATTACTGTATTAGTAACTTAAATAAATTGTTTTATTAAAATGTGTAAATATGTGCCTACATAATATTGTTATGGGGAAATAGAAAAACGTAACATAAATTTTAAAATTTTAATTTTGGCAAAAAGTTACAAAAGGCTTTTTTTTCGAATTAGAATAGTTTTATTTACAACTAAACCTTTTTCTCATTTTAATATATCTACTCTCTACTTACAAAACTAAATATTATTATTATAATGTGCTCGTAGTTTTCATAAAAATATTTCGTTAGAATAAATCTAGCTAAACTGCTTTTGTTGGATCAATTATGTCTAGCTATGTGTATAGTGAACGTAAAACTGTGTTTTCGCTAAAAATTACAACAGATGTTCTAAACGCGCACAAAGTGCAGGCGCACGTAAGTTCATCCTTTGTCTGCACAAAGAACACAGTTGCAGTCGCTGTGGAACGCCCACACGTGCACTGTTTACTCAGAAACGAAAACCGAAGCAGGAGGCAAAAGAACAACGACCATAATGTCTGCTTTTGTGACCAGCGTGGTATGTATCGTAGTGTGAAGGTAATGTAATCGTCCTCCTAACAATGACAGATTATTTCTGGGAAGGTATTAATGCTGAAAGATGAGTTATAATGTCTACAAAACATTTTTATTGTCATTTAAAAATAAGTAAGCAGAATTAAACTGGTGAAATTGTCTAATTAACATAGCAGTACTTATTAAATGTATGGATATCTTAAATTTTATTCACTGCCACATTACTCACCAAATACAATCTATTCATGTAATTGTGGAAGTATAAATATTTGTAGATGATTGAGCAAAAAAGTGTTTTGCTAACGCATGTGCCATTGACGCAGTATCGTAACATGGAGGAGATGGGGTCAGAGATGGGGTGGCGGCAGTTTGTTGGAGCGGCAAATTTAATAAAGAAAAATTAAATAATTATTTGACTGTTGCGTTTAATTTATTTTTTCCCGGTGGAAACAATGTACCCGTAACCAGGAGAGAAGTGCCAGAAGACAATACAGCAGCGTATGAATTAAATCAGTGTCCAATATGACACTGAAGTATTGATACTGTATTTCCGGTACATCTAAAAAATGTCATGGCATGCACATAATGTACACTGCTCGACAAAATTAACGTCCTGATCTATGCGCAGTGACTACCAAAACTGCTCATCATTTGAATAGGCGCGCGTTCGGTTGCAATCGACTTATGCAGGTAGTAGGCTTATTGGAGTATCTACGCATAAAACACGGTAGTTATACAAAATCAGATTGGAAAATGCGAAAATTCGTAGCGGGGGCCGACATTAACTTTGTCGAGCACTGTACAAAAGCCGTAGGCGGGTAAGTATAGCGAGAAAAAATACCTTTGAGCATAAATTCAATTCTGTTTGCCCTATAAGCAGAGAGTAGACAAAAAAATTTGTTCATCATGAGTGTAGCTATCGTTTAGTGCGAGTAGGGTTAGCATGCACACGGGCAAAATTTTCAGAAATCGTGGCCAAAATGACGCTTTTATATAAATGAAGGGCTACCTGAATATATCAGTAAAGTTAGTATCTCTAACGGGTAGATATTTGTAATTCTGTGAGAGTGAGTGATTTGTAAATTAATTAAACAGGTTTAAAGTGAACTATTTAAATAAATGAATATGGAACCTGTTGCTGGTGGTAAGTATACCATTTTACACTACATGCTCAAATTGTTTACACAGTATTCTCAAAGTAGGCATAGTTTAAATAATTGAAAGGATATCTTCCTTGTGATTTTTGTTAAGCTAAAAGTATTCAACAAGATCCAGCGGTGATTTTTTGCTATATTATACCTTATAGTATATACAATGAGTTTTTAAAAAGAATAGCTGCCCTAATTTATGGTCGAAATATGTTACGTTAACCCGCAACGATTACTTGAATTTCTAAGAAGCTGCCTGCCCTTTGGATGATTTCACAGAAAAGTGTAATTACCTATATGAAGAAGCAAGGAAGGTTATAGGATGTGATACATTATCATCTGAGGTGAAGCAAACTCTGGCGCGTTTTATATCCCAGTATAAGAGCAAATAGTGAAAGGTCCAAACGGAGAAAACCCAAGGATTGCGAACTGAATTTAGCTCCGAAGAACTAAGTTACGCTGCTCGAATGTCACTTAGGGCGGAAGGACAATTAGATGCTGCAAATGTATTAAAAGACATTACAAGTAGAACCGTTAATAGTGCATAGAAATACAAGGAAGCCTATATAACAAACCATGTGTTGTATCATATTCTACGGACAAAGAGTCAATATTTGTCGAAGTGAAACTTACAAAATTTCAATACAATATTATTACGAATGATGCTCGGGAAAACGATAGTGATCTCTACCCTAATTAACGCGGCTAAAAATAGTGCTATCCTGAAAATATGAACATTAATGAATCCATAGCAGAAGCATCTACAAAGTTTACTTGACCACGCGGTTTCACGTCTATTTCAAGCATTGGAAGAAGGCATTGATGCATTAAATGTTGAAAAAAACTGAAAATCTTCTTCTAATAACAAAGTGGGGTTGCGATGGAAGCTCTGGTATGAGCGAATATATAGACAGAGATTTTCGGATCCCAATATTTCTAGCGCCAACTTTTTTTCCAACTTCTCTTGTACCTGTATAGTTAATATCTGGTGATCCCAATTCAGCAGAAAAACTGTTTTGTGGCAGAACCCTTGGCCATCGTCACCAAGATTTTACAGGCCAATTCGGTTACAATTTATACATGAAACGAAAGATATTGCAGTGGCGGAAAACCAATATAGATAATCGCAAATACAATCTCTACTTCCTACTGTACTGAACTTTAAGGATAATAATATTCCAGTGCGACATATACTATTGTTTATCATGATAGATGAAAAGGTATGCAACGCGGTCACCGAAACTTCATCGGCACAGATGTGATGCTTATGTGGACTTACTTCAAAAGATTTTAATAATATACTTAAGCTTACCTATCCGTTTCCATCAATAGCATCACTAATTACCCTTAATAATAATCATCGGCTTGCGTTTTGCTTTTGTTACATATTTTTTGATGAATACTGTACATAATTACACCTATAAATATTATATTTCATATTTATTATATCATTTCTAACTTCTCAATGTCTTTTTATCACGAATAGTTCAAAATGTACTTTGATAAAGATAAATATTTATTTTGGCCACGATTTCTGGAAATTTCGCCAGTGTGTGCGGAACAGAATGCCATACCACCGCAGTATTGTTTAGACTTTTGTAGGGTACGTAATATATTTTTTTTTATAACTAAAAGCTTTTATTCTTAAATTTGCCTTCTCTTTACAGATACCTATCCTTCTATATTTAATGATCCTCAAAAATACAATCCCGCATAACCACAAATGGCTATGAGCTTATGAATATGACTGATATGTCTTCAATTCACCACTGCAGAACATGCGTATTAGTTTTTTAACCAATGAGTAGTTATATTTATCTTTTTTTCAGTAGTAGGTAGGTTAACCGTGGTGGCTGTACGTGTTATGCCTTCTAAATCAATAACTTGGACCTTTACTTGATTAAATATTAAATTTATAGCCTAACTTTAATCATTTAACCCCTTAAGCGATGATTATTTTTTGGAGTAAATGCCTCAAAATTGATAATTTTACGTTTTGAGTCCATTTATTACCGGAATTACTACCAATAGTCCATTGCAGTTGGCCCGTATATATATGGAATAATCACTTAAGGGATTAATGTATTAAATGATTTTTATTAATAAAAAAAGATATATAAAGAAATATGAATAACATGCACAATTCATTATTCATTATTATATCAAAAAATTTAAAGAATATAAGAATTGCTACTCAAGGTGAGTATACTTATTTTCAATATTTAAATCAAATATCAACTACTATACAGTATATTTTGGATTCTTAAATTCTCAAAATAGCTTTTAAATCTCCCGCTATCGTAATATGAACTCATCATCCATGCCTACCAACCTACATATAACAGAAATTTAAACATGAATTAGACAAAATACCCCGAACATTAGTTTGCATGCACCCGAAAGTATTTCAGAATGGAGTTTGCTCTCAGTGACAAACCAAAAAAATCTTGCAGAAAAAGATCCACATCAAAAGTATAACGCTGGTATCAGGATATGCAGGGAAAAATCCCCTTCACAGCAACCAAAGTGTATCATTATATTCAAGACAGCAAAAATATGTACAGTTCCACAAAAGAAAAGATACCAATGTATGTTAATACAGCAAATTTCTTCCAATATTGAAAAATCTTGACGTTTCTCTATACATTTTTCGTCCGATGGTAAATACATCAATTCACAAACCCTTTGATTTCAGATATATTACAGAAATATAATTTAATTGACTTTACTTGACGAAAACTGAAACGATCTTTTTAAGAAAAATCTTATTAATAACCTCGTCTCCATGGACCCCAACTCATTTATTTAATACGAACTACGCTGAGTCTCCACCTCTTTGAAGAAGTATCGATACCAAGGAAACCATATTACTACATGCAGTTACCAGACGATAAATTTATACATTTAATTACCATCAAATTAATTAACACCCAATATATACTGGATTTACAAACAGGTGTGTAAGTAAAATAATATTTATCTCTACTATTACTGGTAATTCATCTTATGTTCCACAATAATATATGTATTTTGAGGTCAAGGATTTATGCGTTTTAGTTTTGCTTTTCAGGATTTGTTTTTGGTTTACTGTCGTTTTCGTTTACGCTAACTCTCGTTTGTTTGCGTTTATTAGTTTATTTACTACCGTTATTTAGAAAAACATATGATTAATGTACATAATTTTAGTGTTAATTGTGACAACGACCCTAAATAATAAAATAAAAAATGCTAAAATAATAAATAATAAAATAATAAAACTTAAATAAACCGATGTAAAAGGAATTTAATCCCTTTACTCCACTATTCATTAATAAAATATTTATATTTATTTTGTCTACCACAAAAGGTGATAAACAAAAATACTAAGTAAGACAATTAATGAATAATTAGTATTTATTGGGTTGGGTTGGGTTAAATTAATCAGATAGCGCACGGGCACATTGAACCTGCAATGGAACACTTGCAGATTGCGTACAGGTACGGGCTAAACATGTTGTCTTTTCGTTTGGTCGAATTGCTAGGCATGCAAAACTCATTTTTTGTATCCTCTTTGCCTATAAGTCACACTTGATGGCTGTTATGTTTCTATAAATCATAGTTTTGGCATAAAAAAAATTAATTTGGTTTTTAAAAAACTTTTTTTTCGAAAGCTTATTTCTTATATTTCATTCATTTTTTTATATGTTGTAGACCAGTGGCGGTTTCTCTATAGGAGTACATGAGCACCTGAACCAGTGGCGGTTTCTATATAGGAGCACATGAGCACGTGAACCCCCAAATCAAATCGTCGATTACAAACTAATAAAATCTATTACTCGATCTTAATATATTCGTGAAATATAACGCAGCGAAACGAATAAACGACGCGACGTTCCTTTCTATACATCGCGAGCAAGCGACAGACGATGGAGCACGTGCGCCAAGTAGACGGGACTACGTTGATTTTATCCAATGCCTAGTCGCATAAAGGGCGTCGCGGAGGTGGGGTGGGATACGACATATTCCATATGAACGGCGCACAAATTGAGTGTGCTCCTGTGCTCGCTTTCGTTGCGTTGTCGGGTCACGTTAAGAAATCGATCGACATCAACGTTCAGATATCGTGTTTTACGGATAATAGTATATTAAAAGACAAGTTTCATTTTGACGTTTCAAAGTACGAATCCAGAGTTTAAGAAACGAGTGGCGTAGCCACGAGTTTCTTAACTGAATGAGTGCTTTAATGTCAAATGAAACGTGTCTTTTATGCTATTTTTTGCAATTAGTTTTAAAATTTCTCTTTTTGTAAAAGCAAACGAGAAAAATTTGATAATCTAGGGAAATTTTGTGGCGTTGTCACAGTTGTCACCTTGTTTGGCACAAGATTTTAATTGACAAGTTAATTTAAAATTGACACATTTTTGAAATTTGTTATATATTATATTACTAAAGTAACTATATTATAATATTTAATATGAGTTCTACAACTTTTTCATGCACTCCGCCTGAAATACGGCAAATTGCTGAAAAAACCATTAATAATTTACTTCCGGAGAAATCGTACACTATGTATCAAAAGCGATACAAAAATTTTG
This sequence comes from Protaetia brevitarsis, assembly GCA_004143645.1. Taxonomy (NCBI): domain Eukaryota; kingdom Metazoa; phylum Arthropoda; class Insecta; order Coleoptera; family Scarabaeidae; genus Protaetia; species Protaetia brevitarsis. The sequence continues at coordinate 1,361,796 of RXPK01000071.1, forward strand.
AAAAATGGTGCAAAGAAAAGGAAATTCTTCATATTTCTGAGAACGTCTTACTTGCTTATTTTGAAATGCTACGTAAAGATTATAAATCGTCATCATTATGGTCGATTTATTCGATGTTAAGATCGTGTTTAAATGTACATAGAAATGTGGATATATCAAAATATATGAAACTTCAAGCATTATTAAAACGGCTATCTAAAGGTTATCAAACAAAAAAATCTAAAATTTTAGAAGAAGAAGATATTCATAGATTTTTTAAACAAGCCGATGATAAAATATACTTAGCTATAAAGGTTAGTGTTGATTTTATTTCGTTAATTTTTTGTAAATTCTTTATATCTAGGTTATTTGATAATAGGATATAATGGAGCCTGTAGGCGAGAAGAATTAATTAATATATGTGTGGAAGATCTTCAATACAATTCCGATTCCATTATAGTCAACATACCTAAAACAAAAAACAATGTACCCACAATGCTCGCAGCGACTGATGTAAACTGCATCGAACTTATAAAACAATATAATAATATGCGGCCTAAAACAGTTACTCACAAACGTTTTTTTCTAACTTATCGTCATGGCTGCTTAATTAATAGCCCTATCGGTATTAACACCATGGGAAATGTTCCTAAACAAATTGCCAGTTTTCTTCATTTACCAGATCCTCATCTTTATACAGGACATTGTTTTAGAAGATCCAGTGCGACACATATAGCAAATACTGGAGGTGATATTTTAATTATAAAACGATTAGGTGGCTGGAAAAGCACGGCTGTTGCTGAAGGTTACGTTGCCTCTTCTATGAAAAATAAAATTGATGTTGGAAATATGTTTGCACAGGAAAATAATGTGAATCTACCTGGAACTTCTGGGAATGGTTCACAGTTTGAGTACTCCAACAGAAGCAATATCACTATCGCAGAGAACGATAATTTTCAACAGAATGTTTCTACTGCACACGGTATCACTATCACTTCGAAAGATAATTCAAACGTTAATATAAATGTTTATAATAGTTGTACTATTTCAAAGATTAATTAAAAATATCAAATCTTGCAATGAATTTTAATATAATAACCTCAAACTTGCTTACAAAATGTCATATTGACATCATTTCTGTTGCAATGTGACCAACTTAAAATAAATCTGCTTAAATGTTCCATTCCTATTACGTAACTAGTGCTGTAATAGACCCTATTACGGCACTAGTGGAATAAATGGTATGGTTACGGCACTAATTGCAAAAACTATATTATTTATGTTTTGTTTATGGATGACTCACCGTTCACAGGTCGTAACTACCATAAGAACTAATACTATTTGTTGGTGACAGTCTTATAATGAAACCAAGGGTGCGTAATTGTTTTAATTTATTAAATAATATACTGCTGTGGTTTTTTTATTTAAAAAAAACAATTATCTGAATAAATTTCTTAATTTAATGTTATTTTCATTTGAAAGTTGTTTCGATATTTTAGGATAACGGTGTATTTCTTTATACTTTAAGTTTTAACAGAATTTTCGTGACTATATATAACATTTTATATTATTTATTTCACTATTGCTATATTTTTCCGTATTGGACGGATTTGTTTCCAGGTTTTTTGTTTGTTTTCTGGCTCTCTACTTCGTACGTGCGAGCGAGAGAGCCAGTGTGATATAGACATCGGGGTGGCTCACATGTGTTGTTTTCTTTTGGTTGGAATTCAAAATTTTAATATATTAATCTATTAATTTGTTACTGATATTAAGCCAGGGCTCAATGTTTAATCACACTCGTGCAGTTTAGATGAGTAATTAATACAGGTCTGTAGTAAATTTAATTTTAGTTTTAGGTATAAGAAGATTTTTCAAAGAATTGTAGATGATAAAAGTTGATATAATTAACACAATAATCATGGTTGTAACAATTTAAAATACTTAGTGTTAATTTATAAATATCTTAAATTTAACTTTGTAAAAAAAGGAAATTAGACAATATATTTGTTAAAAACAATCTATTTTATTTAAAACACTGATTTAAATTTTCGTTTGAGGTACTTCATCTACAGCAATACGTTTATTAAACCCGCGCACATAAAATCACAAACTTAAACTCGTAAATCTTTAACTGTTCCCAAAAAACGTACATTTCCCTCAAAGATACAAACAATAATTGATTTTTTTAGAAAAACAAAAATAAATTGGCAACAGCGCAGCCGCAGTTAAAAACTACGCCGCACGTTAAATCCCTCTGCAAAAAGCCGACAAAGCAAAGCCGCCACTAGTTTGGTGCAGCCGCCAAACAAAAAAGAATATATATATAGTAAGTAAAAAAAGTAATGAAACGAAATATACAGTACGTAAAAAAGATAATGAAATGCACACAAAACAAACAAAGTAGTATTGTAAGTAAACACTAAACAATATATAAATAAGAACTATGGATGCGAACAGTTTTACTGTGTAATATTTGAAAGACAATTTTAATTCGTTTAGTTATGAACAAAAAATTCAAGTTAAAAGTATGGGCAGACCAAAACCACAACTTAATTTGACCCAAACTACAAAGGGCAAATTTAGAGACTTTACAAGAAAATTTAAGGACATGTACGAAAAAAATGATTGGATTTTAGTTAAAAATTTGCATGTTCTTGATTTTGTGAACACCCTATGTTTCCGACCACGAGTCGCCACTGTTGTAGAGATCTATGGGATCCGTTTATGGCTCGTATCTTCGCTGCAAAGTGTATTTACCCGTTATATACGCCAAAGGCGGTCGCCTGGTAAGTATAGTGAGAAATGCCCGTAAGCATAATTTCATTTCTGTTTATCCTATAAGTCACACTAGATGGCTATTATATTTCTCAAAAATATGAACCCTACAAAAAGTCATAGTTTTGAAGAAAAAAGAATTAATTTAATTTTTGAAAAAAGATTTTGTTTTATCGAAAACTACTTCTTAATATATTTTATTCATTTTTTCTATATGTTATAGACACTTATACGAAGCCTTTATGGCTAAAACATCAAACTTCTACCTTTTCTAATAGGCACAGAAAAAAAATATTATTGTTTTCAACACTTCTTTTGGCCCCTAAAAGACACACCCGCCATTTTTGCATGAATAATGCTCATTTACCCTTTAATAACATACATTAATTTAAAAAATGTAGTAGGGGTATAACACGTTCATATAAAGGGAACTTGTCATACGTCATTATTATTTTGTGAGCCAGAAATTCTGCTAACTATAATAATAAATACGTTCTTTTTAGCAACCTATTCACGGGAAGTAAATTATTCATTTATTTCAAAATATCTATTTCGCATAAGAATTAAAAGAAAAATAATTCAGTTTCACGGTTAATCAATAATCACACACTAAAATGAAAGCATCAGGCACTCTTCGCATTCAAAACTTAACTGAAGTTGTTTCTTTTATACAGGTGACAGTACGACTGCTGAAACGCATCCGTATGAATATTTAGACATGTTCGAACAGCGAATGGCCAGTCACGAAATATTGCATTTGCTATTTGGAGGTCGCGGGGTTAAGAATCGCTGACCCATCTTTACATTTTTTTTTTAATAAAAGAAGTTGATGACTAGGGAAATTACAGATACGGCAATTCATGAAATCTCTAAATTTTTCTGTTTAAATAATAAAATATTTCTTGACGTCAATTTAACTAATATTTGATTCCTTAGGTTGGTTACCTAAGGAATTGCTCTGAATATTATAGGAAAAAAATGTTAAACGCACAATCATATTAGTGGTATAATTATAACGAGTAACTACAAAAAAAAATAATTAGTAACAAATGTAACATATGTATTTCGGAAGCATTTAAAGTATCTTATTCAAGAAGAGATAATATACATAATACATAATGCTTGCCAGACATGTCTTAATTGAAATAATTAATGGCAATTAGTAACGTCTAAAGAACTACAAACCTTCTAAATTTTGATGCATTAAAATTAATGTTGAAGTTAAAATAGTTAATGTTCCTTGCAACCTTAATACCTAAGCTCTGTAATTATGATATGATTTACTTTATCTTACAATTAGTATCAACAGCAGACGAAGGTTACCATGCATGTGCACATAACGCTAGTGCCTATAATTTTGTCTTCTTCAAGTTGTTTTTCAATCAGAATTTAAAGCAAATATCTTTTACTGATAATTCTTTATTAATTCCTTAGCACTTAGTGTTAACCGAACCTGCTGTAATGCCCCTACATATTTCAACATAACATAATGAAACAGAAAATCGTCACAAATGCCTAACAATTTCTCGGGTTTTAATTTTTTATATCGACAGTTTTAAAACAATGATTAATATTGTTGAAATAATCTAAATCATTCCTAAAATTATCACCTAACTAGTTAGTTAAGATTTTTTTAAATATTGTTGAATCAGAAGAATGTTTAAAGTCAGCTTCTTCCCGTTAGTTGTAATAAAACCGACAACACACATGAAACTAAATATATCCTAGTCATAAAAAAATAAGTTGGTAGTCATAGCATAGCACGTCAATGCATGTTGTTTGTACAGTAAATGCCACATGTACAGTTTTTATTGGTAAATCTTTTAGTATAAGTAAATGAGGTTGTTTAGTAAGTAATTATAAATAAGAAAGAGGAGAGAAAGGTTAGTTAATACGAAATATACATATAAGTAACACCAAGTAGCTGCAATTCCTTTTCAATTTTCTTTTCTAAAATTAATTAATTGTAATTCGATAATAATTAATAATTGTTAATAATAGCCAGTTATTTTGATGATAGACAGCTCAAGTAAGTCCCATAAACCAAGAAATCAGTGTAGGAGCTGGAGTACCGCAGGGTTCTCTTCTAGAACCACTGATGTGGAACGTCTTATTTGATGACATTACGTCCGCATTGTGTATGACCTGGCACTAGTGGTAGCTGCTAAGAATAAAAATTGACTTATAAGCAGAGTTAATTAGAACCTTAATAGGATTAATGAATAGTTGGTGGTAAATAATTGACGATTGTATAGCACCTGAAGAAAGGACATCTCTTTCTACATTGGAGAGATCAGGATGGTGCGAAGGAAATGCTTCAAGTATCTGGGAATAATCCTTGATAACCGATTGTACTTTGCACACATATCAAGTATGTTTGTAGAGAGGCGGAGGAACGTGCAATATTCCTTACTCGCATAATGCTCATAATAATAACTTAAGAGCTGATTGCTGAGGTTATTTTGATCATAAAAGTTCATATGAGTATATATCCAAAACGGTTTGTTTAAAGTTATTGAATGTTTAATAATAAATTATGAACTATGACTAACACGATATAATATCATAGTTGGTTCTTCAAAAACTATTGTGTTGAGAGGGAATTGTTTATTTGTCATTTCAATATTTGTCAATAGTTGTCAGAGTATTCATTCAGTTTATTGCCAGTTTCTGTTTTCTGAAATGAATTACACGAATGCTGAGATGTGTGATATGCATTTCGTTTACGGTCTTGCCAATGGAAATTCGCGTGCTGCTAGACGTCTTTATGAAGAACGATACCCGAACCGTATCATCCCGCATCATTCAATATTTGCCCGTCTTCACCAATGTCTTAGTGAAACGAGAAATTTTAAAAAAACGGACGACTGATAACGGGCACCCATCTACAGTGAGAACTCCACAAGTTGAAGAAATGGTACTAAATGAATTTGAGGAACATCCTACTACAAGCACCAGAAAAATTGCGTTTGCTTTAAACATTAGTCAGATCACAGTTTGGAGAATATTGAAAGATCAACTGTTGTATCCATATCACATTCAACGGGTGCAGGCACTTTTGCCGGCAGATTTTCCGCAAAGAGTGGCTTTTTGCCAATGAATGCAAATATTCTTCACCGATCAGGCTACTTTCTCTAGGAACGCGATTATTAATTTTCATAATAATCACATATAGGCCGAAGAAAATCCGCATGAACTAGTGAATGCCCGTCATCAACATCAATTCTCTGTCAATGTGTGGGCCGGAATTGTTGGAGATCACTTGGAGGTCCACATTTTTACCAATGCGGTTAAATGGCGAGGTATACCGCAATTTTATTGAAGAGGAGCTACCCTTACTGCTGAAAGAAGTTCCGTTGCAATTAAGATTACAAATGTAATTTATGCATGACGGTGCTCCAGCGCATTTTAGTTAAGTTACTACTACATTTATACATGAAAAAAAAAGTTCAGGTAGACTTTTAGCGGTCATCGGCAATTATCGACAAGCAGATTTTTACATGTACATGATCTCTAATGCCTCTAGTATAATGTCCAAAAAGAATCAGCTGCTCCTTTTTGCTCCTCTCCGAGAAAATCACATTTAATTGCGAGCAGGTCGAATAAAGTTAGCATTCGCGATTGTATTATGCAGTCGACAATGTATCTCGATATATCTATAGCTACATTTATATTTATGTGTGTTTATGTCAAATTGAATGTGTGGATATGTGTGTACTTGTATATAGCTATCTTGGTCTATTGATTTTTAATTTTTAAAGTCTTAGTTTTTAGAAGCATGTTTTTTTTTATTTCACTTATCTGCCCACGAAGTACACACATGTATAGGAAATAAAAGCCATATTTATTCTAAGAATGTGTATTTGGTATTTTTTTCAGATATACTGTAATCCTTAAACGGAAATGTAGATTTAGTTTGGAGATAACACATGCATTATGGAAAAATCCCCGACCAGCATCTACACGATACTGCCGACCTGAATTTGAATATGCGAAAGAAACTATTGAGAAAACTAATGTGGAAGTTAAAGCAGTGAACGATCAAATTCGGCAACTTCACGTAACAGAAATAATACTTCTAGAACGCCCCATTAGAGTGACTCATGAGTTACAATGCAACATTTTACAATACTTGATGCAAAAAGTTGCGCAAGCTATAACAAATAGATCATCAGCATCAAGATGCTACATACGCAAAGCTACCCCAAAAGAAATGAATAACCTGGCCCTTATTTATCAAAAACCTGTATCAAAAGAATGTTTTAAATTAGGTCTTTCAAAACTACACGCGCGTATAAATTTTATGGAATGCATATATTACATATATCATAAAGAATACCGATACAAAAATGGTCTGCTGTAACACTAGAACAAAAAATAATGACAGATAATACAAAGAAAAAGATCCATGACGAGTTTAAGAATGAGATGGGGATTAAATTAGATTTTGTGCAGCAAAGTTCAGGAACCAGCAATGATGGCAATACCGCTGGAAGGTTTTCTCAAAATCCTCAAATGACTGCAGATATAACAGGGGTAGATGTAGAACTAATTGAAAGATTTAGCGTAATTTTACAAGTAATAACAAGTAGTGCAGTAATTGATTCCGATAAATTTGAAAAGTACGCGCCTGACACTGCAGAATTATATGTAGCTATATAATTGGTACTATATGCCTGTAACCGTGCATAAAGTTTTAATTCATGGCAAAGATATAATAGACAGAGCTGCTTTACCTGTAGGATTATTGTCAGAGGAAGCACAAGAAGCCCAAAATAAAAATTATAAAAAGTATAGAGCCCACCATTCGCGAAAATTTTCTCGTAAAGCAACAAATGAGGACATTATGCATATGTTGCTGCTAACATCGGATCCGCTTATTTAAAATGTGAGACGTTTGCCTCCTAAAAAAAAAAAAATTGAATTTCAGGATGACGCTAAATATTTACATCCAAATGATTTATAGATTATACCCTCAAATTACTCTCTATGAATATCCAGTTGGTCTGGTACTGTGCTATTATTTTTAAAATGTTTGAATATGTATGCTTTTCGGTGTTTTTTAAACTGCTTAAAGTGCTTTTGCCATTTTTCTTGTTTTTTATATAGAAAATCATTAATTTAATTACTGCACTGATGTAGGTATGTGAATCCTATCTGATTTGTTTTAATTTTAAAAAATCTTTTCTTAATTACAATAATATTCATGTGTTCTAAAGTTCCTAAAAAAAATTAATTGATACATTCTAAATATGCTATATACACATATACTTACATACACACACGAATAACATACACATATATAAAGCTTTGTACATATAGGTTCAATTATTTTCATTAATTTCATTGCCGTTAGAACTTGACGGGAAATTTCTCTACCATTAGTAGTTAGTTCAGTTGTGTATTATTAAAAAGTATCTAACCATTTCTGTTTGTTTATAATAATGTTAAAACATTTTTAAGCATGGCAAACGGTTATAATAATTCTTCTGAATATTTTCTCATTTTCTGAATATTTTCCCGTTTTGTATTATTATCATTGCTATTATTATTGTTAATATTATTATACATATGTATATGTAACTAAAATAGTTGAAAAAAAACATTAATGAATAGAACTGCAATACCTAACATTATTTGAATAATTTATGTATTTCTGCCAATAATTACGTCATGATTTTATGCTTAATTTTCTTTTCTTTTATGCAATTCAAATCGCCTATATTTAATCTCATTATCCTGAAAAAATTATTAAAAAATTCCAATTCTATCAAAAGTTATAGATTTATTTCCGCAAAAGCGCGTTTCTGGACCACTGTGCGCCGTCTTCACGTAGCTGCTCCCTTTTCCACACATCATGATTTGAAACATCTAACGGCACAGGAAGACAAAGTCCGAAAAAACTTTCAGAATCGTATGTTTACACTAGATGACACATTTCTAGAGGGTAACCTACAGAAATTGCAGAAAAAAAAATCATCTCTATTCAAATCGAAAGCCGATTAAATACAATTAACTCAACCTAACGGCCACAAATATACCAGAGATATTTTAAAAAATATATTTGATAAATATTTTTCGTGGGCGGTTTTTGAATATATTTTTTATATTTTATCTAAATATAGATAAAACATACAATTGAAATATTTACTTCATATTTTAAATCAGTATAAGTTTGATATGTTTTAAAATATTTGTAAAATGTTATCTATATGAAAATTGAGATTTTTTTATGCAATCATACAAAGCTATTTAATTTGCCAGAATTAACTAAAATTATTTGTAGACAGTAACCTATATATGTTGGTTATTTGGAATGTATAACATCGATAACAAAAAGCTATATGAAACTTTTCCAGAAACTAAAAAGAACAACATACCTGGAGGTATCTAAAAGGGAAGAACTTGTTTCTTCACACTCACCATACAAGTTAATAATCAATAATGCCTCAAAAATATAATATCGTAGGTAAAATAAATAATTAAAATTAAAAATTTATTCTAAAGTTAGATAAAGTAGAAGTATATATCGTTCTGGATTATAAATTACATATATTATTGCTTTTGCTTGGTATGAATGGATGCACATAGCCGCTGCCTCGCTGCAACTATTTTAGCTCCTACGTAATATAATTACATTTTACGTAAACACAGATATATTAATAGAAGTTACAGCGCCCAACTTAGATACTAACTAAGTCATAATTTTAGATATATATTGTCTGATTTAATCTTTAAACTATCATTTTAAATAGGTACTTAATATGTATGCATATTTTACCCATTTTATATTATTAGTCCTGCGCACCAAATGTACAAAAGCAAAATTAAAAAAATATTTTTTTTATATGAAATAAATATTTACAGAATTGCAAAGCAAAATATTCTTGCAGAGTTAAGAAAAATATCTTGAGAAATCATTTGCAATAAAATACAATTAATCCTACATAAGATATATATTTGTAAAATGTATTCCTGATATATTTTATACATATTATCTTAATATAACTAATATTCAAAAAAGATTTAATATTTTCTAAATATTTCCGAAATATGAAATAAATATAGTTGGCTACTGGGTACTGTATACCGATATTACAATTTTGTTCCTAACAAATTGATCATATGATAAATATGTAGATCTAGAGGTAAGTGTAAATGAACACAAATTAATTCGGTGCAATTTATATTAAATATAGGTAAACTATCAATGAATAGAATAAATGCTACTGTTATTTGTAGTTGTATGTATTGATGATTTAGTTAGTTTAAAACTTATTTAATTATTTACTCTTTGTTGTGAGCATTTTTATTTGTGTTAACACCATCCCTGTACCTGCTCACTGTATTACCGAGTTCTTGAAGTTTATCTTGTTGGTCAGTAAATTGATTGATATTAGCTTTTTCGCAGAGACAATCCCTGACAGTTTCTTACTAGTCATTGCGTTTAAGCAGTAAAGTATTTGCCAAAATTATGCAACTGGTGCAATAAACTTAGAAAAGTAAGTTAAAGATTTTAAACTGAAATTGTAATAAACATTCTTAAATACTAAGGGTGGTCTTTCACAGCGTGAAAGACAAACACAAAAGAAAAAAAATGTGGCCCAGTTCATCCTTCAACTGCATTGTATTATCATTTTTTGATCGCATATGATTACAGCTGTTATCTACATTATTTTATTTACCTTCATATCTACACCCTATATTGATTGAGCGTAAAGATCCCAAATCTCCTTTTTTATTACAGTAACAATGGGTATTCGGCGTGAGGTTCTCAAGTTCCCACTGGGAAAGATACTAGCGTTTATACAGAACACCAAGCTGCTCGAGTGGAAATAAGAGACTTAATAGGGATAGTACAATGAGCACCTAGCTCAAGTACCCGGACTTTAGGTGTTCGCCCTAATTTAATGAATGAATGAATGAATCGGCATGAGTTGAATACATAGCAGATACTACCATTAAATGTATTTATGTATCTACCAGGTAAGGATCTTAAACTAATTGCTGTCATCAAAACGGCGACTCACCTAGCATCTTGTGTTCCTTCCGTGAACTGATTGATATTTGATCGTTAATATCTATAATTTCATATCCACAGAAACTCATGTGGACGACACCGTGGGCAACATGAATAGCCCACATATACGTAATCTAATAACACTGGTTAACAAGATTTTTGTCTCAAGCACAAAGATGCCTGATTCCCATATACTGCGTTCAAGCTATTGTGGTGAAACCGTGAACATTTGATCACCTGTAAAAATGCCAAAGAAATGTGTAAACCACCCCAGCTCTTTTTGCTACATTTTACATATCGAAAACGGTCTTGCACAGCTCTTCTTAAAAAGTACTATGAGCAGTGTTTCAAATGTAAAGTAGGTGATGAAGATAAAAGCTGGGCTCCCCATATTTCCTGTGTTACGTCTGTCAAGCTTCTTACAGCGTGGGTAAAAGGTAAACGACATATGCCTTTTGCTGTTCCTATGATTTGGAGAGAACTATCAGATCATATTACCGATTGCCGAAATGTTGTTCTTATACATTATTATTTTTAAATATTTAAAAAATGAGACATTTACTTACTTTTTTTACTTAAGAAAAACGATTTTAAACTTTTAAAAATCTTAAGTAACTCCAGAGTACAAATCACATATGCTAACTCAACTTTTTTGAGAGATAAATAAAATCCACACAAAAAAAACAAAATGAGGGAATTAAAATTGCACCTTTTGACAAAAGCAGGTAGGAAAAGTGGGGTGTTTTGCTTCCCACACCGTCCTACACAGGTAAAAATTTGACGGAGTGAAATAGGGAGTCTCCGTTTTGGAAATATTTTGTTCCAAAAAGGAGTTGCCATAGCTGAAAACAGAAAGTATTTCCTCGGTTTTATACAAAATCTCAATCAAAACGGAGAGACTGAATTTACTCCGCTTTCTAACACGATTTTCAAGAAAGAAATAATCTCCGTTTTCTCTCCGCATCTACACTACCGTATTTAAGTCCTAAATGTGAACAAATATCCCTAACATTGCATTATATTTTCTCCTTCACGGAGATGATAATTTGTTCACTTAACAGATGTTTCTATTTCTAATACCTCAACGCCAAAAAGGGAAAGGATACCTCCGATTAGGAACATTTGTTCTCCAAATCGTAACTGTTTCCCTAAACATTTTAATTAATTATTTCCACGTGGACTTACTTGCATAATAGGAGATAATTTTATCTAATACGATAGTAGTATTACGTACATATGGGCGAAAAAACATCCGTTATTCATTTTAATAACAGCAGTAGGAGTTAAAATTTTTCCATTTCGGAAACTTTTACATTTATTGCAAAATAGTAAAACTGCGTAAGAGAGACAAATTGGTCCTTAACGGATTAGGTTGTCTCGGTTAAAGATGTGTTTTCTCCTAAAGAAAGCAAAATTATCTCTGTATTCTATCCGTTTAGTAGCAAAACATTTAACTCCGAAATGGAGGCTCCATGAACGGATGGTCGCGAGGGAACACCGGAAAAGAGTTAAAACGGTGTTAGATTCAACTCCGTATTTTTACCTGTGTAGCAACCGTCCTAGCAACAAATGAACATTAATCTCGCTTTTCTTTGCGTTGCTTTTCGTTATCCATCTCGTTTGAGACTTATTTTCTTTTAATTTCTACACAACTTTTTTTCAATTTTTTGCTTTTTGTGTTCAGAATTTTTTGATTCCTTCTCCTTCTGACTAACTCGGTGGAATGGAGGTTATACGTTTCTAATCAAACATTTTTGTCGGTTTCTTTTATACATTCTCTATTCTAGGGCATTACAGCGGCTCTCAATCTCAAGAAAGTATAAATTAAAATTACACAAAAAACATAAAATTAATAATTGGGTATATTGTTACTTACACTTACCTGTTTTTTTTTATTTTCAATGTCGCTTTAGACCTTTAAATATCTATAAACACAATATTTCGTACATAAAAATCTCTGGTATGGATTTTTCATTTACCGAATTTAACGATAAGTTTATCGAACATCTTTTGGTCAATTTACCGGTTAACCGATAAACCGGTATACAATCCTTACCAACAAACTATTGGGCTCACATAAAGTCATAGGTCGCAACATGAGTCAAAAAATATACCTTTTAGACTCCCACTTGGATTTTTTTCCCAAAAAACCTTGGAGCAGTCAGTGACGAGGCAAAAGATTTCACCAACAGATTCTAGTCATGGAGAAGAGGTACCAAGGCAAATGGAGCCCTGCTATGCTGGCAGACTATTGCTGTATGCTGAAGAGAGATGTTTGTGATGCAAAGTACAGCCGAAAGTTATATATCAGCACATTTTCCAGGTAAATATATCACTTTGTCCGTCATTTTTCCATGATTTATATACATATAATATATACTTTCACAAAATTTCATTACTTTGTCACTCTGAAACCCTGCCTGATAGAAAAATTCTGAAAACAGATATGAAATAAGTGTAAAAAGTACCATCAAGTTCACCCACTTTACCTCGTGGGACAAAATAAATCTGAAATTTTGTTGACCAATGTCATTTATTTTGGCCAAATAAACAAATAATAATAATTCATTTTATTGGCTCATAACTAAATACAAATACATATATCGTATGATGTATATAAACCAAAAGGACTAAATCACCTAATGGTGTTCTTCCTTTTTCCTTGAGGGCGAAATTTTTATAATTTTTGGCCGAAACGATCATTTCCTTCATCTCATACTCTCAATTTAGTCATCCATCCTTCTAAGCTCGATTCTTCTTTAACTCATATCCACTCTTAATTTTATTTTACACAGAATCAGGTTTTTTTTTATTGCCGTTTCTTATTATCAACTAAATATTTATTTAAGTAATAATTGTAAAATTGTTCGACTAAACTATTCCAAGAATGAAATAATTTGAGTTAGGGACTAATATCAACTGTTTTTAAGCCAAAGTTGGGCGTTTTTTCATAAGGTAGAAATATGCTTGTTAAACCAGTATTTGATACAAATATTTTTTCTTAGCATCTAATAAATGTTTCTTTGCCGCTATTTAAAAGAATAATTTATTTGGATTAATGCATATTTATTTTTATTATACGACAAAGAAATCTTTCTTTAGCGTTACAATATATTAAAATAAGAACCAGATGCAACCAATATAGATTTCTCAATCGTACAAAATAACCGCCAAATTTATACTATCGTTTTCAGTGTCGCAGTATCTACACGAATCAAACTCTATTCTCTACTTCTCATATGGAACTTATACTCATGGACGTGACTTACCGTCCTTTCGTAGGATTGCGACCTGTTCTAAGCGGATTATCCCTCACCCTAATCTTCAAGAAGTGGCTGGCGAATCTGTTAGTTATATCTTTCGTCTTTTATTTTCGTTTCCTCGCGCACTGACCTGTTAAGTCCCGCCGCATCGGACTCAGTACGCGTTGCGTCACGGGGCAATTTTTTCACGTCCATTACGGCGAACGGCGACGCGACGCCATAGCCCATACATCGGCTCGAACGAGGGCAGGTCGTCGCGAAAAACGTACAAAAAAGAAGAATTTTCGCAGACACTGCAGCAGAGTGCATAGTGGCGGCCCGGGAACATGCGCATCTAGCTTCCATCGCTCGTACGCGACGTATGTGACTAGTTCGATCTCTCTCAAACTGCTGCGGAATTGTCTGTTTTTGCCGGCGCGTTCTTGCGGATGCTGTGTAGCGCATTTGTTCGATTAATTCTGCAGCGTTACAGGTTAAAAGCGGTGCAAACCGTGCACGTATGCATGGCGCATATATGGGGGTTTGGATTTGGAGAACAGAAACTCCGCAATGAAGACGATAACTTCTTTAATGTGGTTCCTATACAAATACTTATCTCTGTTTCTTAGAAAGTTGCTATAATACCACTTAATCTCTCATTTATATCGTATATTTTTTATGGAAATGTACACTGTTCCACTTTAATAAAGTAACAAATAGATTAAACATATAATTTTTTCGTCGATCTTGATAAACTTCAATGCTTTTTTTGGCGCATGCAGAAAAATGTTTGTTGAAATTCTATTGTAATTGTAAGGAGTATTTATACTATTCATGTCATTTTCAACATCATTGCTCAAGAGTTGTTTACATAGTACTTTTGGATTTTTCAAAAGCCTTCCATTCCGTAAATCACGAGTTGCTTCTTAATACATTACGGGCAATGAATTTTGATGGGAGCGTTTTCTTTATGGTAGACATCAATGCGTGAAATTAAATAATGTTATTTCTTCATTATTAAAAATATGCCGCGGTGTGCCTCAGGGATCAGTTTTAAACCCTATTTTATTTTCACTGTACATATCAACAAGATTAGATTAGATCAGATTAGGATTGGGATGGTCTATGCGACCTTTTCAAATCTATTGTGATCTCTCTTTTTCTGGACGACGCTCTCTAATTTTGCCCTCTCAATGAGACTTATCATCTTTGACAGCGGCCTCTTTGTGTAGCTGCTAGCTGTCGAGTTCTCCACACCCGTTACTAGAAACCTTGTCATCGCCAGACCTTCACATTGGCACAGCACATGAACTGGTGTTTCTGCCTCCTCTTGGCAGAATCTGCAGGTTGCGTCATCTGCCTATGTTGGCCTATGTTGTACATACGCCTATTTAATTTACAGTGACTAGTCAGCAGACCTTTTATCATTTTGACAGTCTTCCTGTCTTAATTCAGTGGATCTCTAGTAAAATTAGGCCTTTGTTCCTTTAGGAACTCTTTTGCCTGTCTCAGTCTCGCTGATGTTTGCCACCACTCTCTGGGCTGATTATGTATCCATTCATTGATGATTTTTTTTTAATTTGCGATTTGGTAATGCCGAAAGAAGGGCCGGCCCAGGCCAAAGTTAATTTTCTTTGGGTGCCCACCTCATTTAGGGCGCTTCCGCAGTCTCAAATTAGCTTAGAATCCAAACTTACGGAATTAATTGCTTTAAGTGTGGACTGACTGTCAGAGAAAATAGCGACGCACAGTGTGTTCAGAACGCGAAAAACGCGATCGAAAATCATATTTTCAACTTCTTCGTAGAAAGTTCAAATTGCAGTAATTTAATCTTGAATAGTTGCTCCATTTGCTGATGTAAATAATATGCATCTTATTTACATCAGTTTTTCTATGTTTGCTTTCAAAGTTCAGTAAAATTGAGACGTTATTGCGTATAGAAATTAGGGTGTAATTAAAAAGACTGTCCCATAAGGAAATGGGCTTATTTATTGATGTCATTATAATATTGTTATACATTGCTAAGTTTATTATTAAGTCGCATTACTTACTATTCGATAATGTTTACCTGGTAGAAGAAAATTAATTGTTTGTAACAGGCAATCGGATTATATAAATTTTCCCTTAAGTAGAGGATTAAGGTTAGTTCTACACAACTCTACACGGTAATTACCTCATTTATGCGTAGATTAGGTATTTGGCTTTGTGAATTCAAGAAAATTAGCTGCCAATATTTGCCTATTCAGCACATATAAAAGAAAACCCCACTTGGGACCCGATCAGTTGAAACTTAACTTTGACTCGAAACTTTATGCAGATTATTCTGTGCGCTATTTTCGAAATTTCTGACGTTAGAGTGGTTGTAAAAGATTGTGTTTTTGTTGCAATAGTTTTTTTGAAAAGTTGTAACATAATGGACGCGAAGAAAATAAGTCGATTGGTATTACACGAAGTCGTTATGAAGAATGATGATAAATCGACTGAAAGTAAAAAACGAGCAGTGTATCGATTTGTACTGGATACATACGGGCTTGCCGAAGAAGATAAATCAAGCAAAAATATTTTGTATTGGCTTGAACACATGTTTTTCGAAGATATTTTCAATATTGGAAATCGTCCAATAGAACATCAAGTATTTTTGAGGCTAATTGACAATGAAAATCATGTATTATGGCAAAATCCCCGATCATCTTCTGTTAAATTTTGCAGACCTTTAAGAATGCAATTGGTACGTGAAACTGAAAAACTCGCTAAAAATAAAAAATTGTATATATCTAACCAAATCGATTTATTTGAACCTTTTGTGTCTGATAAATGCACAATAAAATTTTTGCTAGAATTAACTATGGTTGATGGAAAAATATGTAACGCTCTTGCTGATTCCTCTGGGATGAGATATTATATATGGCGTGCAACAATATCAAAAATGAACAATTTGGAATACATACAAAATATTCCTGAACAACCAGAAATATTTCAGTTTGGCTTATCTGTCTTACATTCGTACATAAGATTTTTTGAGTGCTTGTTACACATAGCCTATAGATTAGATATAAAAACGTGGAAAGTTACACAAGCGGACAAACCCAAACTAGAAACTAGGAAACTAACTATTCAAAACTCTTTTCGCGAAAAAATGGGACTTATTGTTGATATTTCTAAACCAGGATTTGGTACAACAAATGATGGTAATACAGCTAGACGATTTTTTGCAAACCCTAAATTGTCATCTGAAGTAACGGAATCAATGAAGATTTAATTCATAAATTTGGAGCAATTTTAAAAACAATAAATAATAATCTAGTCATTAATGTAAATAATTTTCGAAAATCTTGTTTAGATAAATAATAAAAAATAAATAAATAAAAAATACGTTGAATTGTACAATTGGTATTATATACCTACTTCAGTACATAAAATTTTGTTTCATGGGGCTTCGGTCATTAATAACGCAATTTTACCCATTGGTAAATTATCAGAAGAAGCACAGGAAGCAAAAAACAAAGATGTGAAAAAAATTCGTACACATTTTACGAGAAAATCATCAAGGGAGCTACGTATTAGGACTTGTTTTGTCCATTAATATTAAGTTCTGATCCATATTTAAGTTTACAACATTTAACTGATTCTAGAAAATGGCAATTGGTTTCGGATATTTTGGAGTTAGTAAATGTTATGGGGGAAGAAGATACTGCACTGGATATATCATCTGAGTATTTTTCCGATTCTGATTAATTATTCACAAAATATAAAATGTAATTGTTTCTTTTCAATTTTTGTTTTGACTAAGGGTGTTGCTGTTCATGTATAAAAACATTTTACTGAAGCAAAAAGGCTTAATTTTGTATTTTGGACAAAAATTTCTACAATATAATTTGAAGATGATTTAAGGATTGTTTTTTTATTAACCAAGTACAAACTACTAAACATGTCAAATTTAATGCATTAAGGGGTGCTTTTGACAAACAAGTACTTCGAATTTGCAAACTAAACTGTATAATTTGTATAAAAAATATTCTTCGTACTTGTATTAAGTGATATCAATTTTTCGTATTTAAGGGTTGTATTTGGGTAGGTTTTACAAGTACGGGTTTTTTATGTATAATTTCAGAGTCAGCATACCCAAAAACATAATCTTACTCAATTTTTAAGGTAAAATTTGTTAAAACTAATGACTAAACAATTTCGATCGCGTTTTTCGTGTTCTGAACCACTGTGCGACGCTTTTACCTGGCTCGGTACATCTTCCTATTTCTCGGACACAATGGTGGATTGCAGCAACCTCAGCTTGAAACACCGTTATGTCTTTGCTGAAGCTTACTGAAAGAGCTTTTTTAGGCTTCTTAGCATATATTCCAGGTCCAACGGCGTAGTCCGTTTTAGAGCCGTCTGTATACCAGTTTGCCCTTACTCCCTCGTAATAATTAGATACCAGTTGCTTCCACCACTAAGAATTTAGGATTGACGATGGACAATACGTTATGATTCCGCATGTGCACGCATGTTTAAGATATATTTCCATGGAATCAGGACATATGATCACATTTCGTATAATTTAAAAGACACGAATTGGATGAATATGAAAAATAGACGAAAACTGAAAAGTTTGCCCGCCATATCTATATAATAAAATAAAATTTCGAACTCATATACCTCAGCATTCGCTTCTGTGGTTTTATATCGCCATCATTACACACTTTATTAATGAAAAGCTAAACAATTAAAATTCATCCTAAATCCTGTGCCTCAACGAAAGGTACTGCACGAGGCTATCTATTCTAAGTACTATATGGATTCCATAACAATTGAAATGTTCCTACTCTAATTAAATAATATCCCTATGAATACTAATAATAATGACCGAAATATAATAGATCGATCAGCAGGAGAACTCCAGACCTTGTTGCTGATACCCAGCAAATTATTATTATCCTTCTTAGTTTGGAAGAGGCAATCTCCACGTCCTTTCAATTTCAATAGCTGTGCCGTCTCCAGGTAGCTCCTCGGCTCTTCGCAGAGGCGCAATATCTACCCCAAAATTTAACAATAGGTTGATCCTAATTACTCTAATGAACAATATATTATTAAATTAAAGATTTACATTTATTTTATACACCCGTACTATGCTAATAATTTAGCAGCAATTATGACCACTAAGAAGTATGAATATCCATTTATAATCCGTACCGTTTTATCTAATTCTTTAAACAATATTAATAAAAAATTCCAACTATTCGAGCTTCTCAGAGAAAGTTCATAGTTCGACGACCAATATGGGACGTATGGTGTCTGACGTGGACTTTCTAAATAAGGTAATAAAGTGGTTTGTAGGACATCATCAACATAACGTATAGCTGTCATACTGCCTCGAATAAGGAGAAGTGGTGATCGGGTACCATAGGCAATAGTCCCCCAAACCATTACTCTAGAAGTCCTGTGTACATGCTTCTCACAGGCAAAACCAATATCACGTTGCTCTCCACGCCAGCGTCGTATCCTTCTACGGCCATCGCGCATACCTAGACAGAATGTGAGAAGGCTAATATATTTAAATTACGAATGTTTCTCCATGACTTTTTGTACCAACAAGTATCACATTATCAATTATGATATTTGAAACCCAAAAAGGTTTGAACGGAGAATTTTGTTAGAAGTAGTCAAAATGATATAATTAAACAAATTAAATTATTAAAGCAGTGCATAAAACTTTTTTCTTGTTTTATTTATAATACATTTTGCAGTTAATTTCTATGTCTATGTAAATAGTAAGAAGGGACAGAGGGAGTCGTGGTGGTGGAGTAGCTTATGTACGTTAAAAATAATTTAAAATTTAAATTACTTAATATTGTGAGAGCAATTGAACAGCTTTGGATCTCCGTTAAATTGAATGAGAAGAATTGCCGCTTCGGGGTTCCTTATAAACCACCTATTTGTAATCTCTTTATTAATGAATTGGAAACTAGCTTATCTGTATTCCTTCCTGAAAGTGATGTTTTGGTATTGGCGGAGGATTTATATTGATGTAAATAATTATGATAGTTTGGCATCCATAGCTCTCTCAAGTGCGTTAACGGTTTTTGATTGAGTTCAAGTTGTTGGGACAGCGACGCGTATCACGCCCTCCACTTCGACACTTATTGATCTCGTTTTTATTTCGGATAAAGGATTGCTTATACAATCTATTGTTGAACCTGTGCCTCATATTTCAGATCACGATCTTGTGATTTGTTCTCTTGATTTTCAAGCTAACGAAGCTGTTTCACATCCACGTATATATCGAACGTTAAGATATTTTGACATAAATACCTTTCAAGAAGATCTTTATAGTATACCGTTTTATTATATGTTTATGTATATGCCATGCGTCAATGATAAGATTGAATTCTTGAAAAATTTTGTATTTTTAATATTTATTCATAAAAAGTAGGCTGTGGAATGATTTTAATAACTAAAATAATATTAGTGTGGACAAAAATATGTCCCAAAATAGCGAACAACTTTTCTAGACTTTTATCTGCCAAAAGCAATATAGTAATTTAATAAAATTAAATAACATATAACAGAAACAAAATTACATTAAATGTTCGATATAGCCCTTCTTGTTCAACACAAACTTGCAATCACGTTGAAAATGATTCATTAACTTTCATTAACATGTTGCCATTTATTGTGCAAAATACGTCACGAATACGATTCATCATGTTTGCTTTTGTTGTTGATTGTCCTAAACTAAATTTTTTACATGTCCCTATAGAAAGAAATCTAATTTTGTTAATTTGCACCATTCCATTTTAAATAGGAAAGTTGATATCAACGCCCTGTATACTAAAAGTGCTATAAGGTTAAAAATATTTTCTTGAAATAGATCATAGTCGACCATGACCATTGTGTAAGTTTCATAATCAATTTCCTACTAGAAATTCGAAAAATTCTTATGACCGAGTTCGGTGGAACACCTGTATATTCGACAAACTGGTGCATTTATACCAGTTGGAAATCAAGTCATAGTAAAATAATTATTCATAGAAGTATAATAAATGACTTGGGAAAATTATATTAATCTTGATGATAAAACAATTAAGGAATGTTTAAATTATTATAGTAAAACTGGATTCTATACGATTAACAAAAATGGTATTTGTTTTTCAACAAAATTATGTAATCACGAACCATTTGGTGAATATAAGAAAAGATTGAAAACTGTTGATAGAAATACTATAATCTATTGCGTGTTTATATTTGTGAAACAATGTTTTCTTTAAAGGCATGGGTGGTTGACCAGGAATTTATTTATTATCTATTGCTTCAATAACTTTGTTTAAAATATTCCCTAAAACAGATCCAGCAACTCCTGCTAATACGGGAATTAAAAATTGTAAATATCCTGGCTTTTATTCCATCACCTTCAACTACATATTTTTGATTTGTCTTGTAAAATGATCGATGAACCTTTCTTAAATGTAAAATTCATTTATATCAACAAAATTATAAGAATATTTATTATACAATAATAATAAACAATCAACAGTAATTCATTGGTTTATAATTTATAATATTTATTGATTGGACAGATTTCCCCAACCTGTTGATTCCGCACTAGAACTTGCAGAAGACGATTCGTCACTGTAACAGTTTAACTTATACCAAGCACTAATGTAATAATTATTAATACATACCTCTGGATCTTATTCAAAAAAAAATAATCGCTCCTCGCGACTATGAAATAATATTCTTGCGTTTTCTTGATTCTGCTGTATTAATACTTCATTTATTGTACTGGAATCAATTGAAGCTCCGTTAATATGAAGAGCTAAGCCACTTCCCGGTGTGTTATAACTATATATAATTATGAAGTTATTTTGCCGATAATATACTAGGCGTACATTAATCAGCGGACCGTTATTAATACTGGCGTATAGATTATCAAATGTCATTGTATTCGTTTTTGCATTGAAAGCCTTACTAAATTTATATTTTATATATTTCTCGTATCTTTCCATAATTTTTGTGAGCACAAAAAGATACAAATGTGACTGCTTCTTATCCAGGGCCATTGAAATAAATCTGGACCAACGTTTCTTGTCTAAAGTCAAACCAATAATAACTATATATTCGAGTTCTTACATTTTATATACATTGCTTAGTTCACAAAGATCATTAAGAGGAATATAAAATAATTAGTTAGCAAAGATTGTTTACAATGCTGACTAGTACACAAATATAATTTTATAACAAATAGTATTAAAATATTTAAGGTACAAATAACAATTTACAAATGATTCATAGAAGATGTTTAAAATATTGACTCACTTACTATAAGTCTTTTTTAAATCCCATATTTATAAATTCTAAAACACAGCGCGTTTGACAGTTTGATAATGTCATAAAAAATTGTTCCACCGCCTACCTTTTATAAATAAATGTTGTTTGTGACAATTTCTAAAAATATTAAATTATCTCAGAAAGTATAAGTGTTACATATACCCTACCCCTAATAACGGTGAAAGACTATAAAAAAGTTCAAATGATGAAAAAAAAATATATAGGGTGTTGAATTAAAAATAACAAAGTAAAAGCCGTTTAAATATCACACAAATTGATTGCTTCTGGAGACCACCCTGTATAATTTTACCAAATAACATTCAATTCATAAGAAAGACCTAAGCTTTCCTAAGCTACTCAGCAAATTTTAGAGTTTAATTGTTAACGATAATACCGGACAAAAAATTCAGTTGCATGTTGAAAATTTCATGTAAAAAGATAAATAACTTGGCAATCTTGCATTCGAAATTTGAAACGAACATATGTATTTGTAGCATTCATTCATTACAATAAATAAACATGCTTAAAAAAATAGGTATGGTTTCATTTGAAAAAATTAAGTTGAGTACGGTCCTGGAAAACTGATACACCCCGTGAACGTGAAAATATTTTTAGAACGCGCATTTCTTCCGTCATGTATTATGCCACATTGAAAAATCTTTTGTGAGAGATGTTAAAGTCAATAACGACCGATATCGGGCTATTGACTCACCCGGTATATTTCAATACTGCGATTGCAAACAACAAAAGCTGGTCCTGTACCACCTTCATTCTTCGATCTATGCGCCAAAATTCCTAAACTCTCTCCAGCAGTGTATGATGTAGATACTTTATTTATCAAAACCTAAATAATTACAATTTATTCTAAACCACCTAAAGGAACTACACGAGGCTACCTATTCCTACTATATGGATTCAATAACAATTGAAATGTTCCTACTCTAACTAAATAATGCTAATGAAATGTGATTTTTAATAATAATAACAAAAATGTAATAAATCGGTCAGCGATCAGTTGTTATTACACTGTTGAAAATATTACGGTGTTGGTGTTAATTTTGCGCTAGTCAAATATTTTAGTGTTGATTTTTACAAACTTTGCCAGACGAATTGACTACGGGTGTGTTCGCGGAGCACGCTACCGCGCTACGTAACGCTAATGCTATTCTGGCCGTCCGCGGAGGTTTTAGAGCGTTGGCGCTATCGAGCTCCGTGAACAGTCGTAGTCCTTTGTTATTATTATTGTAAAATTAAAGATGGCCGACGATAGACGCAATGTTTTGAATGTGGTGGCGGCGGGTTTGCAAATAATGAACCAGTTGATTGATTCGTCTTCATCATCAGAAAGTAGTGAAGACGAAGAATTACAAGCATTGGAACGCTTGATGGAGTTCATAGAAGAATGGTGGTCCGAAGGATTGAGAATTATGTGAACAAGTGTTGCCGGCATTAAGTGACCTGGAATTTAAGTCACATTTAGGTATTTATTTATATTAATAATAATAATAATAATACACGTATTAAAGCAATCGTTTTATTATTTACTTATTAAATTCTTAGTACCTGACAATTTTATCTAATCATTTCAGAATGTGTAGAGAAACTTTTGATTATGTGCTTCCTATTATTGCGCCAAGGCTTCAAAGGCAGATTCCAGGAACTGCAATGATTTCACCAGAGAAGCAGTTTCTTATTGCCATCTGAGACTGGCCACACCTGATTCATTAAGGTGAGTGTATTTTTCTCTTATCCCTTAATCTTTCGTGCCATCATGTGTGCATATCCTCTGCTTATGTTTAATTGTGTTACAGATCATTATGTGAAAGGTTCAACGTTGGAAGAAGTACTGCAATGTATGTAACAAGACGTGTCACAAGAGCACTAACTGAGTTGTCACCAATTTTTATCAGATGGCCGACGGGAGATAAGGTTCAACAAATATGGGCTGGATTTGAAGCGGTGAGTTCCTTTCCTAAAGTCGTAGGAGCAATCGATGGAACCATATAAATATCCCTGCCCATCAGAAAATCCAGAATCATATGTTAATCGGAAAGGATGTCACTCAGTAATTCTTCAGGTAGTAGAACCCTTGCCATAGGTAATTGACTTGTATCCTTGTAACATTATGTTCTACTTTGTAGGCCGTTTGTGACCATTCTGGTCGCTTCCTTCATTGCTACGCAGGCCATGTGGGCTCTGTTCATGATCAACGTGTCTTTCGTCTGTCTGAAGTCCATGGCTACTTAGGGGATGCAGAAAAATTTCATGATGATTGTCATATAATTGGTGACTCTGCTTACAAGTTACATGAGAATTTGTTGGTCCCTTATCGTGACAATGGCCATCTGACGGAGCGACAGAGGAATTATAATTTCTGCCATGCATCAGCTCGGATAGCCATTGAGAGAGCTTTTGGTTTTCTAAAAGGACGATTCCGCAGCCTCTTGACTGTACTACCCATGCGGAAAGTTGATTTAATCCCTGCCCACATTATTGCTTGCTGTGTTTTACACAATATTTGTTTACTTAGGGGTGATGACTTACTCATTGCAGTGAATGAAGGTGATGCTGATAATGTGCCTCCAAATGTGCAGCAAGATGCTGCGCAGGTCGGTGCAGTCAAAAGAGACTTAATATGTCAGAGGCTTCTCATGAGGGCTGTGTGAATTTAGTGGAAACAAAAAGGCTTTAGAACTACACGTTAACTACAAATAATAAAACTTCTTTTTTATAACTTGTATTATATTAATAAACAATAAAATAATTAGAATGAAAGATTAAATTTTATCAATTAAATTGCCTATCATTTTTAACATTTCAGCTTGCAATTCTTTCTTCACTTGCATTTTTTCTTGATGCCTCCTCTCTCGCTTCTCTTCTGCCAATCGCCTGCTTTCTAAAATGGCCTCAGCTATGTCGGAAGTGGAGGTTTTCCTTTTTCCTAAAAAATGAATAGTTTGTGAAAGTACTGAAAGCACAAAATGAAATTCTAAATGGTACTTACGTGTTGAACTGGGGCTTTTTATGTCATGCTCTAGCCTTGGTTCTATATTTGTACCGGCATGGCCTTTGGCAATGCCGGTAGATGAAAGGGTGGCTACCGGCTGCATAAACGGTTTCTCGCCGAACACACTCTCCATAAGCTAATAAATAAACATAAACTGGTTAAAATGAAAGTACATAAAATTCAAACATACTTCCAAGTATGGCCATGATCGGAAATTATTTCCCGATTTCCCATTATGGTCCCTAATGGATTTATACGTTCTTTTCATGCCATTAAATTTGGAAAGGCATTGTGGCCCGGTGACTTTGTACCCTTTCCCTTGCAGAACCTGGGCAATCCTTTCCCAAACCTTTTTTTGGCTTACACGCCCCAGAGGTTAAATTTGATTGCTCCTTGCGGAACTCCTCCACCAACAACAGAATGGCTTCGTGAGGCCACTTGAAACCTGAAAACACAAGATATGTGCAAATCAACTATTTGCTAAACACAGAATTAACACGGAGTAAGCTAAGATATTGAATATTTATGAATCCTTACCATTTACCGTTGATGCCTCATCAACGTTGTTAGCACTATCATCCGCACTACTTATTAGCTCGCTGCTTGAGGAGCTGCCAGCACCTGTAATTAAATTTGTGCAAATGTTATAAGCTTTACCAAATTTACAACAACCAAAAGCACATAACCGACAATACATACTTGGCGAAAACGGACTACCTTTGGACAGTTCCAGCAATTGTGTGGCAAATTCCAGGTCTAAAACATACAAGTATGATAGGGTTAAATTAATTACTCCGAGTATCAAACAAATTATGATAGAATAGCATTAATTGTAATTAAATAAAACGGCAACAACTTACCAGTTTCCGCGCGTTGCGCATCGGCACTCGAAACTAAAATTTCGGTTGTCTCCTCCGTATCTGGATTAAATAGACGAAGCAACGAGGACATTTTCTTCACCTAACAATTTACATATGTAACTCTAACAATTATAACAACTTCACCAATAACAATATAACAAACAACAACATTTAAACCACTAATCACGAATCACACAACCGTTCATCGAGCTTTCGTTGTAACGAAATGGCGCTAACGCTTACAACTGCTCTACCTGGATGAAATTTGCATTTCATAGCGTTAGTGATGACGTACGTTCCAAAAACAATGATGTCATGCAAGCGCTTGGTGCTAGACATTGCTCCGCGAACGACTAGTAGTACCAAATCGCGCAAAAAGCGTGCTCCACGAACACACCTACATGTGTTTAGTAGAACAAATTACTAAATTGGTGTGAATTCTTTGTTCAGATATGAGGATTTATTATTTTCCTCTAGACATTCAGAAGCATCAACCAATAGAATTTTCCTCGGATAGAAATATAGAAGCCCCACCTAATCTAATACAGTATTGCATTATACGCACCACCTGCATTCACGTGTATCTGTTTTCGAGTTTGTTTCTGCGTATTACATATCCAAACAAACCACCAAATGTGACTGACCTGCAAAGTGTAACCTTGTGTTATTAAATGTTAATTCCAGTGGGCATAAAAAAATCAACATCTTAAAGATGTATTGGGAACAACTATTTACGTAATTAGTTCAGATTTGAATCAAAATAGCATAAACATTCACTTAATTTTATAATGTTCTCAAAAATCATTTTTAAAATTAGTACGTTTAGTTGAACCAAAACTTTTGAATGAGTGGTTCTGTATATTTATAATTGAGAAACGTCTTAAAGAGAGAATATTTATAGCACTAAGAATGGGAGTTGCATATTAAAAAGACGTTGTGTTTAGAAAACGGTGTTAATCATCCATAGATCGCATTCATTTAGTTAAACCAGCTAGTAAATTTGTCTAGTCTAAATCAAATAAAATGTGACTAGAAGTATATCATAATTCCACGTGTTAGTTGGACAAAATAACCCCTTAGCAATAGGCAATACTTGACTATCTTTGTTCGTCAAATTTAAACTTCTATAGTTCTCGACAAAATAACACGAAAACAGTGTGGACCTCTCCTGCCTATTAAATTAGTCAAAAAAGTGTTAAAATTTTCAACAGTGTATGTTTGCGCCCGTAAAGCGACTTAAGTTATCTCCCAGCATTCGCTGGGGAGTAAGGAAAACCACGGTAAAACCTTACTCTAAGTGTAGAACTGGGAAGCAGCCCCAAGTCTCATTGTTGATAGCCAGTATATTATTGTTATTGTTATCCTTCTGGGTTTGAAAGAAGCAGCTTTCGGGTCCTTTCAATTCCGATAGCTCTGTCTTTGTATGATGTAGACAGAGGAACGTTGAATCATCAACAATAAAGCACGACCGGCGGGAAAGACACATGCGTATTTTAACCGTTTACTTTGCGAGATTATGTCTATATCCGATTAAGAAAAATGGGAATAGTTTTGTTTATTTAAAGAAAAAGGTACTTAAAAGTTTCTCATTTAATCTGCTCTTCAAGATTTAAAAGTGTTTTACAACGCAAATAGATTGTTCTCGATATGTGATTCTATACATTTACATTCCACTTACTATTAGATCTTATTCATCGAACAAATCTTCAAACAATGACTTGCACGATTATAACGGTTCTCTAACAAAGAAATTACAGATAGCTACGTCCGTATATCAACGGTTTTGAAATCTAATATCAACCACATACGCGTAGATACTTGCAGATCGTTTAAGATAAATTAGCACTCCAACGATACACTAGACAGTAGATACTAACTAATCTGGATGAAACAATTACGAAATCAATCCTGTAAATTCCTCGAGTATTGCTCGCTATTGGAACAAGCGTATAGTTCACGCACTTAAACGAAGAACGTCAGTAGAATCCTTTTTTCTTTTAATCGGAACCGTATGTTAATGGACTGGCAGACAAAGGTGGCTACTTATATACGACAAGTATGCATAAGTATACATACTAAACGTATCTGGGAACAGTCATCGCGTAATGAACGGTATCGAAGACACGCGCAACAAGCCGATTGTATCGCGTATGTCTTTCATCGAGATAAATTCCTTTCTCTCCTCCAATGGACTCGTTAAAGGCGAATGCCATTCCGTTGACGCACCAATAAATGAATACTTTTATGTATGGCGTAGAGACGTAAATTTTTACGGACCTATATGGATTTAGATTCAGTATATACATAGAAGAGGGCAGTGAGGATATGTTCATGTATGGTGATTCATATATAAATGCTCATTTGCAGTAAAAGTACTTTAAAATAATGAAATCTTAAAATCATTTAGTTTTATGGCGAAAAGATTTCAACATGGTAAAAACTGCTCTTATTATACAGTGACCGGCATATGGGAATTTTATTGTCTTCGAATTTAGTAAATCTTTTTCTTGTAAATTACCTCTGCATGTCTTTAAACTAAAACGATACTCATCAAATCTGCCGAAGATTTGTTAATTGTATACGAGGTAGGGCCAAAAATATAGTAAAAGTAAAGCACTTAGTTTTTAGGTTTAGAAGATTCTTTTGTTAAATTCATGGCTATATCTAAATACGAAGTCTCCGATAATTTTAGCAAGAAATAAGGTTTAGTCATCTTTTTCGGAATTATGCTGTACCTTCACAAAATTGATCGAAATCATACATTGTACTTATAAAAAGCTAAACAATTACAATTCATCCTAAACTCAGCACTCCGCTTAAAGGTACATTTGAAGAAAAAAGTATGCGAATCTAGGCGAGCGAGAGAGAAAATGTCGGGTCAGTATAGGTATTATCGTACTAATTGTTAGGGTAATTTTTTTCTTCAATTCCACTACGCGAGGCTACCTAATCTAAGTACTATATGGATTCCATAACAATTAAAATCTTCCTCTAATTAAATAATTTCGCTATGGTTATTAATAATAATAACAAAAATATAATAAACCCGTAAGCTATCAGCTATTATGTTTGTGTCCACGGAACGACTTTAGTTATCTCCTAACATTCGCCAAGGAGTAAGGGAAAACTATGCAAAAATCTGTTTCGGGGAGCAGGACTGGGGAATTGTCCCTAATTGTTGATTTTAACTTACTATTTTTCTCTCATCACATTGTAATAGTTTACTGACACATCATTTATATTAAACAAAGTTTTTTTTTAATTAATATTGTATAAATTGTTTAAATTTTTAAATGTTAATAACAAATTTTATAATAATTGTGTAATTTTTCATCTTGTAATTGCCTAAGAATGATTGTTGGTCGAAACATGTAGCAAAAACCAAACTTTTTGGGAGTTTACTTAATATTAATCCTAATTATTCTAACCAATAGTAATTAAATTAAAGATTTATATAATATTTTAAATATTTATTTATACACCCCAACTATACTAATAGCTATAAGTTAACACTAATTCAGACCACCAAAGACTATGAAATATTCATTTATAAATTCGTACTACCTGACTAACTATCTAAATATCATACCGTAACCTATCTAATTATTTAGCAACATTACAAAAAAAATCCCACCATTCCAACAACTCGTTGTAACGTTTCACGTTAATAATAAATATAAAATAAATTGCATAGTTTCTTAAATTACATTTACAAATAATAATAATACCTGATAAAAAAATATAATTTTTATCAATTTATTTTAATCACGGGCACATTCTGTATCTAGTTTTGGAACATGTTTATTTACATCATATTTTCTGAACATACCTGTTTCAACTGTCAATGCTGTTTTTGGAGATTACCTAGGACGTAACCTGTAAATTTTTGCACACTTATTTTTGGCAAGAGCTAGAATTTATGGGCAAAAGTATTTCAACTATTCAGACAAAAGAAATACCTACCTATTAATTTGGTTGGGGCAGAAGCTACCGACATTTTAATTGGTATTTTCACGCACGTGCTACCATTACAATTGCGATTGTGTAAGACTCATATAAAACGTATGTTACTCGCTAAAAGTTATTACTCAATAAATCAATACGTGGATGATCCTGAAACCTAAGTCTGCTTTTATTCTGTTTGTGGTGTTGTATATTTGTGAATTTATAATTTTCTATTACTGTGATTTATTCTATAGTGTCCCAGGGGATTGGTGTAATGTATGTTGATATTGTAATTAAAAACAAGGTAAATTCGTGTTCCAATCCTTTTTATTTTATTATATTTACTGCGACATGTTTCGGTTTTTCAAACCATCATCTCGCAACTATAAGATGAAAAATGTTTTGTTAGCAATTACAAATTGATTTTACGTTAATGTATTTCTGCTAATCACTGTAATAAATTTTAAGAGGAATTTTCCCAGGAATTTTTTTTTCTCACGTAGGATTCGAATTTCTACACACTCTCGTTTACCGGACGAACGTTCTACCATTTGAGCTACCGAGGAAGTGTATGTAGGTTCGTACAAGAATCGACTTAAGTCGAATTTATTACAGTAATTAGCAGAAATACATTAATTGGTTAATGATTTTATACCGTAAGAAGCTTGCAATCTTTGCTTATTTACAAGTAAAATTACAAGCAGTATTCCTGTTTCTTTCCTAACAAAGAGGAAGTATCGTACAAAAGACGAACAAAATATGAAAATTGCTAATGTTTACCTCAAAACCACTGCACGCCAGTTGTCTGTAACCCCTCCACGTAAGGGGTTAATTTGCAAAAGTCTCCCGCGTGTTGGTCCTGGGCTTTATGTGGGCTAGGTACAGGGGAGGAGGAAAAAAAAATAATAATATGTATTTTTGCGATTAACCAATTACAAAAATTGTAAACATTTTCTTATTATTTAAAATAAAATAGTTTACACTTGTCAAATAGATTAAAATAATGTAAAACAAACAGATTTTACAAACAGATAATATAACACATCATCAATAAACAAGGCAAAACAAACAAATATCGACATAATGAACAATGAAATTGATATACCTATCGGACAGAATCACCCAAGAAACTCCTCTACGATGTAGCAGTGTTCCGGCAGTAATAGTTTTTTTCGCTCGCTGCTGTAACGGGAAGGGCGCTAAATCAAAAGATTCCTGAGAACAGGCTAGTCGATGGTACAGCACTCTGACGTCGTCCCTACCACGTGTAACATATCTGTGTTGTTGGTCGTTCAGGGGAAAAGATGATTTGTCCCTGTGTACGTATATGACGATGGACAGTATGTACACCAGCGACACATTCTAATTGTACGACCTACAGGTAAAATAGAGCATAGGGGAAGGTGGGGCAAGGTGGGAACATTAAGCTTTAGAACACTGCATCAGGATTGCAAATTGATATACAAGGTTCTAAGTACGCTTGTTGTAATCTTTAAACATTTATCTGCTGATGGATGAATTTACAATTTTTTGATGGGTACTCTTGATGTTGTGAGAAAATTTTGAAAAGAAATGTGTAAATACACCATCTTGCCCCACCATGGGGCCAAGATGGGGTTCCAGTTAAAAATGGGTCGTACCATAAATCTTGGTAATAGGTAAAAAAAAATAGATCTTAAAATATTCTTAAAAACATGCAAGAGCAAAACTTAAACTCTTTAGAGCGGAACTACTTAAAATTAAAAAATACAATAGCGATAAGAATATTAAACTTAATCTTTACAATTGAGACAATAGAAGACGAACTCATCCACGTTATTCGTGCAGCCTCCATGTACCCAACCTCGCCATCCATGGCATCAATACTTCCCCTTACAATACTAACATTGAGCGTCATCTTCCTCAATAGAAGAACTTGATTATTTCTTTGACGTTTTCTAAAAATCTATCTCTTTGCTTTCCTTACAAAATTCGGCTTCTTCATCTCTTCTGTTTTCTTCTTTGTCATTTTTTTTCCTTTAACTCTCCCTCAGCACTTCTAGTTACCTTAGGGATTCTCCAGACTTCTATTTTCTTATAGCAGATTTTTATACGTAGTGCTTGTAAGGATTGTTGTCTTTCCCTTGTTGCGCTTTGATTGAACCTGTACTTTATTCCTAACATGAGAAATAGGCATTATGTCTTCGAGAAAGCATAATGGCATATCCAGGTATAACGGACCAGACTGAAGAGTGAGATAATGATGTCCCCATGTTGCCCCATACCAATAGCCCCATCTTGTCCCTTTGGACATTTTCTGGTTAGTTTATAAAACATATTAAATATTTGAAATAAACAAATAACGCACTATAGAAAATACATGCAATACATGTCATTTAATAAGCACAAAAAAGTGTAATTGTAAATAATTTACTTAGGCTTCCGATACTGGCCGTTGAACTCACCATAAAAATAATAACGAAATTCTGGAAATTGCAAAGTTCACACACAAACAGCAACAACTTTGTTATTACGACTAGCAAAGTTTCCTACATTACAACAAACATAAAACAGCACTTGTCAATATTAGGACTGCTATTATTTGACAGATGCTTACTGCCGTTTTGTAGATAAGGCGATGTCCCCATCATGCCTCGTGGCCTCATCTTGCCCCACCCTCCCCTATATGTTTAGCGTGTATTTGTATGATCACACTATACAAATACAGGCATCACAAATAACCAACGTGCGTCAGAGTAATTTTACCGAAAATTTTCTATTAGTATAATCCCAATTTTCTAATTACGCTCAATTTTTTTTAATTGAAAATCACAATCGCGTCTGCGCAATAAAGATGAGAATTCCTGAAAACTTTTAATTCGCTCAGCACTCAACGAAAACTTAAATATATTTTAAGATAGATAGATTATTTATTCAGTGTTACAGTATATAGTGCGTTGAACATGTCAATATAAATAAAAATATAAAAGTAATATAATACATAACACAAATAAATTGTAAATAAGAAGTATACGTAGAAAAAAATAACACGTTAGTCAAACAAATATAAACAAGACAGGATTAAATTACTATAAAGTAACACTATATACTACAGTGTTTGTGTTAACAACCAGTATATTTATTTTCCCATTTTTAGTTTTGTCTGAAAAAACGTCGGTGGGTTAATATTATATATTCAACAGCAGCATGCAATCTGCTATGTTACTACCGGGGCGCGCCTGCTCCAGGGTGGAATTATTACATTACTTTTATGCTTGAGCTACTAAAAATAATTACCACGAATTTGGTTAGCAGGGAAAGAACTACTTGCACATTGCCGTAAAAATAATTTGTTCCTATTTTTACAGGTCACTGCAGGCCCAGAATTGGACTTTCTAATGAATCTGTATAGCTGGGCTTGGAGGGCAAGGCGACAGTGGAGCACACATTTTGCTACCATCCAGCAATGACAAGAATCAGGTATGTCCTTTTTTTGACAGATATGCAAAATTTATTTAATAAAATTCTGACATACATTAAGGGCTTCAACTTGTTGGATAAGCTTTAGGATAACATCCAGGGTGATTAGTAAACAGGCGCTTTGCAAAGAATTGCTAAAAATATAGAAGTGTGCAGTAGACACTTCTATGATTTTTATTTTTAATCGCATAAATAATCGCTTTAACATTTTTTTCTGTCTAAGTAAATTTAAGGGTACTAGCCTATATAATGCCGATCCTGAACCACATAATTTTGAGCGAGCAATTTTAGTGATTTTTATCGATTTTTTAACACTTTTTTTTTAAATTTTATCCATCATTATCATTGTTTTGACAGATTTTTATCAAAAACTGTATTTTTTAACGTACAAATCAAAAATCAACATAAAAATTTAATTTTCTGAATCGCCACCAAATTGTGAACCAGTATAAAGCACCATAAAAATGAACGTAAACATTAATGTAGTACGTAACGCAAAACGTAACGTGAAACGTGAAAATTGAATGTATCGTAAACGTTACCATAAAACAGATAATTCTAGTAATATAATCTCTAAAGTCAAAAAAATAAATATAATATTTAACAGAAAATTTATTTATTCAAACTATTTTAAATATAAATAAATTGGTATGGATTCCAACAAAAGTTACACGAAGGAAATTAAATCACTTATAGTAATCCAATAAAGTACATAAAACCATCGGTAATACCACAGTGTGGTATATACTGAACTTTCCTTTTTCGATTATCTCTGGTTGTTGTCCGTTGTCATATCCATTGTTGCCATTGTTGTTACAGATGTCATCGTTTATTTTCGTTATACAGTATTTCAAAGTGGTCCTGATTATATAAAGTTTATAATGGATGAAAAAAATTTTGTGTATCCCGATATAGATAATGGTAATCACTTATATTTTTAACAAATGTTATTGAATGCACAAGTTTATATATTTTAGAAACTCTACCCAATAAAGCAGGGTGTTCTAATAAAAATGTGAAAAATGCGATCAATGCATTTACAAAATTTACACCAGCGGAAATATGCGTTCACAATGTTAGATATTTTAAACAAGAAAAAAAAAACATGGCAATGGATTGTGGAGTACAGCAAATTCGACAATATTGATGTGGAGGTACACGAGCTACAAAAATGGATTCGTTTAATTAAAGAACCATTTGACGTTGTGAAAGCAAACATTAAATTGACAAGCAGGTATATGTGTAATATACGATGTTGCCACATGTAAATAACTGAAAAAATATTTATGTATTAGTAATTTTTATTAATAAATATACGTTTTATATATTCAAGTTTGTTTTTAGTGATCTATAAATAAAGCAGGAATAATACATATTTTTAAAAAGATGAGTGATGATTATTTAAGACAACATACCTACATACATTTACTTTGTGTATATAAATTACTTTTGCAATTAAAAAAGGATCATCAATAATTCTGCAAGACAAATCAAAAATTGTTGAAGGTGCTGAAATAAAAGGAGGATATCTACAATTTTTAATTCCTATATTAGCGGCAGCTGCTGGACCAGTTTTGGCAAACGTTTTAAGTTGAAAATATTAACGCAACAGAAGAAATTAAAAAAAAATATTAACTATACAAGATCCTCGATTATTTGAAACAAAATCATAAATGTTTTGTCTCTGATGTTAAATAACATACTGCTGTAGATGAAATACCTCAAACGAAAATTATTTAAATGATTACAAACATAATGGTTGTATCAATTATATCAATTTTTTATCATCTACAATTCTTTGAAAACAACCGAAAAAAAAACTGCGACTTCTAAGGTTTTTATATCTAAAACTAAAATATAAAATTAAATTTAATACAGACCTAATTAATTAGACATCTAAGTTGCACGAGTGTGATTAAACATCGAGCACTGGCTTAATATCAGCAACAAATTAATAGATTAATATATTAAAATTTTTAAATTCCAAGCAAAGGAAAACAACACATGTGAGCCGCCTCGATATCTATATCACATTTAAGGTTTACCGGTCAACCGGTTAACCGGTAAATTGACCAACAAACGTTCGGTAAATTTCCCGGTAAATTACAGAAAATTACCAGTAATTCGGTAAATGAAAAATCCATACCAGAAATTTGTATGTATGTCCGAAATATTGTGTTTATAGATATTTAAAGGCCTAAAGGGACATTGAAAATTAAAAAAAAAACAGGTAAGTGTAAGTAACAATATACCCAATTATTAATTTTATGGGAGATGTTTTTTGTTTAATTTTAATTTAAACTTTCCTGATATTGAGAGCCACTGTAAAACGTATAACCGCCATTCCACCGAGTTAGTCAGAAAGAGAAGGAATAAAAAAACAACAAAAAAAAGCAAAAAATTGAAAAAACTCGTGTAGAAATTAAAGGAAAATAAGTCTCAAACGAGATGGATAACGAAATGTAACGCAAAGAAAAGCGAAATTAATGTTCATTTGTTGCTAGGACGGCAGGAAGCGAAACCCCCCACCCTCATTTTTTAATATTTAAAAATAATAATATATAAGAACAACATTTCACGTATTTAAATTAATAGCAATTTTGAATACACCACGATATGAGAGGACATTAATGCAACATTATGGTAAAATAACATTAAAAATTGAACCTTAAATATTTTTTTTACTTCTAACAACCGTTAAAATAATTAAATACAAATATTTATACAAAATTCTAATATTATGCCTTAAGATTGTGCAAAATATGTATTATTCTAGCCTAACTTCTAACCCTATTTTCTTGGGGAATCCCCATTAATGTCACACATGAAAAAGAAAATTACCGATAATTTACCGGTAAACTGGGATTTTCATTTTCATTTACCGAATTATCGGTAAATGAAAAAAAAATCGGTAAATTTACAATCACTAATCACACTGGTTCTCTCGCTCGCACGTACGAAGCAGAGAGCCAGAAAACAAATAAAAAACCTGAAAAGAAATCCGTCCCATGCGGAAAAATATAGAAATAGTGAAATAAATAATATAATATTATACATAGTCACGAATATTCTGTTAAAACTTAAAGTATAAAGAAACACACCGCTATCCCAAAATATTAAAACAACTTTCCAATGAAAATAACATTAAATTAAGAAATTTATCCAGATAATTGTATTTTTTTTAATAAATAAACCACATACGTATAAAAATACGTATAAAAATAACACAACCAACCACAATTTACATTATTAGAATTTTTAATTTATAATTATTATGAGTTATTGTAAAACTGGAATTATAAATTTTCTGGTAATGAATTACCAAATGAATCAAAGAAATTCACTGATTTATGAAATATCTTCTACGTACATAGCAACCCAATGTGTTCCAGTATCCCAATCTAAATTAAAAATATTATATTTATTTAAATTATCTATACCATATGATATCAGTTTATCATAACTTATGTTTATTTCTTTATTTGTAGTTAATTTAAAAATATTTTCCAAATCTACATTTGATAATTGATTACCATCATCATACTTACATTTGTCAAGAAAATAATTTAGGATAGCATTATTCATATTATGATTCATCTTTGATTTCTTAACAAAGTGATGAATGTTAACATCTTCAGACATAAAAGTTGTTTGAAAAGTATACGAATAAGTATTCGTTACAAACTACAATTTTATAGTTCCATTGACGTTCAAAGAAAATAATTGTTTGAATTAGCAAATAGATCCAACAAAGATATGTATTTGCCATCAATGAGGTCAGTATTTTCGAATAAATTTAAAATATGCTGATTTAAACTAAGATTGATTGAATGGATGCAAAAAACGTGAAAACTATAATTTGCTTGTGCCAACATTTTCATTTTTCTTTCTCTCGGTGTGTGTGTGTGTGTGCAAGTCAATCCCTATGTGACGTAGAAATTGCTGTGTTCTGAGCGAATAGTTCAAGTCCAATATGGAAGTCTATAGAACTCAGATTCAGATACCTGCATCGCTTCTCTTACTTCGGTCCGAAGGAAACACAGTGCTCGCCGTAAACAACAACAACGCGAAAATGTATTCTAGTGCTTTTAAATCGAACACACCATTCACCGACAGCGTGCAGGAGTACCGTTAAAACGGCCAATTAGCGTCGTAAAGACTAAGCGGAGAGTTTCTCTGGGGGAATGTCTTGTCGTCGTCTTGCAACAGCAGCAGATGGGCACTGACTACCGACGACGAGCGGTAATTATTTAATTGCGAGAATGTGTACGGAATTTCACGTTAACCGGCTCCGATGCGTTCTGCGTTCTTGAGATCGCTGCGGAGAAGAAATATGCTCACAGCGACAGAATTGAGAGAGTGTGGAAAGCTCGACTAGATAGAATGTCGTCGTAAAATATTGAGCAATTTCGTAACTATCTTCTAACAGAGATATGTATCTAAATAAAATATCCTTAATCGAGGGAATTTAGAAGAGGAATTTTTACTTGCCCATAGAGTTTAATGCTTACGTCACTTGCGATTTAAACTGTTGGCAGTCACGAAATGTAATCACATACTACAGTAGCATGCCAAGGTTAAGAAGGAATTTTGTCGGTTGTAAATTTGTTATTTGTACAAAACCTAAACACTAAATTTCTTCTTCGATTTACCACTTCTCTTTTCACCCTTCTCTCTCTTTCAGTACTCTTCTGGAATGTCTGTGTTCTGGCATCCTGTTTACATGACCTAACTACCTCAACTTCTGTACTTTCACGAGCTGAACTATATTGCTGTACGCGTAGAGTTCCCTTATTTCATGATTCATGTTTCTTCTCCAATCTGCTCTTCTTTCTTCGTTCCCCCAAATTTACTTCTGGGCATTTTTCTCTCCCACACTTCTATTTTTCGTTGTTTTTCCTCAAAACCCCTGCTTCACATCCGTATACTACCGACGGCCTTATTACTATTTTATTTTGATGGAATGGAATTGTTCTTAGCCGATAATGTGAAATTATGTTTTTTCTTTTTTCTTGAGGTAGCGACTTTTTTGTTTAAAAGTGAATTAAATTTTTGTCACCAATTAAAGCATTCTTTGACGTTTCGACAAGTTTGTTTATTATTGTCTTCTTCAGAAATTTTATAAATACAATTTAATTTTTTATAACATTTAAAGACAACACAAAACATTTTAAAATTACTTTAAAATTTACATTTTTAAAACATTACTAACATGGTTATTTGCCAGGTACAATTATTAACTAGTTGTGAAGCATACTAAATTTAAAGTCTAAAGTCACTTTAAAAATGTAAATTTTAAAGTAATTTTAAAATGTTTTGTGTTGTCTTTAAATGTTATAAAAAATTAAATTGTATTTAAAAAATTTCTGAAGAAGATAATAAAAAAACTTGTCGAAACGTCAAAGAATGCTT
The DNA here is from genome assembly GCA_004143645.1 of Protaetia brevitarsis. Classification (NCBI taxonomy): domain Eukaryota; kingdom Metazoa; phylum Arthropoda; class Insecta; order Coleoptera; family Scarabaeidae; genus Protaetia; species Protaetia brevitarsis. The sequence continues at coordinate 1,400,817 of RXPK01000071.1, forward strand.
TAATTGGTGAAAAAAATTTAATTCACTTTTAAACAAAAAAGCCGCTACCTCAAGAAAAAAGAAAAAACATAATTATTATTTTATATGTTATAATTTTCGTTGCTTTCTTTTGAATTTGATATTTTTTCATTGACCTCATTTGTAATGCGACGCAATCTCTGGCCCTACACGTTTGTGGGTCAGATTGAAATGGGTCGTTAATTTACTTATGAATATTATATTTGTTGTTGAGCGCCGTAAAATTGATGAATAATAATATCTATTAATTAATTGAAATAAATAGCAAAACTAGGATGAGAATTTTTTATCGATCAATATAACCGCTCCTAGGTTGTGCAGTTCTATGCATATTTAAAATATAGTGCAACCCTGTGTACTAAATAACAAAATAAAATAATAAAAGAAATTGATTTCACTTTTACAATATTTTATTTGAAAACAACGGAGGCAGAAGAATGTACACATAAAAGCATTACGCATAAATAACTAATTATTTAGTGGCAAAGAAATATATATATACAGGGTGTCCCACCGAACTGGGACATTAGATTTTTTGAATTTCTAGCAGAAATTTGATTTTGAAACTTGCAGTGTGGACATGGCCCACTGTGATCTATTTAAGGAAAATATTTTCAACTTTATAGCACTTTCGGTATACAGGGTGTTGATATCAACATTCTTGTTTTAAATGGAATGGTATAATTTTTATCGGTCTAATGAATTTAGCGAGTCATTTGCAACTGGTTTATATCCGGGTTCCCTATCCCTAAACTGGGCCGTTTCTAAGATATTTTCATATTCGTTGATTTTTTGACATTTGCGCTCTTTCAAATAAAATCAAATATATTTCATAAGGTAGCAGATATTTAGTGGTTCTACTAAAGTCGATGTAAATACAAGGGCGTAGCTATAAGTTGTTATAGCAATAATCACTGAATCACATACAGGATGTTCAAAAACGCGCCTCCAATGTGGATACCTTTTAGCTAACAAAACTTTTTTTTTTCAAATGGAACATGGTATTTTTTACTACAGCATTGAATGCAGCGCAAAATTCTACATCGATTGATATTAGGGTTTGGTATATCTATTCTTAATAGTTTTTGAAATATTAGTATTTCTTGCAAAAAATTGCTAAAAATATGCCTAAATTCCAAGTTTCAAACAAATAAAATGATTTTTTTCCTACAAAACACTCTGTACATTATTTGGCTAGCCTATCTAAATATTTATGTTTCAGATATCTAATGTTCTCCGGGGGGGACACCTGTAACCCCTACCGGACGCGTCCCCGGGTGGCGGATAGGGGAATGCTCGCTGGCTTGCCAGAGGGTAAGGGGGAAATAAAATACCCCTCGCGGACCAACAGGATTGCACTTACCGCTAGTCGGTCAACCTCCCTTCACACCGTAAACCCAACACGACGCCTCGTGATGGGAGCGGGGATCTCGGCTTTGCCGCCCGGGTCGCGTGGAGCAAACCACTATAAAAAACCCACAATCCAAGGTCAGCTGCGCGCCGAGGGATGGATGGTTGAGGTGTAGTCTCAGCCGCGAGCGATGGCTGAAGCCGGGGGACCGGGCGATCCCTCAGGTCGAAAATGTAGCCTTCCCGGGAGGAAAAGGCCCTCACTCCCGTGGGGACCGGATATTGGAGCCTATTCGTGGGAACGAAATGGAGTTCAATAAATTAAATTTAAACAAAGGAAGTACGGAGAGCTTGGTTGGAAAGTTCGCAAGAGCCAACAGAGTCGGGAAATGATGTGATACAGAGAGACGAAGGCGAGAATACCTATGTTTTCAGGCCGAGACAAAGCCTGGCAAGAACCCCCCCCCTCGCAGAGGGGGAACATCCGCAGCAGATAGAGACCAGGAGATGCTCGGCACCTACAGTGACCCGGAGGTCCAAACCCAGACGTCCAAACGAAAACGTAAGGAGATGACCCCAGAGAAAAAGAAAATGAAACAGAGAGGGAAGCAAGATTGCTCAAAAGACCCTAGACCATATGCTTAAGAACATCGGAGTCATGGAAAAGGTTCTGGCTGATATGTACAAGCCAAAAAAGGAACTGACGGATGTGTGCCAGAGACTAACCTTCTGGGCAAAGCAAATTAATAATGAAGGACGAGCTGACTGGTTAGAAAAACGCGTCACGCATGAAAGTGAAATGGAGGAGTTACGAATAGAAAATGCGAAGTTAAAATATCAAATTGAGCATCACAAGTTAATGGAAGGAAATACGATATCAAAAGTCCAGACGAATTCCGTGGGCACCCAAGTCGACAGGCAGGACATCAGTGATGAACAGGGCAAAAAAGAAAAGGAATATGAAGAAGAACTAAGAAAAGCCTTAGAGGGAGATAATAACTTTAGTAACCTGTCAAAGATAGTTGATCTAAAATGGCCGGAGGAAATTTACGAAAGGACAAAGAGAATTTCCATTAGAACTACCCTGCCTTACCAAACTACAGAAAAGGACGAAGACATGGTCTTATTCGTGGATCCGAACCAACACATGACCGAGAATAAACGGGAAGAACTCAAGAACAGGTTCCCCGCACTGATGCACATTACTGAGGAGGATTTGCGGGAAGGAAATATGGAATTCGTCAAGCTCCATCTGGAGGTACAAAAAAGTAAAACGAAAGACCAGCTGCGATACTCCAACACCTTTTATGCCCTTCCCATGGTGATGGATAAATGCGGGATTACGGATCTAGAGGTTTATACAATTAATAACACAACTGCAGGGGGAAGCCACTAAACAGCCCGGCAGGAAGCTAAAGGTTTGCACCAGTGGCACGACAAATATCGAATATATAAGAAAGGCCTTTGAATTCGTATTCAGATCCTAGAGACTGATATCCGTATAGTCGAAAGCGCCCCAAAAATAAAAAACACGAAAAGGAAATGACAACAAATCAGAAAAAGAGAAGGTAATTATTAAGGCCCAACCGGGTAAGAGCTACGCGAACTATTGAGAAGTGTTAAAAACACAGTTAACCTAGAACGGAAATATTAACATCAAGGCGATAAAGAAAACAAATAAGGAGATCTTCTTCTAGAAGTCGTTGGCGGAAAAGGCAAAGCGCTGGTCTTAAAGCAGCAAATACAGCAAGGCAATAGCAACGCCAACATAGTGATAAAAGCTAATGAAACTACAGTCCATATTCCGACATAGACGCTAGTATTGAACAAATGAGCTGAAGTTAGAAATCATTAAGGCAGAAAAGGCGACGGAAGCCCAAGTTCGGATCATCTCAATGAGACCTACTAGGAATGGCAACCAAACGGCGACCATCTCACTTACAAATGAGGTCGCCAAAACAGTGATTCAGCGAGGGACAATCAGAATCGGATGGGTAAACTGTCGTGTGAGGAAAGAGTGAACTACAGCGCTGCTATAGATGTCACATGTTTGGACACAAGAAAGAGGAATGTGAGAATGAAGACAGGTCTGATCTATGTCTGAAGTGTCTAAAGTCAGAACATAAAGCCCGGGATTGTAAAGACGCCCCAATGTGCGTGGTGTGCAAGAAAGAAGGACACCACGCGGACCAGACTAAATGTTCGGCTTATAGAAGACTGATAGAGCAGCAGTCAAGAGCTAAACCCACCCCAAGAGTGAGTAAGCAAGCGGGCAGAAGGCCTTCTGAAGCGAGCGAAACCTCCTAATGGGAATCAAAGTCTTACAAACAAATCTCGGACGTGCAAGGATTCCACATGATCTTGCTTACGCAATCGCGACAGAGAAACGTTTCGACATCTTGGTGGTGGGAGAGCCGAATAAAAGGATTATACAAAATGCTCAATGGATCAAAGATCAAAGAGAGGATGTGGCGGTGCTCCTCCTTAATAAAGCCATCCCAGTGAAACAAGTCGTGTCTGCTGAGGGACATGTTATAATTGAAATTGCTCAATGTTGTATCTATGTTTGTTACCTATCGCCTAACATCGGTTTTGAGGAGTTTAGCCACAGGGTGGACAGATAATGGAGGATGCAGGATCGAGAAAGGGGAAAAATTGATCATGGGTGACATCAATGCGAAATCTCCACTTGGGGCTCCCCGAATGAAGATAGAAGAGGAGAGTACTGGGGCGATTAGCTGGCAGCTCTCGACTTGGTAGTTCTAAACGACGCCGACGGTAGTAAACCAACTTTTATAAGGGGAAGCACTGCATCGTACATCGATGTTACATGCGCCACAAGTCAGCTACACAGGAAAATCAGCGACTGGAAAGTTCTGGAGGAAGAGTCGGGTACAGAACACCAATATATTAGCTTCGAGGTAGAGGCAAAATAAAAGCCTTAACTAATACAAAATGCGTGCCCACTGTGACTGGGCGGTCTTCAGGGAAATCGCAGCTTGGAGACTGGAAGATCCAAACGACACCCGGGATATTGTTAAAATCATTGAGGAGGCCTATAGGGCTAGCATCGTCAAGACAGCAGTGGCTCGAACTCCCTTTTGGTGGAATGAGGATATCGCTAGCAAAAGAAAAGAGTGCCTAAGATCAAGAAGAGAAGTCACAAGATCTGTAAAACATGCAACCCCAGAAGTCAGTTTGAAGAGGGCCCTCTACAAAGCAAGAAGAAAAGAACTTAAAGCGCTGATTAGCAAATCCAAAAACGAGAAGTGGAAAGAACTGTGCAATGAACTAGAAATTGACATCTGGGGAAAGGCATATAGGCTGGCAACTAAAAAGTTAAAGGGATACATCCCATACCACCTAGATATCAAAGAAAAGCTGAAGATAGCCAGAACGCTTTTTCCAAAACAAGAAAAAACCTGGACACCCATAAGTACCAGAAAAAATCCTGAACCCTTCACAGAAGAAGAATATATGGAAGCGTTGCATAACTAAGAACTGGCTCGGCACCAGGAATCGATGGGGTGCCTGTTGAAGCAATAAAGAAGACAGAAGAGCTTAAAAAATGTGCCTTCCTGGAGGTCATGAACAAATACCTCAGACTTCAGTACTTTCCGGCGTCGTGGAAGACAGCTAAACTCGTCCTGATCCCAAAAGGCAACCCAGTAGACCAAAACTTTAGGCCTATCTGTCTACTGAACTCTTTCAGTAAGCTATATGAGAGTCTACTAAAGGGCAGACTGGAGAGAGAAATAGAAGCCACGGGAGGCCTCTCGGAGGCGCAATATGGCTTTCGTAAGGGCAGGTCGACAATCCAGGCTGTGGAAAAGATCGATAGTTTCCTGCAAGACAAGCCAAAAGACAAATGGATAGCTTTAATAAGGTAGACGTCAAAAACGCTTTAACACTGCAGCGTGGGACTTGATTCTGTCGGCGCTACGCAGGAGGGGAATCTCAGAACCTATGATAAACATCATCAATAGCTATCTGGAGGATCGCTTTGTTATCCTGGAAAAAAGTAAGAGAATGGCAATTTACGCGGGTGTCCCACAAGGGTCCATACTGGGACCTACTTTATGGAACTGCCTGTACGACGGGGTGCTGCAGTTGGCTTCCCTGATGGGTCAGCACTATTGCATACGCGGATGATCTGGCGTTCTCTAGTAGCGGCTGGAAATCGAACTCAACTAGAGTGGAAGGCAAATGAAGCCATCGAGCAGGTTGCGGAGTGGATGCGACGAAACAAGCTGGAACTAGCCCCGCATAAGACCGAGTGTGTCATTCTCAGAGGGGGGAGAGGCGTGGAACAGTTTAAAGTTGTATGTCAGGAGACGGAAATCCGCCCAAAGAAAAAAATAACGTATCTGGGAATCGTGGTAGGACAGAGCGGACGTTACGGCGACCACCTAAAAGCGGCAGCCCTGAGAGCTGAGGAAAAAGCAGCACAGCTTATGCGGGTGACTGGAAATATAGGCGGGCCCAGCCACAGAAAAAAGCTCATGTATTATCAGGTCGTTCAGTCGATCCTCCTGTATGGGGCGCCGATATGGTACAAGTGGGCAAGGAAAACTACCTACGACCGCAGGCTTACCAAAGCGCAGAGAAAGTTTCTTATTAGAGTCGCGAGCGCGTATCGGACTACATCATCTCAGGCGTTGCAAGTTATTTGTGGTATCCCCCAATACGTTTGCTGGTGGAAGAAAGAAGAAACAGTATTGCAACAAGGCGCCGACACACGACTAACAAGGTCCGCACTCAGAGACCAAACACTAGTAGAATGGCAGACCATCTGGACCGAGAACTTAGCTGTAGCCCAATGGACGAAAGAATTGATCCCGAACATAACGGAATGGGTCAGGTGTGGACACCGTCGTGCCGGGTACTACCTCACCCAGGCGCTCACCGGCCATGGTAGCTTCAAAAGCTATACAAAAAGAATAGGGAAAACAAATGATGACCTATGCCAATACTGTCGTGAAGTAGATACGGTGCGTCATACACTTTTTGAGTGCCCAAGATGGGCTGAGGAAAGACGAGCAGTTAACGCCAAGCTCGGTGTAGAACTAACCACTGAAAACATGACTGGCCTGATGATCAGTGACCCGAATGCATGGAACAACATCCATAAGTATATTGATAAAGTCATGACGGTTAAAGAGGCAGATGAAAGATCTGGATTGAGAATATAGAAAGAACAGACTGCCCGCCTGCCTGACGTTTTTCTTCTTTGAGGTTCCAGGCTCGCGGAAGACAAAAGGGGTGGTTTTAGTGGGTACACGGGCTCTAGAGAGTTTCGGAATCCCACACTACAGGGAAGGGCAGAGCCCGGTACCTAGTGGCCTATAAAATGTTTCACCCACAAAAAAAAAAAAAAAAAAAAAGATATCTAATGTTCACTACTTTCTTACGAATAGTAATTTCTTTTAGTCATAGAGAACGTACATTAATTGTTAGATATTAGTAGGCCATGAGATGTGCTAACAAACAAGTGATATCCATTGTTGGTAATTTACCAAATTACGCAGTGATAAACCCATGCAGTATTAACAAGTCATATCTTTTATAGAAAATCCTAATGCTGTCAACAGTGTCAACTCCTTCACACATTTTCTTCTAACAAGTAAAATATTGTAAATCGAAAGAAATAAGAAAAACATTGAGGTTACATATACAAATAACATTTTAGACTTATTCTACATTCATGAAGAATGTAACAATAATTAGATACTTACACTTATTTGCAATGAATAAAAATCTCAAAAAAAATAAAGTACAAAGGGAAATTAAAGCAGATATCCTAAATACACCCATAATATTCCAAATATTGTTCACTTACTAGACTAGGTATTTTCCTTGTAGGGGAGCCGTCTGACATGGAGTCTTCGAAAACAATGCAGCTTCTTGGATTTTTGTATTAATCTAGGTATTAAGCGATACAGACAGATAACATAAATCAGGAACAAACTATTAAAAGTCTTCGAAAATGTCCAATATAAATGTTCTTTCAGAATAATAGTTTCTTAGTTTTTTTTTTTTTAATTTGACTTATTTTCGATGTATTTAATAAGCAGACAAAAATATTAACATGTAATTTGCTGTCGCATAATAATTATGGCTTATAATTACAATTACATAAAATTTGCTAATAATTGGAAAACTTCCGATGATAAATATCTCAGGTATGGAAACCAAACAATGCAAAAAAAGATAACGCATCATTCTAAAAAATAATATACAGAGTATTTTTAGGAAAAAAAATATTTTATGTACTCGAAACTTGGAAATTAGTTATATTTTAGGTAATAAATGCTAATATCTCAAAAACTATCAAAAATAGGTATACCAAACTCTAATGTCAATCGATGTAGAATTTTACGCTGCATTCAATGCTGTAGTAAAAAATACCATGTTCCATTCGAAATAAAAAAGTTTTGTTGGTTTAAAGGTATCCACATTGGAAATGCGTTTTCGAACACCCTGTATGTGGTTCGGTCATTTTTACCATATCACTTTCTACCTACGTCTCTGTAGTTACATCGACATTAGTAGAACCACTAAATATCTGATACCTCATCAGCTATTTAATCTCACTTGAAACAGTGCAAACGTCAAAAAATCAACAAAATTGCAAATATCTCAAAAACATTTGAGTTTAGAGATAGGGAACCCTCATATAAACTAATTGCAAATGACTCGATACATTCATCGTACCGATAAAAATTGTACCATTCCATTTAAAATAAGAAAGTTGATATCAACACCCTGTATACCGAAAGTGCTATAAAGTTGAAAATATTTTCCTTAAATAGAACACAGTGGGCCATGACAATACTGTAAGTTTCAAAATCAAATTCCTGCTAGATGTTCAAAAAAATCTAATGACCCAGTTCGGTGGAACACCCTGTATATTACTGACTGAATTGAAAATACTAAACTTAAATAAAAAGAAGATAAAATTATGATTTCTAATTTATAAACAAAACTTTATAAACACAATAAGGCGGCAAAAATTGCGGTTTTGGCGGTCCTTAGGCTTTAGGCGTGGTCGTTTAGGTTTCGACACGGGCAACGGCTTGGTTTGTCGGTCGGCTGTGACTACCTCCGTCGTCGGACTCTCTGGATCAGGGAACTCCCAGTATACGGTGGCACAACACTTCAGCCTACGGCTATTATGCGATCTAATACCTGATTGCTGGATTTTTCACTTATGAAGTTTTATTCCTCGGCACTAAATAAATTGCTATACTTTTATATTTTACCAATATCTGGCATTCTTGTCCGACAGCAACAAATGGCCGAGTTACTCTGTATTCAGGGGGCTGCCAACACCCAACATCCACTCTCTGTAACCGCTGGCTGACAATTTCCGTGTTCGCTTGTGTTCCTACGCTCTCTCACATGCTTCCCTCGGCTATCTTTATGTGTCTATTTCTTTCTTGAGGCCGCTTATGTTATCGCATACACACACATACACGTTAAATAAAACTAAAAATACGTTGCAAACCTCACTTATATATATATTTACATAAATAGAATGAAATCGAATATCTTTTATTAAGGACGTAAACGATAAATCAAATTTAAAATAAAATGCATTCTAGGCATCCCATTGCATTGCTTCTCTTGTCTTCTTTATTGTTATTTGTAATCGTTACCCTTAAGAAGTAGAATTGTGAGTTCGGGGTTGTAGCCGATGAATAATTAAAACAATACTCAAGTTGGGTTGAAGTATATAATGACGTTTCGTTGTGGTGGACAACTTTTTGGAAAATTAGTAATCACAAAACTGAAAATATACAAAATTGTTTTTGAAAATGGATTTATATTTTCAATGAATTTTTTTATCTTAAACTTCACATTCTAGAAAAAATTAATTTAATTAGTTTTAATTAGTTAAAAATAAACATGCTTTTTAAATTACTAAAGCTTTATATGTAAGATTTTTCTTTAAATTTATGTGACATGCAAGTGGAATATTACTGTGTTGTAAATATGTCCACTTGCATTTTACCATCATTCAAAACATGTGTACACTCAAAACCTTTGGAGGGAGCAAATCGGCAAGCATCAGAGCGACAGAGAAAATTTGCCCAACAATTATGTAGGTAAAAATGTGGGTATTATTAATATAATTAAATTTGTTTTAAAATAACCCTTATTTTAGGTTGGAATTAAAATTAATAAAAATTTATAAAAATTACTCGAGACACGTCCGTCTCTCACGGAGGTTGGCTAGTAAATCCCTTCGAATTGAAATTTTCTAACAGATATCCATAGCGATTGTCTTCGCAAGGGCTGCTAAACTGCTTCAGAAAAGTACGTTAATTTCACCGATGTGACCAAATGGAACTATGAAATGTTTAAACTAAATTGAAATCAAAATTATTGCAAAATTACGGAATCAACTTACATTCATTATAAAATAGAGATAGATGTATCATAAAAAAATACGTTTGGAAGTTTACAATATATATTACTACATTTAACTAACAATCTAAAAAAAATACACAGTGAGTATGCAACCTCGCATATGGGTCAATTTTTGACAAATCCCAATTTCCAATAATTTTCGCTTTCTTTTTATTGACATATTAATGTACACTATGTCAAAAATTTAATGCGAAATGGGGTAGTTAGTTATCAATTGCAACAGGCTGAAATTTGAAATATTCATAAACTAACATCATCTAATGGATTTCACGTTTACCGTTTAATCACAAGATAAATAATATACAAACTGTTGGATAATAATTATTGATTGTCAGTATGTAAAACATTTGTAATTATTCAATACTACTGCTTATTAAAGTATATCTATTTCAGAAAAGCGGCGCAACTATTGATGTAAAACCGATCTTGTTGCAAAACTTCTTCTGTTATATCTTTAATATACGTGGACGTTATTTTCTTCTTCTGAATAAAATGTATCCATGTAAATCTTATTCGTATTTATTTGTTGTATCGCACAATAAACTACAAATATAGTAAAATAGTTACTAATGTCACTTTTATTTCACGATACGTCAGTAGTTTTGACAGTTGTTACTCCCACTAACATTCCAAATTCATGTTTAAAACCCGTCCCGCGGCGGTTTCAAACACGGAGCAAATTACTCTAACACTAATGTCTATAATGTCTTAATTTCGACAATAAAATGTACAGTTTTAAATATTTATAAATATGGTTTAAGGATATTCGTCGGCAAAAAGGCTTTAAATACATAATTAAATAAAAATCGAAGTATTATGTATCAAGAATTACGGATCACAATTATATGACTTTGTTAAATTGGTTGCCTACTTAAAACGCCCCCTCCATTCGCATTTATTTTTTGACATAGTGTACTTGGATTGAAAATGCATATACCTAAAAGCATTATTAAACCAAATTTTGGCAAAATGAATACACTGTAAAAGAAATATGTTCATTCGAACTGAAACTTGATCCAACTTGTTTATCTAATTTTGTAGTATACCATGATACTGTCGAAGTTTCCTTTTTTCAAATTTACGACAATAAACATTAAAAAAAGAACTTTAGATTTGTCAAAATCTGTTGTAAATATTTAATATTGAAATTCTAATATTTGATTTCGATCTGTGGATGTCTTTCTACTGATCAGCTTTACTTCCTGAAGGGAAAATTCTAAAGTAAAATGTCATTGAAAAACTTGCCAAGTGCAGAGGTTTTCTACATCACTTGGATCGTGTGCAACATTCTATATCCTTTTTTCTAATATCCTTTTTATTATTTTAAAACAGATAAAAGTAAAACTAGTAACGTTACGCTAAAATAATATCTATTGATTAAACCATGACAATACAGGGTGTATCAGATAAAGAGGTAAATATAATAATATGTAGCAGCTGTAATCATATACAATCAAAAAGTCTTAATGCACAGGGGGTCTATCTGTCAGCATTAACGAGAGAAAAAATATTTTATAAATGCCGTGGGCTAGAGCCGCACCTGTGCCCAACTTAAATCCTGTCCCGAGTATACCCCCACATACCACTATCATTCAGCCATTACTGCTGTTAGTTTTGTGTGGATCGCCGCTTGGAGTGCAAGCCACTTCGAACATTTTATTTAAATTCTTCCCGTCTCGAAAAAACGATCCTTTTCAGGACCATCATGATTTCATATAAAGAAAATCGAAGCTTGATGCATCAGCAAAAGCGCGGAAATGTATAGATTCATTTTCGCGCAATATCATAGTAAAAAGGCGTGTTTACAAATTTTCTGTATCTACATTTATATCTGTATTCGATTCAATTCATTTTGCGTTATATGATTAAATAAATCCAAAAGAAATAATTCAGATTCATGTGGTACCGTTTATTAACAACTAACTCTCGATTCGACAAAGCAAAAGAAAAATATTTACGTTTTTTGTAACTACTGAAGTCGCATATCCGGTGAAACTCTAACGTCTTATCAGGATATTAAGAATAATACTTTGTAGACTTACGTAGAATGCTCTTAACAAAAAAGGAATGTTTATTTTATAAAAAGAAGAAATTTAAAATGCCTCAGTTTTGCTATTTTTACAAGGGCCTTTATTTATTCAGAATGACGTTAAATGAACTTACGGCATACCATTAAGAATAATACTAAATGAGTGCAATGTATTTATACACAATATCACTTAATACGACGTTTCCTTGCATCAGGACCGGACTAAAGGATTTTTGACTTTAAATTTTACTTTTTTTATTCTTTAATGATGAAACCCGGTTTCGGTGGGTTTGTGCTTTATATGTCGTGGTGTAACACCCAAGCAAAATTTACTTTTTTATTTGATACACCTTGTATATCATTATTAACACATTAGCTATTATCTGCTCACCCGAAAAATGTCAATTATCCAATCTTAGACCAGAGCAGTGGATATCTCGTTTGCATAACAGAAAACAAGAATGGCCAGTTCTTCGTTTAGCCTGCAATGCTGCGCTGCAATGAAATTGCACATAGCGTTGCACATTATATATATATACATACATAGACACAAACAGTGAGACCGTCATCGGCCATCACAATCGCAGTCGTCGCTGTCGGAGTCTCATTTTATTTTTGTCTAGACCGTAAATGATTTATAAAACGGGTTATTTTTTTTACGCTTAGATTTTGGCGGACAGCGAACAGCGACGCGGTAATCGTCTCCCCGATCCTCCCTCGGTTCGTTTTGGGAGACCGCGATTCCTATTAACGTCAACGACTTGAACCCTAGTCGATATGCAGTATCATGAATAAATAAATTGACAGTATAAGAGAACTAATGCGCGTGTTATTGGGTACGCTCGTAGAATAGATTTTGAGGTTAATATCATTGGTAATTTTGGGTAAGTTTGTTTTCGGTTACAACTATTACAAAATTTATTTACAGCTTTTTGTTGAAGATATATTTACACTAAGAAAAAGATTTTTTTGTCGTTAATGAATATGCATTAATCCAGATAAATTATTCCATCAGTTAATGAAAACGAAATATTTATTACGTGCTATTAATACTCACATAAATATTTAATTGATTGTATTAAATATTTGAAATTATTAAGGTATATCTTTAATTTAGTACTTTTGTTTGTGTCCATCTGGTAAGGAAAGTAAAGCGATTACATTTCTATAGCGACTAGATATACTCGTGTTTATTCGCGTCATGAGTGGGGAGTAGTGTTGGCCAGTGATTTTTTGAGAGTCGACATATCTAATCGCTCTACAAATTTCATTGCTTCCCTTAAGGCGAATCTGGACGACCTTTTAATGAGATTCTCTGCCAGTAGATGGCGCGGATTTTTTTTCGCTGTTTTTAGACATACCAATCAAAATATTTGAAATTTGATAAAGAGATTGTTTTTTTTTAAGGGGGTGGTAACGCCTAAGCTATAATTTTGGCTTATCAGCCCCCGCAGAACCAAATCTCCCTGCTAATCAACATTACGACCCCGAAAAAAAACCGAATATCGTAATTGACCAGAGCGAGATTTGAATCCCGGACTCCGCACTGATAGTTTTAAGTTTTCTTTTCTAAAATTTTTTGTTTGGTTCTATTTGGCTTCCAAGAAGGACAAATAAAAAAGTGGTCAAGCGACGACGTTCAGCAGTACTTACTAATATTAATTTTTTTTCCGTTTCTTCCTGATAGCAAATAGCGTCTTAAAAAGGAAAATGCGTTTTCTCTTTGATCTCGTCCGCCGGGCAACCATAACTAGGACGATAGCGCACGCGTCGAATTGAGTGCGCCACAGAAATGATACCGATTCGAGTAATCAGATCTTTTCAAAACATTAGTTAGTCTGTCATGTGAACTTGAATGTATAGAGTAACACTATTTCATATGGTTTTTTAGAAAAATAAAATTAAAATGCAAATCAATAAGGTACTATCAGTAATTTTATTTAATTTACTAGACTACAGAAGAAAGCTATTAATTCAGAAATAAATAATTATAGCACTGATAATATAGTCCGTACTATGAATCAGTAGAATCAGTGACTGATTTTGTATTTTGAGTAACTGCTGTTTTCCGAAAACTGAATTATCTCGAGGTATGCACAAATGCGAAGAGCATTTGTGGAACACGTGATTGCAGGAATAAACCTTAAGCGGTAGTCAGATCGAAAAGAAAGATACCTCTTGTCTTTTTGAATGGTATGAATTGTTTGCTTTCTATATTACATGAGCTCAAAATGAATTGCTAAGATTGTATTCGCTGTTAATAGTATCTGATCGAAAAACTGGACTTGTTAATTTTATTGCTCTAAATCAAATTTTCAAACCATATAATTACAAAATTGCCTATCAAAACACAAACAAACTACAAAACCAAATCTATTCAAAATTAAAATCAAAAATTGAAAAAAGTAAAACATTACACATAGTTTATAAAATAGACTGTTAAAATTGTAATGGTGTATATATAGGTGAAACCATGCAATATTTGGAAAATAGAATAAAAGGACACAAATACAATAAAAATCTTACAGCTTTAAAAAAACATGAAATAACTCAAAATCACACCTTTGATTTCAACAACGTAACAATTTTAAACAAAGAACAAAATTTAAAAACACGTAATATACTTGAAATAATTCAAATTTATAAACATAAAAATGCAGTCAATGATAAAACCGATATACAATATTTCCCAAAATTATATAATTTAATTTTATAACTAAATAAAATATTTGTAAAGAACTATTTAATTACAAATTTTAAAAACAAATACTCAAAACAGCCTATTTTAAAATGCTATCTTTAAATAAAACATAATAATATATTCAAAATCATAGTAAACACAACAATTTTGTCATTTATTAAACAAAAACATTTTATTTATAATTTACAATTTCTACATTTATTTATATATCTACTTGAAAAAGCTTTTTAATAAAGCGAAACGTCGTCGTCGTATTCATTCATGTTTTAATATTAAAGACCTAAAAACCAAGAAAAAGGAAATCAAATATTATAAATGACTATGATACTAGGTATGTCTAATGGATATATACTTTTTAATTTACTTTGTTATATTCCTTGAAGATAATTATATAAAAAAAAGTTCTCCACTATTTTCTGTTATTAACATTGACACATTTTATGAATTTCGCACTTTTTTAAAACATAATTGGAAGTAGGTGAGGTTTTGTAAAATACACAAAAAGACACTACTGAAAGCAAAATTGAATATCCTTATATTTATACCCCACGTGATTCCATAGCAGACCATTTGTATGTAGATACGTCTTCAAAACAAACATCGGCCCGTGCGTTAGGTTATAATTGGAGTTGGGCAATTGTCCGGCGGAGCAGATACGTATTGCGACGCCCGCCTCAAAAGCAGATCAATCGTATTATTGTGATTTAGTATGTGCTTATAAAACATAAGTCATATTAATAGAGTTGTGCAAATTTTCCTTGGGGACAAAATAGAACAAAGTGGGCAAACAAAAACGGGCCACCTTGCGATGCATTCACATTTTATATCACTATATATTTAGATAAAATAAATATTTTTCTATTTTATAAGAAAAACAAGCAATGATGTTACAACACAAATTTGTTTTTGTGAGAAATATAAACCGAGAAACTCTTTAATAGACTTTCGCACGGCGTCAATAGATGGTATCCTTTTTCACTTCCGCACGTCCGTCATATTTGATAATTATACGTCCGCCTTATATAAAGAACTGCTGGATACTGACTTGCAACTCTACATACAACAGTACATGAATTGAAGCGCACGTTCTGAATACGTACCTGTCGCGCCGGAAAATTTGCCCAACTCTAGTTATAATGGAAGCCGGCGGCCTGTCGGCATTTGATTGTCGAAGAAAAATGAATATTTCTGTTTCGGGCGTTATTATTAGGCCAAATTCAAAAATTAAAAAAGTTTTGTCATTAAGAATTGGTGTTCAAATGTGCCGTTGAGCCGATTTTGGGAATTATTTTTAATGACAAAATTATAACATTTAAAAATGTAAATACATCAAAAATAAAAAATTAAAACGTTGGCGCAATTTCAAACATTATTTCAAGACAAATACAGTTTAAAAACGCATGTTTGTTACCCTGATATACCCTCACCAAACGATACCTATGCTCGTGAAAAAGTATAAGTAGTAAGGACAACCTCATTAAATCCTTTGTTCTTTTTTGGTCCGTTTTCAATTACTTTTAGACCCAGCCGCCATCTCGAAAAGCTGTTGCTGAGAATTTTCACATGTGAAGTAAATAATATTTTAAAGAAAGTAGGAAAATAGGTCAGAAAAATCCATAAATTTATGTGTTTTATTTTAATTTCATTACTTCAAATATTTCTGAACAGAAGTATTATATTCTTGATAAAAATAAACACGATTCTACTAAAATAATGTTTGATTAAGGGATTCAAATATTTGCAAGTGTTTTACAATAATTGAGTTCATATTCTTTCGTTTTTTGTGAAACTATATCTCCATTTATACATTTTAGAATGTAAAATATTCTTCCAGGAATAAATGTAAATGTGGTTCTTTCTCAAATAAATTAATAAAAAGCCAACGACTTCGGTGGCAGGGTTTTATTGTAAACTTTCAAATTTCAGACACGAACACACACCAATTTATAACTAGGGTTGCAGAGTTATGACTGTATTGTTCTATGGTAATACAGAGACTATTTCCTTTTATTGGACTAATTCATTTCTTACATTCGACCCTGCAGCGGTTTGCCAAAAATTATGTTCGGCGGAGCACAAGTATGGATAGGAGTTTTAGACGTAGACTAAATAATATCGAGTTGTCTATAATGTGAATAAATGTGAAATGTGAGGATAAAATTTATACATACAGTGTTCAATACAGTTCAGACCAAAATTATAATATAATAAATATTTTAAAAAGTGAACATAAAATGAAATGCATTTAGTTAGTTATTATGATAAATAGCGATAAAGTTTAAAATGAGTATCTAACAAATAAATTGATTTAATATGACTAAGCTCCATTTGCCCCGACATGTTAAGCCTGGTTTAATTTTAAGTGGATCTTTGAAGGTTATAGTTCATGTCTCGTGCGTATAGTAAACGTCATATTCTAAGCGTCACTTAAAATTAAACCAAGCTCAACGTGTTGGTGCAAAAAGCCATTAGGATACTGCACAAGGACAATAGTTCTTCTTATCCAAGTTCTTCTTTTTTAGTTCTTGTCTTATTCTAGTTCCTCAGTTGTTATTCATCAAAATCATTCAAAAATCCAAAGAAACTGCGAGCAGGAGAATTTATCTTGTAACAGCGAATGGCACAAAACCATGATGCCCATTGGCGTCTTCTTTCATGGTTATTTCATTCAAACATAACAATATAATATATAACAAGGTAAAAGTTATGGCAACTAACCTTACCTTTTACACAAATAATGGACCTTACCAACCTTCATTGTTTTTAAAACTGCATGAATAATTTAAAATTAATAAAATAAGTAAAATAAATAAATAAAACAAGTAAATCATGTAGGTAAGTCCGATGAGTAAACTAATGTATGTAAGGTACTAATGTAAACAATAAACTCCTATACAGGGTTTTCCACGGAACGGCTGGTTAGAAGTTTTCCGGCTTAACGAAATTCCTCAGTTTTAAAAAATTGGGGTTTGCAACAATTTGGCACTTACTTTCTTTCTAAAACATTTTCACCTTTTTTGCACTTCCGGTTAACCGGAAGTCGCCACGAACTTTGTTATTTTAAATGGAACACCCTATATATTATTATATTTTTGAATTTACCATAAAATTCTATGACGATTACCATTAGGGTATCTTATACTTATCTTCAACTGTTTCTAAGATATTACGATTTTTGTTAAAATTTTGACATTTACATTGTTGTATGTAATTGATTAATTCTCACTTGATTTAAGTGTCAGAAAACTCCGACTTTGAAATCAAGAAGTACTAACATTGTTTTACCAAAACGTAGAAAAAAAAATTCTGTGACATTACACAGGGTGTTTAAAAATTAGTGACATATCCTAACATTTTGAATGTTGCAAAACTTAATTTATTCAAATAGAACACCCTGTGCATTTTTTCTATTTTTGGATGTACAATTAAATTCTATACCGATTTGCTGTAGCAGTCCCCATCTTCAGTAGTTTTCTTTTAAATTACTCGTTTTGTTTATTACCGCTTTCAAATGGCCGAATAATTTCTATCTGGTGGGCCATGACATTAACATCACAACAATTTATTATTATTAGTAAGTATTATTGTTATAATCATTGTCGCGTGTTCAGATAAGTGCATATAATTATGGAACTTATGAATTAGATAATGAAAAATATTGAAGGAGCTTATTTTAACATGGATACTTTAAATTTATTTTACATTCACTGAGAATGCAGGATGAACTTATAGAGAATTTACGGTAATTATAGGAATTTATTGGTTGTTAATATATCTAACGGAATCCAGAAAATTTTGAAATGATTTCTCTTAATAGCTTGGTTTCAAATTAAGGGAAATGGCATAAACGATAACGACAACATTACAAAAATTGTTTCACTAAAACGTAGTGTGCTTGTCAGACAAATGTTTTAAAGTTTTTGATATATTAAAGTATTTTCAAAATTATAAAGGTTGTCATGAAGAATATTTAGATACATGCATACTCAACCAATGCAATTTACAAGCAGCATAAACTTGAACCATGACATAGAGCATCAAAAAAAATGCTCAATGTGAATTCCGTTTACGTCCAAGCATTTTAGTATTCGACGTCTTAATGTGTCGCCTTATACTTCTTCCCACTTCAACTGGGTCTAATTCATCAAACGTTCTCGTCACACGAATCATTAAATCTTGCTTATTGTTAGTAGTACCGAAAGTTGCGTACAGTGTGTAATCTGTGTAATGTATTATTTCAAAGTTTTGTGAATTTTATTAGATATATTAGCCGAAAATAAATTCCTATAATTACCGTAAATTCTCTATAAGTTCATCCTGCATTCTCAGTGAATGTAAAATAAATTTAAAGTACCTATCCAGGTTAAAATAAGCTCCTTCAATATTTTTCATTATCTAATTCATAAGTTCCATAATTATATGCACTTATCTGAACACGCGACGTGTAACAAACAATGATTATAACAATAATACTTACTAATAATAATAAATTGTTGTGATGTTAATGTCATGGCCCACCAGATAAAAATTATTCGGCCATTTGCAAGCGGTAATAAACAAAACGAGTAGTTTAAAAGAAAACTACTGAAGATGGGTATAGGGACTGCTACAGCAAATCGGTATAGAATTTAATTGTACATCCAAAAATAGAAAAATGCACAGGGTGTTCTATTTGAATAAATTAAGTTTTGCAACATTCAAAATTCTTGGATATGTCACTAATTTTTAAACACCCTGTATAATGTCACAGAATTTTTTTTCTACGTTTTGGTAAAACAATGTTAGTACTTCTTGATTTCAAAGTTGGAGTTTTCTGACACTTAAATCAAGTGAGAATTAATCAATTACATACACAATGTAAATGTCAAATTTTAACAAAATCGTAATATCTTAGAAACAGTTGAAGATAGGTATAAGATACCCTAATGGTAATCGTCATAGAATTTTATGGTAAATTCAAAATATAATAATATATAGGTTTTCCATTTAAAATAACAAAGTTCGTGGCGACTTCCGTTAACCGGAAGTGCAAAAAAGGTGAAAATATTTAGAAAGAAGTAAGTGTCAAATTGTCGCAAACCCCAATTTTTTAAAACTGAGGAATTTCGTTAAGCCGGAAAACTTCTAACCAGCCAGTTCTGTGGAAAACCCTGTAAGGAAAGCTGCTGTTTGAAGTAAAGCTTAGAAATTGAAACCCCGTTAACTCATCCGTTGTCCTTATTGGATTTATATAATGCTTATGATGAAAAAAAGTTATTTTTTTGTCTACTCTCTGGTGATTATAGTAAAAATGATATGATTATTCGATGTAAAATATTAGATTTCGTTTAGTGCAATAGCGAGCACATTGACGACCGGTCAGTAGATACTATAACGGGTACAAAAATGTCCGTCGTCGAGACTAATACATACACATAATGCTATACTGTGCTTTGATCATATTCACATCATCGCATGATAATTGGAGAAGTAGGCAAATAATGACAGCGATGAGCGACACCATGCAGTGATGTTTGTAGTCGACCTACGGCAACGATTCATCGAAAGAGTTTTGCCTGCGAGAAAACGGAAATGCCGTTGAGTCGGCGATGGCGTGGCAACCAGGACGAATGAATGCGTCGACCGAGGTCGGTATTGGAGCTATTTCCGGTCCGTCTATCCTGAGTTGTCGACGGCGACGATACGGCGAACGATACGACCCGATGCGTCATACACCTTAACCAGCCGACACATTGACGCATCTGCGGGAAAGCAAGCGATTCATTCGTGTTTCGTTTGGAAGCAAAAAGCGGTTAATAAGAATAATTTCCATTATTTTATCAACAAGAATGAATAAAACATTAACTATGTCTGTGGAAATGTATACCGTATTTGACTTTTTTAATGACGAAAAGAAAGTGTTGCGCCATTATATTAACTGTATCTTAAAACGAAATATTTTTGACTTTTTAGCTCATCCCAAACGATTGGGATAATATTATCATAACTGTAAGATTATTCTAATATTTCTTTTTTGCGCTTCCATCCAGAAACACTCATTTGCAGTACTTCAAAGTTGCCTACGCAGGCAAAAATGTCACTAAAGGTTGGCCACAATAGATTCCACATGCCAGACGTGTATTAAATTGTCATTAAGCTATTGTTCAACTAGGCTAAGATGAACTGGTGTCTTCATTGCACTTATTATTGATAAATAGATTTATTCTCGGAAACGTCAAAATACAAGGATCTCAGGATGTAACATATATGCCAACTTGTACTGTCAACTCCCTAGTGTCAAAATTTGTTTTCTATTTTCAATTCAAAATTAAGATTTGTCGGCCCAAAAAACATTGTGTATCACACGGCTAGAAACTCATTTTACGAGTATTCGTACTTGTAATGAGTACTACAAACCGTACTCATACTCGCAAAACTGTAGTTTCCGGCCTAGTGATACAAATAACTATTTATTGGTCTCAAGATCATACACATATCGTATGTACAGAGTAGACTAAATCTATATATCAAAAATGATTTTTCTTCAATTTCGATTATGTGATTAGATTATGGATTGGGGTGGCCTATCGACCTGTTTCACCGCGACCTTTACAGGTCTATTGTGATCCCTTTTTTCCTAAAAGACGCATTCTAATTTTGCCCTTTTAATTAGGATTATCATCTTTGAGAACGGCTTCTTTGTGTAGCTGTTAGCCGTGAGGTTCTCCAGCCCTATTACTGGAAACCTCTTCCTCGCCAGGCCTTTACATTGGTACAGCACATGAACTGATGTTTCTTCCTTCTCGTGTTAGAATCTGCAGGTTGCGTCATCTGCCAGGCCTATGTTGTACATATGGCTATTTAGTTTACCGTGACCAGTCAGCAGACCAACTATCATTTTGACAGTCTTCTTCTCTTTATTCAGTAGATCCCTAGTAAATTCAGACCTCTGTTCCTTTAGGAACTCTTTTGCCTGTCTCTGTCCCGAAGATTTGTGCCACCACTTTCTGGACTGATTTTGTAGCCATTCATTGATAGATTTATTAATTTGCGATATGATAGTGCCGAAAGAAGGACCAGCTCCAACAAATGACCTTGACGAACCTCGCCTGGCCAGCTCGTCCGCCGCCTCATTTCCTCTCACACCCGAGTGGCTGGGAACCTAGGCCAAAGCTAATTCCCTTTGGGCGCCCACCTCATTTAGGGCGCTTACGCAGTTCCAAATCAGCTTAGAGTCCACACTTACAGAACTAATCGCTTTAAGTGTGGACTGACTGTCAGAGAAGATAGCGACGCTTTTACTTGGCTCGGTCCATTTTTCTATTTCTCGGACCCAATGGTGAATTGCAGCATCCTCAGCTTGGAACACCGTTGTGTCTTTGCTGAAGTTCACCGAAAGAGCCTTTTTGGGCTTGGATTATGTGATATAACTTTCTTATTATTTAAAATTCTGAAAAATTATTTACAACTTTTTTTTGGGATTTGGATATCAAATCTACTTTTTAATGTTTCAAAATTTTTAGTTGTGACGTTCTATTATTTTTTCCTAAATGAAAACTATCGTAGGCTATGTTATAATTAAATAACAAATTTTGCGAGCTTTACAAAAACATATAACACTCTATGCTTATTCTAAATCTCAAGCAAGATATTCCGTTTTTAAATTTCTAATAGATTTCTAGCGTGCCATGGATACGACAGATCTATGCAAAAAATCAGTAGGGTACCCTAATAGCCCAACAAAATAATTGATATTTCTTTTATAAAATAATAAGCGTCAGATAGTACACTTTCAATACTTCACCAATAAAATAGTAGTGTGCCATAAATGTTTAGGATTATGTCATAACCTTCGTAATTTTAATTGTGTATTAAAGGCAAAAGCTGTAAGACGTTTTCAATTAAAATAATTTAATTTCATTAAAAAAAATACAAATAACAAAACATGTTAAATGTAACTAAAAAGTAAAACTTTAATAATTCAAATTTTCGTCCGGCATTTGCAATAGGTTTCTGACATTTTTTTTCTATAACATTCATACTATTTATTATATAAAGTGGTGTTAATTTATGAAAAGTTTTAGCCACATTTTCACGCAGTTGTTCAGCAGTATTGTAAGTGTGCTTGTAAATCTCATTTGCAAAAAAAAACCACAAAAGAAAATCCAGTGGCGTTAAACTTGGAGATCTTCCCGGCCATCGTATGGGTCCATAAGTGCTAATCCATTTATTTGGGAAACTGAATCCGTTCACTATTGCCTAGCTGTCAATTTACCCCATATTACACCCAATATTAAAATTAAATCGTTGTTGCCTCAGAATAGGTCTTCTTATATGGAGATTTATGTCACTCCAGTAGTGGTTATTATTCCTATTAAATATGCACCATATTACACAGCTTTTAAAATTAGGATTTTGTTGACACATTCCTATGTACCACCGACAAAAAATTAATCCTTTTTTTAGATTATGAAATCGTTGGTATAGAGAAAATGATTAATTCCAATTCTATAGGAATTGTATTTATATTTTCTTAAAATTCAAAAACTGCTGATTTTTGATAATCCTGCAACATTTTCGATTTCTCTGGAAAAAGTGGTTGGAAAGGCTTCCACATATTCCTGATTGTGCTCCTGACTCTTATTAGCTAATTAAACAATAACAGAACTCAAATAAAGAAAGAAGACTATAACCATATTTTATAAAATAATGTAATACCGATGCACTCACAATTAAATCTACAATTTGAAAATAATGTGCAATATACAAGGTGTTCCAAAATTTAGCAGTGCTTCAAAGGTTTGTTTTTCTTAATGGAACACCCTGTATTTTATGGCATTTTTGAAATGTACGCTAAAACTAGATCAATTTTATCTAAGATTCCCTATGCCTATTTTTTATAGTTTATGAGATATCTCAATTTGTTTAAAAATGCAATATTGTAAAAGAATTAATTTAGAGAAGTGAAATGAAAATCGTAAATGGCAGATCCTTTGGCTGATTGAATGCGATTCAAAATTCAACGTTGTCTATCAGTCTACAGGATGTTCAAGTATCTATGGCAAGCTTTGTGAATTTTACTTGTGCGTAACTTTGTTACTTTAAATGGAACACCCAGTATATCTTTACGTTGATAGAGAGAATTTTTTATTTTCTTTAAACCACTATTAGGAGTCCCTATACCTATCTCCACTAGTTTTTAAGTTATTTGGTTTTTGTAGGTGGTCTAGGTAAATTGTCATTTTTCTACAGGAAAATCAAATTTCACAATTTTATTTAATAACAATACTAGAACTCGTTATTTTATATTAGGTTAAGTCATTGTATCATTTGTAAGAGAGTTAAAAATATCTGTTTAAAACCGATTTTAATTTGATTGTTGAGTTGTATTTAAAATCAATGATTTATTTATTTCAATATATTTGATTTAATTTACCTGAGAACAACTGTGGTTTTTTTTGAAAAACGTTTCACTCCACACACCACCAGCTTGAAAAGCATCACTGATTTGATGGCAAATACTTACCTTCCAGTCCTTCGACAAGCAAATTAGGCTAAACAGAACATTTTACATAGTGGACAACTTGCCGAAAAATTGCCAACTAAACGCGCCAAATAAGCTTAATTTTAATTACTCAAGGTAAGTGATATTATCTAACTATCGCTCAATTCGAACATTTTTAACGACCTGAGAAAAAGAGTTTATCTGAGATATTTTATGGATTTCTTGGAAAAATAAATTGATTTTATTATTAGTACAATATATGCAGTTAGAGAAACCAGTGTTGGTTCTACCTTTGGAAGAAAATAAGATATTTGTTGTGTTTTATCCAAATTTTATTCTCAACGTTGCGTTGCATCAGCTACTAGAGGACATTGAGCGCCGTAGAGTAATGGACATTTTTTATTTCTTTCTATATATGGTGAAAATATTAATTAACAGCTGAACGATAATATGTTAAGCCGACCTGTACGATATTTCTCTTTAGAAAGCCAAAATTTGTTCATTTTCATCTGAAAATACTGAAAACTCCTATGCCTTTAAGTCTACCTAGATCAACAAGTCAGTGAACGTGTTAAAGATAATAATACTAATATATGTATGTAATTCCGTCAGTCGGCTCGGCCAACAAGCAAAGCCATTTCCTAATTACGTTTCGCATAAGTTGCCGAGTGGGATTTAATGTTTTTGACTGTGCTGCGGCGATTAACATTTTGGGTGAGGTCGACGAACTTCGGTTTTGGTGTTGGTAACGAGGTGTTTTTTGCACAAACGAATATGGACCCAGATACGCGTTGTGCGTATACATAATATATGGATATATAGTGATGGACAAATGTCTGAAAACACCTAAATATCTCCAATAATATTGCATAATAATATTTTGTGTTATAATGACACGGACGCCGCTACAGCGAAAGAAGATGCTGTATTAAGAAACCGGTCGACTCTCAGAAGTCCAATCTGTTGTAGTCAGATCAGTGAGATCAGCTCTTAATTTAAATCAAATACAGTTGAACTTTCCCATATCCAACTTATACACAGGGTGTTTCATCAGCAGGGAATTCCTCTATAACTCGTAAACAGTGACACAGAGAAAAAAAGTTTTTATAAATTGTAGGATTATGATTTTTCTATAACACAAAATTATTGGAATTTGTACAGGGTGTTTCATAACCTCGGTACAACCTTCAACTTTCTTTTTTTAAATACAATATTACTATATTTTTAAAACCGCCAGTAAATTAAAAAAACAATAAGACAAAATATACCTTGGCGCTAAACTTATTAGCTTTGTTTGTTTGTGTGCTTGGAGCAGTATCTACTGACGTCATCAGAGTAACTTGAGAGCATCTCAGAGTTGGATTTAAAGATGGTACAAACGCGCTCGATTGCAATATAACCTTAATTTTATTATTTACTATTGTCAGATTGTTACAGCTATCATGAACAGGAAAAGTAAAAATAATTTTTCAAATTAATGAATCTAGACTACAATAAAAATGCATCATATACTAGTATTTATGTATCTACCAAGTGAAGTTTTTAAAATATAATGATCGTTCTTTACATCAATTACATTGGTATCGTTATATTATCTATTTCGTGCATATTTGATGCACTTATAAATCAAATTACATTTACAAACGACATTTTACAACACGGTGTTAGTGCGAGTAGGTTATGTTGCACAAATTGCTCGAAATTGCTCGGACGTCGGACCGCGAGTAGGAAGAGCAACCTCTTTGTGATCTGGATTTGCTTGCTCTAAGCAAACAAACACGCACAAATCATGCTCTAAAATACAAACAAACGCGTAAAATTGCTCGGATCTGCTTAGATCAGACAAACAAACAAACCTATTATTACTACTAATTTCCAACATATACAGTGTGTTCACGGGAACATTCTACAATAGCTAACTTTTTTTTTTTTTAGAGATACAGAGTCGGTTAAATGGAGAAAGTTCATGTGCTTTTCCATCTGCATTTCATGCTATGGCATAAAAAACAAAAGAGCGCTTGGTTGCTAAGATACGATTAAAGCATGTATTTTTTTAAATGGGACACCCGGTATATTTTTACATTTTTGAGTTTTTCTAATCATTGGCTATAACAAAGTATCAAACGACTTTTCTGTAAAATCACGATTACGAGAGTTATAAAGAAAATCACGCTCAGTTCATTCGAGGTGTTCACCAAACATTCTACAATGGCCAACTTTTTTGTTTTTAGAGATACAAAGTCGATTAAACGGAGAAAGTTTGGATACTTTTCCACCTGCATTTCGTGCTATGGCATAAAAAACAAAAGAGCGCTTGGTTGCTAAGATACGACTAAAGCATGTATTTTTTTTAAATGGGAAACAGGCTTAATGAATAAATGGCCTTAGCCGCTTAAAGCAGCATTTTGATCATTGGATCGGAAATCGAGGCCCGATATTATGGCCGTCTAGGTCACCCGACTTAAATCCCTTTGGATTTCTTTTTATGGGGGGCTATTAAAAACACGGTGTATGATACACCATCCGTTGATTTGGAAAATTTAAAAATCAAAATTATACAGTGTATTCGTGATTTTAATGAATAAACAGTGCAAAAGGTACACAGTAATCTGGTGCGAAGGGTAAAAACCTGTGTAGGGAAAGTAATGGCAGTTATTTTGAAGTAAAAATTTCAAACATTTTCTTGTTGTCTTTTTACTTTAACATACAATTAGTTTTTGTTTAATATCTAGTTCCCATTTGTTGTAATTAGTACAGTAAATACTGTTTCCGTTATTTATGTGAAAGATTACATCCAAGTGGCAACACCAGAAATCCAATAGCCAATGATTAGACAAACTCAACAATGCAAAAATATATCGGGTGTCCCATTTAAAAAAATACATGCTATAGTCGTATCTTAGCAACCAAGCGCTCTTTTGTTTTTCATGCCATAGCACGAAATGCAGATGGAAAAGTACACGAACTTTCTCCATTTAACCGACTCTGTATCTCTAAAAATAAAAAAGTTAGCTATTGTAGAATGTTTCCGTGAACACACTGTATGTTATTTTCTAAAAATTATGTCATTTGCACGTTCGCGAAAGGCGATTGTAATTTAATTACCACTTAGAATAAGTGAATCAAATTTTGAAACATCTTAGTATGGGCCTACTTATACTTGCAGGTGCGTTTATAGTTGTATTTTAATATACTGGGTGTTCTTATCTAAAGTACAAACTCAGTTAACTTCTAATGGGTATATTTTATTTTTTAATGGAACCCCCTATATACGACATCATTGAATTCCTACTAACAAGCGTTTTGATTTCTATTAAACATACTCTATGCCTATTTCTTTTACTTCTTGAGTTATTATAGTTTTGATTAATTTTTGATTGTTACAGTCATATTTGTAATTTAGTAGGCGACGAAATGAAAATTACAAAAAACGTCAAGAAATAATCAAATCAATATAACTAAACAAACAATAAACTCTGCCAAATTATAATTAGGACATCAGATTTTCGATATAACCCCTTTTTTGTTTAACGCATATTTACACTCTGTTACCAACAGACTGTTACCGATGTATTTACATTCAGTAGAATTTCTTCACGCCCACTGGCAAACGGAGGAATTCCCTGCTGGTAAACATTCCGTATATACCGAAATTATCCATGTATCGAAACTTGTTCTAATTGCGTAAAATTTCTGGATAAAAATGTTCCCTTATCGAAAAGAGAAATTCTATATATCAAATTGTTTAAACTTATCTATGTAAACACATTATTTTTGCTTAATAAATGTCTTTCTCTATCTCTCATAACTGATAACTAAGGCGAAGCATTTTATATTTTATGCGACGATTATTTTCAATAACGGGTCAGGGTTTTTTGTACAATATATTACATACATATGAAGGGTCCACGGGAATAACGATCAAAGTCCATTTTTTGTGAAAATGAGATAAGGGTGCCATTTTGTAGGAAATTCTGAGTATTATAATAATGCGCGTTCAAATTATTTCAAAAACGGTCGTAGTCCGTAGAAATCAAAGTTGTTATAATGTAGTTTCGTGTTAAACCTTTAAGTGTCAAACTTTAAAATTCATTTATCTCTTAATGTATGAATATGGACTTTGATCGTTATTCCCGTGCACCCTTCATATGCATAAACATCAGTTATTATAGGGCAGTAAGGATCTAGGTGGTGTCCGATACATTAGTAGAATTAACTTTAGAAGTGTCAATCAACAGTAGACGTGTCTTCCGTTTTTCCCATTTCTAGTCGCCCAGAATGCAATCGACAGCTTGCAACTTTTCACCCGGTATATACATATTGTAACACTACAAGGCAGCATACAGTCCGGTATAAAAAAAATAAATTTGAAAAATAATACTTTAATTAAATTATTTAATATCAAATTTTAAACATCCTAGTGTCGCCTATATTCATTACTTTTTAATCATAAATATGCTCTCACAAATTCCAGATGGCATGCAGGGTGAGAATTTCCAATTGAAACAGGCTAGAGGACGCGCTGGCATTAAAAAGATTACGCATGGATAGATCATGATACAAGAAAATAAGGTATGCTCATCTGAAAACCAAAACTCGTCTTTTTCGCGCATGGCCCTCAGATACGTCACCACTCGGTTGTCGCCATTGTTGTTGATGTATTTATCAAATTACTATATTTATTTTAACAAGTTTCAGTTTATTTTTAATCGATTAGAACACTTTATTTAGTTTTTGTTTAATGTTTTGTGTCAGTTTATGCTTGTAGTACTTTCGATTTACGTGTATAGTGATTTTAGTTAGGTGTTATAAGTTCGTTTTAGGTTTTGTGTGGATAAACTGTTTATAAACGTTGTAGTGGAAATTCTTGAGTGACTTTCATTCATTTGAGGGAGTAGAATAAAAAGAATTGATAAATGAATTTGTAAAAAAAGAAAAATTAAACACTGCACTCACAATCACTAATTAATTCTTTCTTTTTTTTATCTGCATTTTTTTTTTATTCCAACACTGTCTGCATTATTAATGTTTGTACCAGACTAATAGATATTTCATTTGCCATTAAAAATATATATAATATGAATCACTTACAATTAGTGAAATGTTAGTACGTGTAAGTACAAACAAGTATGAAGGTAAGAGCTAAAGAAGTGTGGAACATGTTCAGTTAAAGTAAAGCTTGTAATTACTAATGCTGTATTTGCTTCATTGCACTAAAATAAGCAAACATGAAATGTTATGTTAAAGGCAAAAAATACTTTACATCAACAGAATCGCTCATCACAAAGCAATAACGATTTTGCATTCAATTGAAAATTACATTTTAAAAAAGTGAATTATCTAAAATCTTGTTTCAATGCAAATTTGATTGAAGGAAATGGCAAAAAAACAGTTTTATTAATTTTAATAGGATAGATTTAAAAAAAAAATGGGAATTAATTTTCTTTACATTGGTGATATCTATTAAATTATTGGATTGGTAGTGCTGTTTGGCCCTCAAATACATCACACCTAGATGCGCAAAGCATACCTTATTTTCTTGTATCATGAGATAGATAACCCCATGGATAACCCGTTATAATTCTTCAGTAAAACCCCAAGTGCTTTAGGAGCATATTGCTTGTACACTGTTGAAAATTTTAACACTTTTTTGACTAATTTAATAGTCAGGAGAGGTCCACACTCTTTTCGTGTTATTTTGTCGAGAACTATAGAAGTTTAAATTTGACGAGCAAAGATAGTCAAGTATTGTCTATTGCTAAGGGGTTATTTTGTCCAACTGACACGTGGAATTATAAAATACTTCTAGTCACATTTTATTTGATCTAGACTAGACAAATTTACTAGCTGTTTAACTAAATGAATGCGATCTATTGGGTGTTTTAACACCATTTTCTAAACACAACGTCTTTTTAATATGCAACTCCTATTTCTTAGTGCTATAATATTCTCTCTTTAAGACGTTTTCTCAATCATAAATATGCAAAACCACTCATTCACAAGTTTTGGTTTCAACTAAACGTACCAATTTTAAAATGATTTTTTGAGAACCATTATAAAATTAAGTGCATGTTTATGCTATTTGATTCAAGTCTAAACTAATTGCGTAAATAGATGTTCCCAATACATCTTTAAGATGTTGAAATTTTTTATGCCCACTGGAATTAACGTTTAATAACACGAGGCTACACTTTGCAAGAATAGGTGTTGTTTCTATATTTCTATCCGAGGGAAAAATTCTGATTGGTTGACGCTTCTGAACGTCTAGAAAAATAGTCAATCCTCATATCTGAACAAAGAATTCACACGAAATTCTAGTCATTTCTGTTCTATTAAATACGCGTAGTCAACTCGTCTGGCAAAGTTTGGAAAAATCAACACTAAAATATTTGACTAGCACAAAATTAACGCCAACACCGTAATATTTTCAATAGTGTATGTCCTCTACTCCGATATTGGTATTTACAGTACTTATAATTAGTTTAAGTGATATAGTGAGCATAAGATTCGGGTACATCAATTATTATCGACTTTGTACGAGACAACAATTAAGTTCAAACAAATGTGGTTTTATTTAATAAAAATTTTAAATATAGAGCAGTGAAAAAACAAAGTAAATAAGAAAGTAAAAATCTCCGGTATGTAAAATGAGTTCGCTTATTAAATAACAATAGCGTTTGTAAATTAGTAATTCCACTTTTTGCAACATAAATTTATCATAGAAAATAAATACGTTTAAAATTAACTTTCAAATTTCCCGCAGTTTAGAAACGTTCATCTGAGTAATTCTATGCTTAAAAGACGGATAAATCAGAATGTCCAACATTTGATAGTAAAATTACTGGATATTCGGTACGTGCCGTGAATACATATTGACTAGTACCATTAGTAGTACCACCACCTTATGAAAGTTTTTCCACCAGTAGTCGCAAACTGTTCAGCGGTTATACAAAATTCCTAACCAAACAAATTTGCCGAACATTAAAATGAAATTTCTTATAAGTATATTAAAATTTAGATTAGGATTAAAATACGAGTATACGTTTATTTTTAGCTGTAATGGACGCAGAATACC
Source organism: Protaetia brevitarsis (assembly GCA_004143645.1). Taxonomy (NCBI): domain Eukaryota; kingdom Metazoa; phylum Arthropoda; class Insecta; order Coleoptera; family Scarabaeidae; genus Protaetia; species Protaetia brevitarsis. The sequence continues at coordinate 1,431,907 of RXPK01000071.1, forward strand.
TTTAGAGGGATCAATTCAGCGGCATCAGGGCAGCAGGTATGATCAGGTTCGGCATCGAATGGTGCTCTCGTACTTCTAACCACTGGGAATGACTCAGAACAGGAACATATCTCAGGAATATCGTCGTTGGAGAAAATTACCCAATGGTTATTTAGGTAAATTGTGAATAACATACTAATATGATTGACTTTGTTTAAAAATAACCATAATTTTTAGATTGAAATTTGAAATAAATAAGATTTCATCGAAATAGCCGTTAAATTTTACAAGATTTGATCGAGCACGTCCGTCTCTCACGGAGGTTGGTTAGTGAATCCTTTTGAATGGGAATTCTCTAACAGACACCAATAGCGATTGTCCTGGCCAGGCGGGCAAGCTGCCTTTGAAAAATCCGTTACTTTCACCTAAGTGAGGGGAATAAAGATATTTAAAACATGAGAATGCCCAAGTGACCAAATGGAACTAGAAATGTTTACACTAAATTGAAATAAATAATTATTGCAAAATGCTGGAATCATCTTACATTCATTATAAAATAAAGGTAGGTGTTTGTACATCATAGGAAAATACATTTAAAAATTTTCAATACTTATACTACATACTACTACTACAACATTTAATTAACAATCTTAAAACTATTAACTGTACAATGAGTATGCAACCTTGCATGTATGTCAATTTTTGACGAAACCGAATTCCAGCAATTTTTCCTGTCTTTTCGTTGACATATCAATGAACTTGGATTGCAAATACATATAAAGACATTATTAAACTACATTTAAGCAAAATAAGTACACTGTAAAAAAAAATGTTCAATCGAACTGAAACTTGATCCAACTTTGATCTGTCAATATCTGTTATAAAAATCTAATATTCAAATTCTAACATTTAATTTCGATGTGTAGGTATTTCATTGCTGATCATCTTTAACTCCTGAAGGGAAAACTATGAAGGAAAATGTCTTGAAGGACTTGCCAAATGCACAGGTTTTCTACATCACTTGGACATCGTCTGGCTGTCTACTGCTACGTTCTATATCCTCTTTTTTGTTATATCCTTTTTATTTTTAAAATACATAAACTAGAAACTTTACACTTAAATAATATCAAATAATTAAACCATTACTGTATATATGTATGTGTGTTCGTTGTTAATCTTGTGACCTTTTAAATGTATGACCAACATTTTCGACTAATATCATTTCTAAATTATCTGTGGTAAAACTATATGTACTGGGTTGTAGTATATTTTTAAACACAGAAAATATTGCTATGGAAACAGGTGCATGGAATATAATTTAGAGTCATTTAAAACAAGTTTAAAATCCAAATGAAGAAGGAATTATAAGTTAAAGTGCATACTCGGTTGCCTACTCAACAGGCAAATTTTTGAATTTGTTAAAAATGACTATAAAAATAGATCATCTTAGCTATAGGCGCTAAGTATAGTCTTATATATATATGTAAACTTTATTTTTTGTTAATTCAAGCTTACCTGGTATATATTTTATATTCTTTTGGGTGTATTTGGTAACATTTGCTGTATTCCCCTCAAACTAGAGTAAATAAAGGTATTTTAATATCAGTTACTAGTTATCCTTTTGAACTTCGAGGTTGGTTACCTGACAGCGATAACAATCGAAGGCTGATTACTGGTAAATTTAATTTAAATTCTTATTCTTCTTGTGGCCACGAAAGACGACGCTGGTTTTAGTATACTCCTATAACAATGTGTATGCCACACTCTCAGAAATATCAAAGTTCCACAAAGTGTTTACCTAAAAAGTGTCGATATAACACCTAAATAATATAAATCCATACTCTGACCTGCATAATCGTCGAGAATTTCCTATAAAATTTTCTGAGAAGAATCCCGGCGGAAATACCATCCCATGTTACGACCGTTTGTAGTGGAGACCCGAATAGAAAGTCTAACCTGTACCCAGAGGATTTACCTACCTACCTACATCTGTATTTAGAGCTGACCGTTCGCACCCAAGTTAGTATTTCATCAAGTATATCCTACCTAAAAAAAATAATTCGTTAGTTTTAATTCAACATTAATCAGTAAATAAGATTTTTGTAATTTGTGTTCGCGATACGTTGAATTGAGAGTCAGGTTTACATGAATCGCCATTATTTTAGTTATTTTAGGAATTTTAGTATTTAAAGGTTGTCTTAAAAATCGACATTAACTAAGACGGTCTGTAATAATAGTTCTTTTTACACTATCGATAACACGGGTAGTTGAATATTATAGATTCCTTATAAATTTACTTTCCGCCATTTACAGATAGATGGCTCTGATTTCCAAACTTACTCTACATTTTTGACGTTTCTTTAACCTCATTTTTTTAAAGTGCCAGGAAAGTTTGAATAGGTATTTTTGTATTAAATAAATATTATTTTATATAGTATTTATGATTCCAACATACGTACCTGTGATTTAAGAGTTTCAAAAGTGATAAAACATAGCATTTTGGTAAATAAATAAAAAGTTACGCTTGTTTTGTGTTAAAACGGTCTTTTATTTGTACGTGTTTTACAACTATATTTGATAATTACATTTTCTCAAATTTATATAATCAGAGAAGTGGCTTTGGGGGAGCGCCCTTTAGATAAGAAAATTGCGTTAGCAAGCGCTTGGAAAGTAAATTTGACAGTGGATTTGGTGCTCCTGCAAGTGTCCCTTGCCACCTAGCAGGTAGAAGACCACTTTTCACAGTATTCACTCATTTATCAGAGACGTCGAAGAAAAAAAAAATGTATAGGAACAAAGAAGTTATAAATAAATTGAAATTTTGAATTCAATTTTACTGAACTAAACAAAACTAAAATTTTGATATCACGGGTATTTTTTTCTGTAAAACAGAACAATATCTTTACACATCACAGTTGTTTAGTGGAGCATGATTAGTTCTTTTCCTAACTTTCTCATACTCTGCAAGCCATGCAATCACCTTTGACGAATCTTGGAATGTAGAACCAGAAGCCATTTTGAAACATACAAGATTATCAACAAATACAAGCGGAGTAAAGTAAAAAATTCAAAAACCTTCCAACAAAAAGGAAAGTATGGAGAAAAATAATAATAATAAGAAGAAAAAAATACCTAATATATTAATATACAACAGAACACTTTAACTAAAACAATCCAAAATACCAACAACTTACATAAAAATATATAAAACAAACTAAATTCAACGAAAAACTTTACAAACCAAATGAAAAAAAAGAGTATATAGTGGGTGGCTAGCACAAAAATGCTGTTCTTCGATCAATCCTTCAATTTTTAAAAAACTTCACATGCAACTAGTTTCGGCCTAGCCCATCTTCAGGTATGCTTGTAGTATCTGTTGAAACTAATGAAAATTGTCAAAAAATTTTAAACATTTGATGAAGTATTTTAATGAAATATTTTATATATAAATGGGAAAATTTATTATCACCAAATTTTGGGATATTATAAGTTCGAAGTTAAGAACGTTTCTCTATTTATTTGGTGATAATAAATTTAAAATTGAAGGATTTTGATCGAAGAACAGCAATTTTGTGCTACCCACCCATTATATACATCCATCAATCCAAAGACGTAATTGAATCTGAAAAGAGAAAATGTGAAAAACCAACCATATCCTCCAATACATATATACATAACAGAAACAATCGGAAGAAATGCGTACTGTTGATTGAACACTTCTAAAATTAATTCTACGTAACGAATCGGACACTACACAGATGCTTACTGCCCTACGATAACTGATGTTTATGCATATGTATGTATGTACGAAAATCCCAACTCCTTCTATGCCACTGCGTACCGAAAATAATCGTCACATAAAATATAAAATGCTTCGACCTACTTATAACCAATGAATTATATACTTAGACGCATACAATCAGTCACAGTGAACATATTTTCCATTTACCGTTACAAAGTTCATTTAGTAGTACATCAGCTGAAATATTTCTTCATAACGTAGATACATAATATATACATACGTAATTAGTATTTAAATGTTGAAATAACTCGAACAGAATTGTTGTTTTCACAGAAATGGAATCTTTTACAGCAATTTAACTGAACTCATTAGTGTTCGATTATACAATAATCATTCTCCTATCTACTATAGGTTAGAAATGGCCGATATACAATCCAAATTAAGGTTCTTTTATGACTATTTCTTATCGAGAGCCGATCCATTAACCGTCAACCATCACCTGACACGTAGATTATGCGCTCGTTGCCGTTGCCGCTCCAATTACTTCAAAACCCGACACGAAACAGCAGCACCGGTTAGCAGATGAGACATCTCGAATCAGTGTATAATAAACATCCTTTGTATGCGTGTATTTCCTACAGGTTTACAACACTTGAAGGTATTATCTACCCACGGCGCATACAAATTAGGTAAGTGTCCAAGTCGCCACCTGCAGCTGACCCCGGCAGATGGGCTCTTATCATTGGTTGCTGTTCTCTTCCTTCTTTTTTGTATAAGACTTCCGTTTAATAAGATTACTCTTACTTCACTAATAAAATCATAATAAATAAAAATTAATCGTCGTCTCATTAGTGAAATCACTTTCAATATCTTGCAATTACGATTAATCGAAAAAAAAAGATTGACGGGGAAAACATTAAGTAAGATGTAAGTTTTGCGAATACTTTTGATTTAGTTAAGGCAGATGTTTTCTTTATGAAATCTTCAGTACAACCGTGAGTTTCTAGTTGTAGTGCTAGAGGAAGATATAGTATTCTAAATTAAGGGGGTAAATTAAGGATTCTAAGGAACGGAATACTTATTTTATTTATTTCACCAGAGATTAAGTGAGAGAGACAAACTAAGATGGAACTACAATAAAATAAACGGTGCACTTTAATTTTATTTAGTTTTTCTGTGTGGTGAAGGTAATAATAAGAAAATACGTTGCTACCTGAGTTTTATAATAATAATAATAATATGTATTTATTGTATCACTATACAATAATTGGTCAAATTGAGTAAAATAAACACAAATAACACACAGGTGTAAGAAACAAAGACATCATGTATGTTTACATATATACAAACGTCCATAAATTATTTCACAGTTTAGAAATTCGTCAAGCGTGTAAATAACTTTGTTCAATAAGTAAGTCTTTAATGAGTTCGCAAACTTGTCACTTGGGAGGCACCTTATACTGTCCGGCAATTTGTTAAGAATTTTTGTACCCCAATACTCCGCACTTTTCTGTGTGGCGTTGATACGATGATACAGTGTTTTGAAATGTCCTTTGCCGCGGGTATTATAGTTGTATGTATCACCGTTTTCCATGTAGTAAGTTTGGTTGGAATGTATGTATTTAGTGACGGTAAGTATATACATCGCAGGCAAGGTAAGTATACGCTCCTGCTTGAACGCTTCTCTACATGATGCCCTACCACTAATATTACAGAGCGCCCTCATAGCCCTCTTTTGAAGAACGAATACCCGCTCCGCATCCGATGCTGCTCCCCAGAACTGGATGCGATAGACGGCCACACTGTGAAAGTTGGCAAAATACGCCACTCTGGCGGCCTAGTAAGTAGATATATGTCTTATTCTCCTTATGCTATAGACTGCCGACGTTAGCTTTGCAGCTAGTTGATTTATGTGGGTAGACCAATTCAGTTTACTGTCCAAATGTATCCCAATGTTTTAATGCTGTGTTACGTGAAGTGAAAAGTGAGATGTTCTGTTTGCTTAGTTGGAGTTCAGTTTATTAACCTGCAAATTCAGCTATTACTTATCGCTTTCTTTAGTAACATATCCTTAGTTTTACTTTTCACAACCAACGACGTATCGTTCGCATAAAGGCACGTCAAGTCCGTTGAGAGATTGACATCCAGGTCGTTGATATATATCACAAAAAGCAGGGGTCCCAAAATGGATCCCTGTGGTACGCCGCGTTTAATGGCACTCATCGATGACAGCCGTGATCCCATCTGTACATACTGCTGTCTCCCTGATAGATATGATTGTAATAGGTTGTAGGCATTACCGCGTATTCCATAGTATGATAATTTATCCATCAGCAGTTGGTGATCAACGGTGTCGAACGCCCGACTCAAATCGCAGCAAGTCAGACGAACATATTCCTCACTGACCAGCGCATCCAGGATCATATTTATCACCTCGGTTAGCCCAGTGGATACAGATTTGCCTTTACGGAAACCATGTTGATTTTTGGTGATAATATTATTTTTGTCGAAAAAGCGAATTAATCTGTTTGCGATAATTAACTCAAATACTTTTGAGAAGGTAGGTAGTATGGATATCGGTCTATAATTGCTAGGCTCATTGAAAGCTCCCTTTTTGTGTATTGGTAGCACTTTGCTATTTTAAATTCTTTGGGGTACACTCCCTCCATAAGAGAACTGTTTATAATTGTGACAAGCGGGTTGATGATACCAGAAGCAATTTGTTTTAGCAAATGGGTAGAAAAACCATAATGATCTTGAGTGCTTTTAGATTTTATTTTGTTGATCGCCTTTTTCAACTCATCATTAGTTACTGAGACAAGAAAACACGAGTCATTAGTCCTTTCATTTTTTTTATTAATAAATCATACGGGTCCAATAGTTGGCCATGCGAATACTCATTTTTTCCGGTTGCTGACTTGATTATTTTCCATATAGTCTTTTGTTTGTTTTGCGAGTTTTCGATTTCATTACTATAATTATTTTCAATTTCTTTATTTAACGCTTCTTTGTATAGTAATTTTAGCTTGTAGTATTCGTCATATATTGTTTGATTTTTAGTGGCTGGAGTTCGATTTGTCGTGTTGAAGAGTGAGGTTGTTTCTCTTTACAGTGCGATATATTCGGAGTTTTTGGTGGGAAAAATCATGTTTTCGCGGGCGGATCGGGAACCGCCCGATAAAATAGGGGATGGGGGTATTGGTGGTGAAATTAGATCTGCATTAAATCTTTTAAATAATCCAAATTTGTTATCTAAATCTGAGAATATGGATTGCGAACAGATAAATAGCATATCGGTCAGACATTCAAAAGAAGAGAAGCGAAAAAGTGCACTTGAAAAAAGCAAAACTAAAGTACACAGAATATTGTAGCAAACGCAGAAAAGCTGTAGGAGAAAAGAGTTCCGAAAAACAAACAACAACAATTAATAAGTATGAAAGTAACGATAGTGCGTCCATTTCAAGTCTTTTTAGAAGGGTAAAGAAAACCTAGCTAATTTACATCCAATGTCAATTGGGAAAAATCCTTTCGGTAAATCATAAAGAAATTAATCAACAATATAAAGTCCATCGAAAAATCAGGTAAGAAATAGAATTAAGGTCACATTAAGTTCTCCTTGTTCAGCAAATCGTCTGTTAGATCTTCTTATATTACGAGAAAAGAACATTTCCGCTTATATCCGCAATTTATGGTTCGCAGAATAGGTGTAATTAAAGATGTTGATGTTACTTTGACAGATTCAGAATTAATTGAATTAATTACTCCTATGTTTAATGATTCATGGCAAGATTTTGTCAGTTAAAAGATTTACTAGACGTGTTAAAAATGGAGAAGAATTTCAATATGAAACCTACCAAGTAGCTTATGGTTACATTTAAAGGCAAAATCTACCGTCATTTGTGGCTATTTGCAAAGTGGTATGCCCCGTGGAGCCATTTGTGCAAAAAAGTTGTACAGTGTTTTAATTGTTCTTCGTTACGGACACGTTAGTAAACAATGCAAATCAAAAATAAGGTGTAATAAATGCGGTGAAAATCACCATTCTGATTCATGTCAAACTTTCAAACCCTATAGAGTGTTTATTTTGTAAAGGCCCTCATGTAGCTACAGATCACAAAACAGTGCATACGGAATATAAAAAGCAAAAAAGCATAAAAAGCTGGTCATGGCTAAGGAAAATATATCGTACAGGGATGCCAAGAAATAAACAGGAATCGTCTTTTCTAATATAGTGCCATCAACCCTTATTCCGTCGAACGTAGAAATTTTCCGGTGGTAGATGAAATAGTGTAAAACGTAAGCGTCAAGCAAGCATTCCAGAGCCTCACTTCAATTTTAGAGAATATCAAAATCTCGTATCATCTCCTGTAGATGATAGAGGTAACGGAGTTTGTCTAAATAATATGAATAATCCTTTATATTTTGATAAAACAAAAAAAATTTCTTCTTTCAACGAAAATAACTACTGATGTGTTAAATATTTTAAATTCAAATCTTAATAAAAATGTTATTTTAGAATCAGTTCTTCAAAAACAAATAGAGTCAATTTTCAAGAATATTCAATGCCAGTATCGATATAATTCAATGGAACGCTCGTTCTATAATCTCCAATAAAGGTAGTTTAGAACATTTCATGTTGAGAAAAATATAAAAGTTGGTATGATTAGTGGAAAACGTGGCTTAAAGCATCAACTAACATTATTTTAGTCTTTACAATATATTTAGACTGGATCGAGATGATGGATATGGAGGAGTTTGTATCTTAGCACACAAATCTCTTTCATACGTTGAAAATACAGATTTTTATGAATTTAATAATTTAATGTGTGTCTCGGGTATCTCTTTCTCTAAAACCAAATTCGTTGATACATTCTATTCATTATATGTAAAGCCAATAGTAACGTAACGCCATCAAGACTGGTATAATTTTTTCAAAGCACTAAAAAACCATGTATAATTGGCGGTGATTTTTAATGTACACCATGTAGCATGGGGTAATAATTTTTCTGATGTCGGTGGCCAAAGCCTGTTAAGACGCAATTGAAGATTGTGGATTAATTTTTCTCAATGATGGTCACATACCCTTGTGCCCCGTCCGGGCAACGTTAAAACACAGCTATTGACATCACTGTGTGCTCCGCAAATATAGCAACTTCCATCTCATGGAAAACTTTAGAAGACACGTTAGGTTCTGATCATTTAGTTATACACATGAATTTAGAAATTAATTTAAATAGGAGTCCTTGCACCTCGAGTAATAAACTGAATTTAAAGAAGGCAAACTGGAATAAGTTTGAAGACCTTATGAATGCTTATACGTTAGTGTGTGTTTAATCGCAATGATTTCTCTTATAATAGTTTTATGGAAAATTTAAATAATGCAATTAGGAATTCAATTCCTACATATAATAATAAAAGTAAAAATCCTATATTCAAAAAGTCGTGGTGGAATAATGATTGTCAGAAGCTATTACAAACCGCAAAGCAGCACTTGCGAATATTATCGATCACCTACTATAGAAAAATTTAATAAATATAAGGAAAAGGCAGCTATTGCAAAAAAAGTCATTCTTAAAAGTAAACGTTTATCGTGGGCTAATTTCTGCTTGAATTTAAATAAAGACAAACCAATCAAAGAAATTTGGAGTGAAATAAGGAAAATTAAACATGGTGCAATTGGGTAATAAGCAACCGTTAGTATATGGGGAGTGGTGCAATATTTTTTTAGATAAACTAACGCCTCCTTCAGTATACGAATCATTAGTTTCAAAGATCGCAATACAACCGCTGATTACTTTTTTAATAGTCCTTTTCATTCTCAACGAATTAATGATGGCTCTTAAAACGGTGAAGAAGAATTCTTCTCCCGGGTTAGATGGAGTCTATTACGTAATGCTACAGCGTCTTCAATAGCTAGCAAACAAACATCTGTTGCAAGTTTTTAATAATATCTTACTCGAAGAAGTAATTCCTAAGGAGTGGAAAGATTATAAGGTGGTACCAATTTTAAAACCGAACAAACAGCCAAATAGTGATCTTTCTTATAGACCAATTGCGATGTCTTCTTGCGTTCTTAAAATTTTCGAAAAACTTTTAAAGTATAGAATGGAGTATTGGTTGGAATCCAACAATTCTTAGGTAAATCTCAATTCGGTTTTAGGAAAAACTTTTCGACAGTAGACGCTGTTGTTAGTTTAGTAGCAGACATTCAAACATCTTTCACAAACAATAAGTCTCTTGCTGCTGCTTTCATAGATATTAAAGGTGCCTACGATAATGTCAATCTGCATTTACTTATGAATTCTATGGAAAAGGTAGGAATACCGAAAAAGATTTTATCTATATTAAGTAAAATGTATACAAACCGCAGAATCTTTCTTTATGTCAATAATATAATAATTGGTCCACAAATAACAAGCATTGGGTTGCCACAAGGAGGGATTTTAAGCCCACTCCTCTATAGTTTATACGTTCACGATCTGAATGTAGTTTAAATCAAAATATCAAAGTAGTGCAATATGCAGATGATATGTGTCTTTATGTCAACAATTGCTCACTAAATAGTATTTACTTTCATTTAAAAATGGCCTAAATCAATTAATAACTTACTTGAATGCAAAAGGGTTAACTATTTCCTCGGAAAAAACAAAGTATTACCACTTTTCAAGAAGTCTTTATCCTTTACCCGATCGAATCAAGCTGGCGAATATGACATTAGCTCATAAACCAGATCATAAATTTTTAGGAGTTTGGTTGGATAATAAACTTAGATGGCACAAACACATCAATAATCTTGTAAGTAAATCCGAAAAGTCTTTAAATTTATTAAGAATGATAACTGGCAATAAATGGGGCGCTGATCCCTCTATTTCACTCCTTTTCTATAGATCAACCATCAGATCAATGTTTGATTACTGTTCAATTATTTATGCAATGCTAGTGATTCCTTGTTGAAAAAAGATTGATGTTGTCCATAATAAAAGCCTCCGTATGTGTATGGGGTATCTCCGCAGCACGCCGATTAAAGTAAATGCTGGCTGAACATGTGAACTTCCTTTACATCTTAGAAGAAAAATGCTTGGATATAACTACTTAGCAAAGTGCTCATTCCGAAAGGATAATATTCTTAATAAAATACATAATCTTTTTCTTCTGGATTTAACTTCAAAATACTGGATAAACAAAAAATCTCCTATTCTGGTACCTTCGTATTATCCGTTGTATTCAATGAATGTAAACCCCCAAAATATAAAGTGTGACATTTTTGATATTCCGTACAACTACCTTCATACGTCTATCAAATGCTGGTTTTATGATGAATTTATCACATTTTCTGAGCCGTCGCTGAACAACACCAAATTCAACAGCTTACTAAATGAAAAATGGAATGATTCATACATTATATACACAGATGGGTCAAGTAAAAACGGAAAACTTTGCTTATGCATTTTTCGATCCGCAAGAAAACGTCAGGCAATGTTCACAAGCCTGAAACCTGTAATGACCGTCTATAACAGCAGAATTAACAGCTATTTATGAGTCTCTCAAGTAATTTAAATAGACTAAATGTTCAAACAACGGATTTTAATTGTGACAGACTGTAAGAAGTGCAGCCGAAAGATAAAATCCATAAACTTAGCATCTACAGTCAACCCCCTTATAGTACAAATTTTGCAGAAATTAGTAAACTTAGATCCTCGGTAGAATTTTGTGGGTTAAAGCACATTCAGGAATCATAGGCAATGAAGTGGCAGATGAAACTGCAAAATTAGGATGTTGAATGTACGGAAGTTTTAGATCATTTCTTATTACCTAGTGATACAAGCAAATCATTATTTAGATCCATTCATCTCGAGTTCCAAAAAGAGTATTCAGAGACTACAACTGGAAATTTTATGAACTTATACAACCTGAGCTTCCCAAGAAACCATGGTTTCATGGAACTAATTCAAAGAACTTCGTTAAAGTTATAAGTAGACTTCGCTGCAACCATGGTATATGTAACAGCTATTTAAATAAAATCCATTTGAAAGATACTGACGTATGCGATTGCGGTGAATTGAGACCCTAGAGCACTTATATTAATAATGTGAAAAGCATTTTAACAACAGACGTAAGCTTCTGCAGAACCTGTCGAAGTTTGGTGCCAAATCCATTTAATTATTCATCGTTGTTAGGATCCCTAAAGGTCGAAGTTTTTCGTGAAAATATATGACTTTTTAGTAGATTGTAATGTAAGAATTTAGAGAGGCGCAAGATGAGTGTGTATCTGTAATCCTGTGTTTAAATCCTTTGTGGCTTACCTATGAACGTGTTCTGTTTTTTGTATGTTTATGAAAAGCCCTGATGAACCCCTGGGCGAGAAGTGAGTGACCCGTTGTCGTTATCCTTTTGAATGAAAGAGTTCTTCGAATGTGTGTTGATGGACATGGCGTGTAGCTAAATCCAATAATAATAATAATAATAATAATAATTTTTAGTGGCTTTTGCTATAGTTGATAAAGCATCTAACTGATTTTGCATTGCTTGGATATGCCCAGATACATTTTGCTTTTTATTTTGACTTACATATATTTTTCTTTCAGGGAAGAAGTATTCAAAATGATGCTTTATTATATCCATAATGATTGAACACATCTCCGCGGAAGTTTTGCCATATAGCACATCATTCCAAAGGTAAGCATTAATGTTAAAATTAAATTCACTTATTTTTTTATCATTAAATATTCTGGTAGTAATAATATTTCTTCTTTCAGGTCTTTTGGAGTCTTCTGCAAACACTAGTATTTGAGCCAGGTGATCTGCCATATGTAAATTTACAGTGTCTGCGTTATATTCGATACATGTCTCACTGTTAGAAGTGACTCTAGTCGGTAAGTCACCAGTGATACGTAGATTAAATGATTGAACTAAATCCAGGAAAGTATCTTCATTACTTGTTTTACTTAAAAAATTGATATTAAAGTCTCCCACAATAAATATTTTTCTATCATACTGTGTGACATATGTCAAAACGTCAGACCATACCTGAGATAAGACGACGTATGAAACTTTAGCAAGATGTCAGATGTCTATCGTAATCTTAAACTATAAGATGTGATTTGTGACAAGTTAGTTCGAAAAAATAGCAAGTTCATTAGTTCACGAGAAGGGAATAAAATCGTTTGCTTTGTATTATAAGGGACCCAGGTAAAATTTCGCCGATCGAACCCTCGCCTATCCAAAAGTGGGTCAGCAAAGAGCTAAGATTTCGTTTTTTTTAATAATTTTCTTTTTCTGCATTGTTCTTCCTGTTATACTTCAAAAAAAAACATTAAAGTATTCGTAACAAGCATTCATTCATACCCAAATATCACATATCTACGCTTCTTTTAATAATTTTCTTAGATCCTATATATTACATAAATACTGCCTAAACACCCAGACCATATTATAGGCAAGGAATATGTAAACAAGAACGGAGGACTAGCGAATTTTAACTTCACGGAATCGCCATCTTTCCTGAGTTCGTTTTAGCCAAAAGTAAACCAAGTTTGACTCTTATCAAAGCAGTTCTTGACAGCTATTAGAGAGTTTTCGAGGTTTTTCTAAGCTATAAACGCACCTACAGGCGAGTAAGTTGTGATAAGGAACATCTCAACTTGATAGACAACACATTTTAAAAGTACGCGCAATCGCCATCTTTTCTGAGATGAAAGGTGTTGACGCTGTTTGTTCTCTTGTTTACAATTGGAACTAGTCCTACGGCAACAATGGAATGACTCATAGACTTGCTCCTCTCAATTCGGTGATAATTGGGGAGGCAATAATGAGGCATCTCATATTGCAAGAGGTATCAAGCGGCAGATATGTAAGATTGGGACATAACAATTTTGGGAACGAGATTAGACCACGTGGCTTCGACACACCTATTCAACAGAAAATGTTAAAGAGAAATCACGAGGCGGCCAAATTGAATCAATTCATCTACAGCAGACAGATTTGGGAAGATCTGTTTACAGTTGAATGAAAAACCGAGAACGAGACCAGGAAACTACGGTGAGGTGAGAAACATAATGATAACCTTTCCAGCAGAAAATATACCACAGTCTTTCAGACAAAGGCATGCGCAATATTGCATTTTGCGACAGAAATTAATCAGAAGGTTTACAATAACAAACGGATCTACATTGCAAACAAACAAAAAAAAAAAGGAAAAATAAAGACTGGTTGGGAATGCATTCGAGAATTAAATAACCTGACTGACCGCAATAAAGTCACTTTACAGTTAGCAAGAATGCAGAAGAGGGATCATTGGCTTCATATACAGGGTGAGTTTTTTTTACTTGGGACAACGTAAATGTTTGGTGTGGAATACTTGACAATAAGCTTACTGGTCCATATTTCATCGATGGAAACTTAAATGGTGAAAAATATCGAAACATCTTGCAGAATGAACTTCCAGTGTTACTTGAAGACCTTCCCTTGGACGTACGACAAACAAAGTGGTTCCAACATGACGGTTGTCCAGCACATTATTCAAGAATAGCACGAGAGTATTAGATCGAGCCTACAATCGTCGATGGATCAGAAGAGCTGGTCCAGTGCCTTGGCCTGCAAGATCGCCAGATCTTACTTCCCCTGACTTCTTTTTGTGCGGCCACTTAAAGTCTGAAGTTTATACAGAAGTGCCAACCATGAGGGAAAACATGATTGAGCGAATCAATCAATCAACGCTTGTTCAAGGATTACGCCGGAAACACTTCTCAGTTGTGTGCAATCATTCCAATTGCGACTAAATAAATGTATCGAAGTGGAAGGGCACATTTTCGAACACATTTTCTGAAATGGGTATGATAAAGTAAAGTTCTTCGTTGTTGAATGGCTTTTTGAAATGTTAGTTTATGTTAAAATAAAAAAACACAAAATCATGTTTGCTTGCTTCTCTTTTTTGTGTATTTTTTCTAGACGTTCACAATCATGTTTTCTACTGGCCGCACTGGGGCGCACTGAGTGTGGTTATCGTATTCCACTGGCAGAGTCGGTGCGCACTTACGGAGTATTTTACGTTTGACTGGCGCACTGACACCGAAAAAAGGCGCACTGAGTGCAACAAAACTGGCCCTCACTACGGCTCACGAGGCCAGTTCAGTGCAGTTAGATGACGGACGCATTTTTAAAATTCATGTTAGCAACTAATTTGTTGGAGGAAAGTTCATCATCCTCTGATGAAGATGAAGTAAACGCATTATTAGAACATATACAAATAAAGCAAAAAAGGCGCGTGATGAAAATTTTATGGACGCGATCGACAACTATTCGCACCAACAGGTTAATATTATATGACGATGTCTATAGACAGCTGCAATTATATGATTGCTTATTTCTACAGCACGATTTTCGATTAAACTGTAGTAATGTAAGCGCTGACATATTCTTCTGAATTTAATAAAAAACAATTGGTTATGCTTTTATATTCTGAGCAGCAATTGCGACAAACTAAGAAATAGACAATACTATACTAACTTATCATGTCTAGAAAAGTTTCTTTTTCTACGACTATATTGTATACAAAGTTATTTTTAAAATATGCATTAAAAATTTTCTCTGCCGCCATTTGGAAGTTGAACTTTTCTACACATGTGTATTCCACTGGGAGTGCGATTTTATAGCACTCGATCAGTGTTGACGTGCACGAAAGCCAAAAACTGACAAACTCAGTGCGCCCTCGGTGCGGCCAGTAGAAAACGCTATTAGTAGAGTTGGGCAAATTTTCCGGCGCGGCAGGTACGTATTCAGAACGTGCGCTCCAACTCATGTACTCCAATAAAGCAGATGAACCGTAGAGTTGCAAGTCAGTACCTGTTTTTCTTATTATACGTAAAAAAAAATATTTTATCTAAATATGGAGTGATATAAAATGCGAATGCATTGCAAGGTGGCCCGTTTGTTCGCTCGCTTTGTCCCCAAGGAAATTTGCACAATTGTATTAATATGACATGTTTTATAAATACATAACAAATTACAATAATACGATTGATCTGCTTTATTTATATTACATTATTTATCTGCTCCGCCGGACAGTTGCCCAACTCTAGCTATTAGTCACTGGTTTATATCATTTTACTTAAAGCGACGTTCCAACAAACATGTCAAACTTCGTAAATTTTTTTTATAAGTGAACGTGTTAATACGTGATTAAATAGACGGAAACTGATTCCGTCTATTTAATCACGTATTAACACAAACAATTTTTATCCATCCTTTCATCTACATTTAATAAGTTTATAATTTTAATTTAAATGTTAAATTTAATCTACAACAATAATGATAGTTGCAATTTTAATTGATATTGACGTTGACTTATAACATTTTTTTACAAAGCTTGAAAAAACATTGTTTATCGAAACGTCGCTTTAAGTAAAATGATATACACCAGTGACTAATACAACTTGCTCAAAGAAGCCATTTTTTTATTATTGTTGAATTTACTAAATTGTTTTGCGCTAATAACACTGAAAATTTTGTCAGAGTCTACGTTGATTGTCATAAAACTCATAAAATTAATTCTTAAATGGTGCAGTAAATCAAATTTTATACGGAAAGTATTTATTTTAATTTTGAATTCCACAGCAAGAGGTTACAGATAGATTATGGTCTTCTTTTAGTTGCCGTAATGATGTGTGTGGGCTGTTATTAACTCTTTATAGTAGGTACTACTATCGTAACTTCATCAAAGCTACCTTAATTTCTAAGATTTGCGCATAGAATTATAAATGTCTTGTGATCTGATAGAGGTAGGCCTGTTTGGAAAGCGTAAAGCATGCAGTCGCACTGCTTCAGACACATTATTATGGGACTCTGCATAAATTAGGACCATATTCAATTTATCTTCTTTTGTGTGTAAAACCATATTTTCAGGCCAACCTCAAGACAGAATAAATAAATATTTAAATGGAACTTCTGTATGTGGTAAATATTTAAAATATAAATATTTATTTAATTACTCTTGGTTAGAATAATTAGGATTAAGTTATTATGAAGTATTAGAATAGGTACTGCTGTTGTTTTGTTTGTTTTTTAGGTCATCATCTTCCTGTTCAACTTCTGAATGCGTGAAAAGGGAGCAGCTACGCGAGAACGGCAAGGCTGTCGGAATTTGAGGAGACGTGGAGGCTGCTTCTTCGGCACTCAGAAGGATAATAATAATT
This sequence comes from Protaetia brevitarsis, assembly GCA_004143645.1. Lineage (NCBI taxonomy): Eukaryota > Metazoa > Arthropoda > Insecta > Coleoptera > Scarabaeidae > Protaetia > Protaetia brevitarsis. The sequence goes on from RXPK01000071.1 coordinate 1,448,818, forward strand.
TGTGGCTATCAGTAATAAGGTCTGGGACTTCTTCCAGATCCTCCCAGAGTAAGGTTTTTTGCCATGGTTTTTCCCTTACTCCGTGGCCATGATTTTATATAAAGTATCATTATATGTAATCAGTGTCCTTGGCGAATGCTGGGAGATAACGAAAGTCGTTCCATGGGCGCATTTAATAATAACTGATAGCTGACTGATTTACAGTAGACTCGCGATTATGTGAACTAATCACATTTTACTTTTTATATCATTCTCAAAAAGTAGTATTTACATATGGTCGCGAGCTCTGTACTGTATATTTTTTGTTATTAAAAATCATAGGGAAGTTATTTAGTTAGAGTAGGATCATTTCAATTGTTGTGGAACCCATATAGTACTTAGAATAGGTAGCCTCGTGTAGTACCTTTTCAGGTGGAGCACGGGGTTAGGATGATTTGTAATAATTTAGTTTTCATAAATAAAGTGTATGTGGTAACTAGTAATCCTTGTAATCACCTATTATATAGTCTATTTTTTTAAACGACGAAGTACGTAAATAATGGGAGGAGCAAACCATATTCACACAACACCAATGAAATCAACATCTATGTGATATACTTCACATTACAACAGAAAGTGTATGCTCTGAATACGAATACATAATCAAAAGTACCTTTTTTGAAGCAAATATTTTAAAAGTTGATTTTTGATAAAAGCTTATGTTCAGAAAAACCTATATATGTGTTAATTATAGTGTGAGATATAAGAAAATACAGCTAATTTTTTTTGAAAATGAATGGAATTGTCCAAAATCCAATTTTTGGAAAATACAATACCTGCAACTTTTGCTGTCATTTCTGATAATTTTGATACATTTAGGTCCTTATTTGCTTCATATAATGTTTTGTATACATTCAAGACACTTTCTTTATCTTTAACGGAAAAAGCAAGCCTTTTTCGGATGGACCAGCATTGTTTGTATTCATTTCACTATAATACTGCACAAGCGAAATCAAACATAAGCTAAAACACAGCAAAGTGTTTTTATAATGTACACAACCAAGTATGTAACTGTAATTATCTTTTACAGGGAATAACACTCTAAGATTGGTTCTGAAAAGAACAGTTTAGAAGGATATGAAGGGAAGCTCATGTAATAAATTATGTATAATATACAGGCTGTTAGGTAAACATGCGGCAAAAATTCAAGGGGATATTCCTTGGCCTATGCTAAGAATATTTTGTCCTATGATGATTTTTGAAAACCTTTGTTTCGAAGATACAGGGCGAACAAGATTTGCCACAATAACAACATTTTATTATCAAAAAGTACATGTAAAGTTGCTCAATCTACAATAAATGTTCGAAATTGCTTCCTCCAGCCTGGATACAAGCACTCAAGCTTCTCGTCATTGACTGTCGAACTCTTTCAAACACACCAGGATCGTTGCTAATTGAGTTACAGCCAGCAATTATCCGATTTCGCAAATCGTCCAAATTCTCCACTGGAGTAGCGTAAACTATTGACTTCAAAGATCCCCAGAATAAATAATCTGGGGGGTTTAAGTCTGGGGATCGAGCAGGCCATGCGTGTGGCCCACCTCGACCAATCCAGCGATCTCCGTATGTTTTCTGTTAAAAAATTACGAGCAACCAAAGTGAAATGTGGTGGTGCACCATTGTCCATAAACCACATTGCAATTCTTGTCGCGTAACTCAGGCACAACAACAAACGATCTTCAAATACCTCATGCCGATGTTCATCTGCCCACACATGGTTATTATGAAAATTCTTTATTGCATTTCTTAAGAAACTGGCTTCATCAGTAAAAAGAATCTGTGTCAGGAATAGAGGGATGCAAACTAATGTTTGCAATATCCATTGACATAATGTAATGCGTGGAGGAAAATCAGCAGGTAGCAGTGCCTGAACGCGTTCAATGTGGTATGGATACAACAAATTGTCCTTAAGAATTTTCCAAACTGTCCAATGACTTACATTCAAAGTATTTGCAATTTTTCGCGTAGAACTACCAGGATCTTCCTCTATCATCTCCAGCACATTCTGTTCCAATTGAACCGTTCTTGCAGTCATTGATCTTCCTGGCCCTCCACTTCGTTTCATTGAGCCTGTTTCACGAAGACGTCGATGAATGTTTTCGAAGATTTTTCGGTCGGGGACATTAAGGGCAGGAAATCGTTCAATACAATCGCCTAGCTTTTAATGAGTTGCCGCCAGCAAGTCCATACATGATATGCATGTTAGCCATCTCGGCGTTCGTATACATACATCATGATAGAGCATTTCACTAACTATTAAAGACACGTCAAACAGTCAAACATCACAAACAAATGCGACCGATGAGACTTATTCAAATGAAATCCACTACTAGATAAAACAGCCGTTTCATGTGATCGAGATCGAAAAAATAACAACGCATTGTAAACCATTTTTTTGTACTTGTTAAACTCATTGGCGTACACCATACTTTTATTTATATTAATAATTTCGACGAATATCGAATATGGTTGTCGCAAATTTTGTTCGCCCGGTATCTTAGAAACAAAGGGTTTTTTTCAAAAATCATCATAGGACAAAATATTCGTAGAATAAGCCAAGGAATAACCTCTTGAATTTTTGCCACATGTTTACCTAACACCCTGTATATTCATAAAATAAAAATCTTATGTCAAACGTCAAAGATTCTCAATTTGTGCCTTATTGTGTCGGGCTTCTCTTTTTAGCAGTATTTTCGAATTGAACCAATAACAGAAAAAATACGTCACATTCTTAGTCTTCTGTCACTCCGTCGAATTGAAAAACAGATTATAGTAATCAAGTAAATGTCACTAATGTCAAAACATTTTCTAAATTATCAAAGCAAGCATACAACCCAGATATGAGTGCTTTTTACCTATGTACTAAGTGGATATGGGTAGCATATGATACACAAAAGAAACATAGCATTTAAATAGTATAATCAAATAATAAAACTATAATAGCAAGAATTGTGAATATGTTCAGTAATTAGTTTGTCCTTACAAATTAAATATTTGTACAAAATAAAGAAAAAAACTTACTTTCTTTTAAACCCGAAATTGTTACATCTTCGAAATTAATTCACAAATAATAAAATTTGGATTAATTTTAACGTCGTTTTAAATAAAAAAAAAACAATTTAATTTATCTTCATACAATAAAACACAATTGTGTTAGAAAATTGGAGTTTATCACATTCTTTAGCAACTGCTTTTTACAAAATTCAAATATCTTTAACCGTTTCTGAGATATTTGACCTGGGAGTTTTAAGTAGCACATCTTGCGTATTCTTTGGAGTCTTTTGATCTTGATTCTCATTGGCATTTTTAGTTTGAAAGGATACATGTAGGGGAGACTGGAGCAAGTTAACATAAGCTATAAGTTAGCAATTTGCGTTTACATTTCCACTACGTTAAACATAATTTTCGTAAGATTTATGCTTTAACTGGTTTTTGTAGTAAACCAAATTTTTGTAGATGCTGATCAATGAGTGGTAATTGAACACGATATGGGTTAGTCTTTAATCAGGCGGTAAATCAACTAGGGGAAACAATACATTGAATAGAGATAGCTAATAGGATATTTGTTTGCTAGATAATGCTTTGGAACAAAATTCATTCCCTGTGAATTTTAGCCTGAAGTGGACGAGGTCGATTCAAAAATAAACTTATTGTCTTCCTCCAAAGTAGTGTTCACATGGGATGATATAGATGATTTATCGCAGTAAAAATGGCTAAAGCCAAAAATTACTTACCATCTGGTTCATTACTTCAGTTTAATTATTGTGGTGATACCATTAAAATCCTTTATTGCTTTTTAATTTTCCTAAATTTATTTTAATTTCAAGGATATAATTGATACACATATATCACAACAATACATAAAATATAGAGCGGCAGTAAAACAAAGGATTTACATTATATCTTCATCTTATACCTAAATAAAAAAATCGCATTATATTAATATAATACAAATCCATACATAGTCACAAGTTACGTACAGAAAGGGTTTTAATACACAGTATTAATAAAGTATTTTCCTTAAAATTACCTACCATTTTAAAGTATGAAAAGTAACACCAAAAAAATATTTTAACAAGTGTGATTGTCTCCTCGCTGATAAGAATAAAGTTGAACCAAAAGAAAATGAAAGAAAACTATTCCTCAAGTAAATATTATGAGGGATTAGATTGTGGTGGGACAAACGGAGTCCATCTTAAACAAGTAGGATCTACTTCCTTCAGTAGTGGACCTCGCCTTTTTCACTCTTTCTACGTATTCGTCCAAAACGTCTTTCTTGCGTAGGATTATGTGTTTGCCTTTCCAATACTTCATCATGCCCAGGGCTTGCAGTGTGGAGACGATATCGTAAGAATGTATAGCCATTTCTTGACTAATATCGCGCACTGATAATTGCGTCCCAGCTGTTTTGCAGAGGTAGTTCAATAAAACGTCCTTCCAGTAAGATCGGTACGAGATCAAGCCAAGGTCGCTGAGCGGTTTTTCTGGGGAACCAATTTTACCTTCAACACGAGTAAGTAGATAACCTGAAACAAGAGAGGTACGAGTTAATTGGGTGTGGGGTGCAAGCAAAGAATTAGTTCCGCAATTCTTGCTAGAGTGAGCAACATTGTAAGTGTTTCTTTGTATTTGAAATTCTAAACTAGATGATATTTTCACCTTTAACTGTGTTCTGCTGATTTTTTTTTTTTGTAAAAAATATTGTTTGTCGACTTAGAAACAGTAATATTTCATGCAAAGACTGTATTCCGATAAGTTATTAAAAAGTGCCCCTTAGTTTAGAGCTGAAATTAACGCGTTCGCTACCAACGTCACATACAGACGAAATCATGAATATTTGTAGTTATGTCATTAACAGGTCGGTAAAGTAAAAACAAGCGTAGTTTCAAAAAATTGAAAGCATTCATATACACAAGCGAGATAGAAGCATATAACATAACAACAAGTCGTAGCTACTTAAGCCATACGTCCATATTTTATTAAGTATCAACAAACTAGTTGAAGTGAGATAGAATACGGTCGAGTAATGCGTAAATAAGACCTTTCACAATGTTTACTTCAGTGCATGCAACCACGCCATTTTAACCACATTTTACCGCTCGTTGACATTTGACATCTGCTTTTTATGTTTATTGACCCTTCTTTAGGTTTGAATTTTTATTTACTTCTATAATTTCTTTTTACCAAAGTTCTTTTACAGAGCTATAGTGAAGTAAATCGTTTAGTTTGTGGTAGTTTAGAGGTGTTAAGAACATACAAAGACTTAAAACATTTTTTTTAGGTACAGTTCAAGATGCCCGGTAAACCGACTTAGTTCTTGTTGCCAAGATTGGTCAGTCGTTTACTAGTGTATTTCGAGGAGGAAAAAGCGAAATGGAAGTCCTCTAATATCCGTTGATGCGGTCCATGAGGTAATTGTAATTGGGTTTATTATTAAAATTAAAAACTTACATACAAATTGTAGAGAGTTGCGCATGCTTTGGGCATTTCTATGGGTATCATCTACAACACAAAGCGCAAGAAGGAAGCTACATTGCTGTCCTTCATCGATTGCTTCGCCCTAAAACATGTGATTATATCAGAAGATAAAATGGATGTTCGGTAAAGTAATTTATGGTTAGGTTGTATGTTATTGATGGATTACTTCGAGCACATGGGCATAAAGTTCCAAGACTTCCTCTTAATTCCACTGCGATTTCAATGCTATCGAATTGATATTAAGCACATGCGAAAGGATATTGTAATTAAGCATATTGGTCGGATGGGTTCTGGCGATAAACAAGTATGGGAGATTGTGGCAAGAAAGTTTGGACAGCTGTACACCAGACACCTGGCAAAAATTGCATTAAATCACACAGGGAAAATTAATTAAAGAGTGGTAGAACCGTGAAGCAAACATGACTTTTTCTGACACTTAATTGCGGATCAGAAAGATGAGAGCGAACACACAAATTAAATATATTTTTAATTGCACTATTCTTTTCTTTCAATATTGACATATTTTAATTTAATTTACTGCAATATTATGTTTTGTACATACAATTGTGTAGAAATTATGTTTGCTACATAAAATAAAAACATCATCTTTGTTGCTCTATGTTGCTTGAATATTTTCTACATTTTGATTTGCAAATAGGTTTTTGATATGAGAACTACATTATTGCGGTAATACATTATTTCATTGAGATAGAAAAGTTCACAACCTATTTAGAATCCTAATAGTAGCATTACTCATGATTGTTGTTAAAACGCAACGTTGACTAAAAACTGAACCAATCCTTTCAGTTATAAAAGAAAATCTATTAAAACTGCGTGTAACCTTATTAATAATATTTTCACTTCTATTTGACGATGTGCTTATCGATAAAATTTGTGACTGGACAAATGCTAGAGCCAACATTATCCGAAGTAATACAACAAACATTGAGTCGCGGTTCTCATATGCAAAAATGGAAACCCACTAACTCCGAAGAAATGAAACGGTTTTTTAGGCTTATGTATCGTTATGGGAAATATTCAAATACCTAGTAGAAAATGTTATTGGGGCAAAAATGCTATTTACAATTATCCTTTATTCGGGAAAGTGATGTCGAGAAATAGATTTGAAACAGTTCTTTCATATATTTGCTTTTACAGTGAACTAGGATAGTACTTCCACTCGCCATCATAAAATAGAAAATGTTTGTACTCACATTTTTCTGTTATACGATGACGAATGCCTAAAACAATTCAACCATTTGGGTTTCATATTTGTGAGTAAAACCAATTCACAAAATGAAACATTTCAAATTATGTCCTAAGAAGTCACAATTGATTTCGCCAATAACGAACTGACGAAGTTGCGTTCACCCAGTGTCACATATATTGGTATTATTTAATAAGCCCATGATATTACAACACATGGGGTACGATTAACAGTGGCCGGCAGGTTTACATAAAGGCTGCATAAGGGCACCGTGCCCACCCATATCACCGAAGAATAAACACAGAAAGAAGATTCGCCAATAGTAATTCCGTGCATTATTTTATTTTATTATTTTTATAAACGATGGTATCAAAGTTTCCTCCCGTGTCTGTGGTGACACTAGCGCATATGCGAATGCTAAAAACTATGTTCCGGGGCACTATTTCCAATGTACCTATTTCGAGTATAAATCGGACGGCTCCGTTTATCTTCGCCATATGCGCTTGTAGGGTCGTTTTGGGGCACGCATTTCCGTGTCTCCAGCTAATGTCTTGCATTCATTCCGACTGCATTGTTTTCAGCGCGTACCGCGCATGTGTGATTACATATGTTTGAAGTGACGTTTATTATTAATGATGCAATTTAATTGTGTGCAAAATCTTTTAAAAAGTCCGCTATCATTAGAGGAAAAACTTTTAATTAAGAAGAAAGGAAGGCCTATTCCTGATCTTCAGATAAACTACACTTCCCCAAGCAATACTCGAACTTACAATAGAGTATTCAATAAAACTATTATTATATGAAAAATATGAGTGGATGTGCGCATGTTCACTAACCAATAAATTATTTTGCTTTATCTGCTTAATTTTTAAGAAAGAGGTTAGTGCGTTGAATAAACAAGGCTGAAAATTCCGTTTCTCACATGAATGCATGGGTGGATTTTAGTGTTTTAAGCAAAGTGCACATACGTGAACAGTTAGACAGTGCTTATTTGTGACATAAAATTAAGTACAACAAAGATGTGGAAAAAAATGGTCATATTTTGCGCCGGTTAATTATGTGTATAAAATTTTGCAAAATTCTCCTAAATTTTATGTACAAAAAAGAGGTACTGCTGTGGACGAACACCCTTGAGTTCGCGAGAGTTTTTTTTTTAAACGGCACAGATGTTAATTTTGATTCCGATTTACCTTTTTCGATGTCGCGTAGAAATTCTCACAAACATTTTTATTTTGTAATTAAGTTTTTTAATTGAATTGATTTGATTGTTTGATTAATTTTATGTAATTGTTCAGTTTATATTAAATTCATTCTTTTGTACATTTTGCATTTACCAGTAGTGTATATAGTTCATTGTGTTATTCTAGTTTTTTCTTTACGATTCGTGCGTCTTTGTAGCACGCAGATGATATTTTATATATATTACCGTGTTTGGGCCTCAAAAAGGAGAGTTCTTTGACGAGATGTCGTGTAAGTAGATTATTTGATTTTCATTGCTGGTTTTTGATTTTTCATTATTATATTTGAATTTTGTTCGGTTAAATTGAAATCTATCTTTTGAGTCAGGGAACTCTGTTAGATAATAAGAGTTGTTGTAGTTTTTGTGCACAAATTTGTTATAAAATCTATTATCATAATTTGTTCTAGAAGGATTTGTAAGTTTTAAGAGTTTTTTTTTAAATAATTAAATTCGAAAGTGTACTTTCTAATTCTTTTATTAATATACTATAGGATCAAATTGTTTTGGCTTTTCGACATATGGTAGTAATTGTCTTCTTCAGGCCTCGGCATGATCCCATAATAGTTGACTGTTGCGATCGGACATTTTTTTCCCGCGATGTCCGGTCAGCGATTCATATAACTATAATCCAATTTTAATGCACTGTTTGCTAATTTTTTTAATCCGTTGACTATTATGGGATCATGCTGAGGCCTGAAGAAGATAATTACTACCATATGTAAAAACTATTAGCCAAAACAATTTGATCCTATAGTATATTAATGAAAGAATTAGGAAATACACTTTCGAATTTAATTTATTTATTTATTTTTATTTTGTGCCCACTCTCTTTCATAACTCACGAGCCGCCACTGGTAATTATTAAGTATCAAATAATCTGTAAAAGTGCTAAAGTAAGTTTTATCAAACTATTGCTGTTACAGGATTTATACGAATCACCTTCATCATTTTACACAGAAAACATAATTACATTAGACTCTGAATTTGAAATAGATACTGACCAATATTTACCGTCTATTGATGAGATTATGATTATAGAATACTTTTCCAACGAATCTAAATTTTGGAAGATTTTGTCTTTCTATAAACAACACGGACTGTATAGGTATTGCTGTGGACAGGCGCCCCGGTTTTCGCAAATTCAGATGTTGTCTTGTTTACTCCGTTCAGCCTTTGTCAATGTTTCGGGAAAGTTTTCACAGATGTATATTTTATTTTTATATAAGATTTAGTTAATGAATTGATTGTTTGATTTATTTATTTATGTGTTCAGTTGTTTTAAATTAAATTCATTTATTAAATTGTCTAGCGCTCGCTAATTTGATTCACTGTTTATTCTTTTGGATGTTGGTGTATAGATTTTGTGCGTTGCGTTGCACGCAGCTGTTGTTGTTACAAAAACGTCTGGTGAATTGTATGAGCCAGTTCCTAGCTAGACGCTAGCGTAAGTACATGTGTTTTTGAATTCATTGCTGCCATTTTGTTTATTCTTATGATTTAAAGATTTGTTTCGCTTAGATTGAATTTTATTCTGTCCATCACGGAACTCGCGTGATAATAATTGTTATTATATTGTTGTGTACACATTTTAGATATAAGATCATTTATTATTTTTGTTCGGGAAGATATTTTTAGTTTAAAGAGTTAATTTTTTCGTTTTTTTAATTTTGCTGATTTGTATTTAATTATTAATCACCTCGGGTTGGGTGAATAGTAGCATTGTGCTTGCTTTTAGTTTTCATCTTTGTAAATTTTTAATGTTCCACGAATTTAGTTTGTTTTAATTTTGAAACCACGTGGATTGAATTGATATAAAAAGGATTATCTTCTTGAACAAATTTATTTTTTTCCCTTGATATAGGAGGTATGTCCTATTGTAATTTAGAATCTCGAGCAGTTTTTGATTTCGACCAGAACCCTCTGTTCATGGTTTTTTTTTCTGCAAAATTTTGTAATTAACATTTTTTTTTCTTTTTTTTTTATATAATAAATTTTAGTTTGTTATTTAACGTCATTCAAAATTCTGTTCTTTTATTTTTAATTAAACCTTTTCAATTTTTGGGGTATTTAAGAAAGTCAGATTTCTTTCACCCACAATTTACTTTTCGTGATTAGATTCAAGTTTTAATTCGCGAGGGTAACTCTGAGTGTAATTGTTCTTTTGCGCCCTTTAAATTTTTTTTCCGTTGAGCTAGCTAATTTAATTTTTCAATTTTAGTTCATTTTGCAAGTTCTTTAGTACATTCAGTACACAGCAGTACGTAATTTCAATCAAACACAGTCACAATTGAAAATTTTACATATTAACTAATAGCGGAGATGGAGACACAGATTATGCAATCGATGAACGTCAAACCGCTAACTAATTTTTTTATTGTATAAAAATACATTTTCAAACTTTTTTCTTTAAAAATACTACTTCAACATAAACAAAAAAAATTCTTGTAAATTTTAGTAATTTTAAACTTTTCTTGCGAATAAAAAAATAAAAAGAAATCGGTTCCCGACCCTATTATTTTGTAATACCACTAGATTACTACTTTTTCTTTAATACATCAGAATTATCCATTGCCTTTAGTATAACCAGAAGTGCAACACTGGTGTAGTTATTTTTTCTAAGCAGGCAACTACGTTAAACTACAGTGTTTGCAAATCAAGACGACATTGTAAATTCATAAACTTGTCCATTAGAAGGTTCTAAATCATATTGTACATAAAAATAGCCTAAGCTTGCTTGCATTAAATTTTATCAACTCACTTATGGTACTCAAAACGTACAACATCCAATTTAGCGTTTGCTTTTGAGTATTTTATGACTAAACGCTCCGTCAGTATTTAAAAAAAAAAAAAAATTAATGTAGGGTTCTTTAAAGCCGAAATATCTTGTGATAAATTTGCAAGAGCTTATAACTAGATAACTTTATAACTATGAATTTTTAATGTATCTTGTAAACTGTAGCTAAAAATAAGTCAGACAGAAGAAATGCGTTTTTCATTTTTCGTCGTATGTTTTCCAAAGTGCTCAAAAATTGTTAATTAACAGAATAACATAAGAACGTACGCGCGGCCGATAATAAGCGACGGAAGACGCTTGCCCATGCATGGAAATGCAGTGCAGGTGTTTTCATCATTAATTGTCTCCTCCTTGTTTGGTGGTATTATGAAACATTAAGTCAGCTCAATTTTAAAATGCGTAATTGCGAATATCATCAAAACTTTGTCAATACAGGTGCCTTAAACTTCAACAGCTTTGGTTCTTGTTATACGTATTAAATGAATACATATAACCTTTTATTCAAAGAATCACTATGCGATATACACCATACATGTTTACACTCTGAAAAGCTCATTCTCGCCACATATTTAATAAGCAATAAAGGCTGTTAATCTGAATTTTACAAACATAACGTATTCATTTTATTATTATTGCTTCGAGGAAGCGAAAATCTCGTTATGCAAAATTTAATGGTAGTGTTATACCAGTTAAATACAAGCATATATAAGAAGTATATATTTATGTATATGTATGCTCAAGTGTATAGTCAAACTAAAACATACGCGACCATCTCGCTTATATAATTAACGTACCTATATCATTCAAACATAATATGCCTATGCCTATACACACAACCTACAATGTACAATCTTTTATTACGTAATAATTTTCACGTGAATTTCATCTGTGTATCTACGTAATGCTGTCTTCGCCATTATCGACAGCTGCAGTGTTGTATATTACCCACCAATCAAGGCACATATGTATGCAAATCGAAATGTGCCTGCGGTTTGTAAACATTATTATTGCTTTCATGGGCAAGTGGAATTAGTTGTTCATTGAGTGACGCTTATACAGGGTTGTTATGATCAAAAAGGACTGAGCACTCTTTGACAATTTCGACAAATTAGTAATAGGTTTGCAATTATAAGTAACATTATAGTTAAAAGCACGATTTCAAGTAAGGAATGCAAAGGCATTTGCTTTTATAACTTACGATATGAAAATTGAGAGGTTAGTAATGCCGACGGCTATGGGAAACTTAAACGAAGGGCTTCATGACAACATATAATGTGAGTGACCATAAACACATAATGTGTTTGACAGCATTTATCTACGTCTTAAGTGTCTTATACAGCGTTCTAAATATATGCCGCCAAAATTTTATGGGGTGGTTCCTAATGATATGATGATCATAAAAGATCATAATATGAATGTATGCCCTGAAGGGCTTAGTTTTAAAGGCACAGGATGTTTAACACTAAATTAAAGGTTCATATAATACAATAAAATTATCTTATAAAAATTGTTGTAAATAAGCGTCGTCAACCGTAATTAGTGATGAGCGAAATGGTGATTCTTAAATCACGTCGTGAGTGGTGAATGTGATTTATAAATAACGGTGATTATAAACGGTGATTGCGATCACTGTATTGACTCATCCATATCATATCTTCGTATAATCGTGTATACTTCTCATAGGTCAGTAAGGTTAGGAGGTGAGGAGTTTTTTTTTTCGCAGCGTTAGAGTTACCATACACATTTTCTGGTTTGGAAAACATTTATATATCAGAAGAAAAACTCAAATTTATATTTTTACATATTTGTAATAAAAATAGCTAACATAACTGCAATGCGAAAAGCAAGCATGTTTTATATTCTAGATATGCGAATAAACAGTTAATATTACAACCTAATTCAGATATATGGTAATAAAATTTACAATTTTTCCGTGGTTTTTGCAAATATAACATTACAATTAACATTTGCATTTCCTAAGGCTAACATACATATTTTTGGGATGGTCCTAAAAAACTATAGGCACTTATACTTCTACTACTTCAATTTTTTCTGCTTTAATACTAACAAAAATATTATTTAAATGTTAAGATAACAATACTTAAAACTTGAGTTTAAAAAAGTAAGATATTTGCTTTTTTTTCACTTAGGCGATTTCTACGGGCGCTGAGGATTTGTTCAGCTTTTGAAAATATTCGTTCATATGCCAAAGCGCAAAACTTCTCTTGTACAACTAAAGAAAGGTTTGGGTAATTATATTTATGGTTTGATCACCACTGCAATGCATCTATATTTCCAGAGACTGTTTCGCCTTCCAGGTAACGCTGAATTTCGATTATTGCACTTGATACAGCCGTAACTCGACGTTGTGCTGTCGATACAGATTCATTAAATGATTTCCAAATTGAGAAATCATCTTCATCTTCCCGTGACGTGTCTATAGTTGTACTGGAGTTTGTTTTACGGAGTATTTTTCGGCAACAGCGTTTATTACATTTTTTTTTTTGCAAAGCTTTCCTTCCTGAACTATTAGTCCGTAATATAATAAATAAAGTGTAGCCCACGCTGAAGAAATAAAGCTAGCAATAAATATTAGTATATCATTAACCATTAGAGGTAATGAGACGGCTTGATATACCACCTACGAAAAAAGATGCGCTATATTGCCTTTAATATTTCATCTCGCTTTTTACGAAGAGATTCTTTATATTTTAAGATGATTTAGACGGTCTGAGTTGGGCTTTTCGTAAACGTTTTGTCCACTATACAAGTTCTAGGGTGGATTACGTAGTTTGAGAAAATAACACCGACAATTAGATCTGCAGAAATATTTTTTATGATTTTCAACCTTAATCCTATTTTTATGTTTTAATAACACAGCATTAGAGAAAGTAAAATTTGACTTAAAGTTGAAAAATTTATAAAATTCATATATTGTAAATCTACATATATCTCTAAGGAAAACATTAACGCAAAGATTTATATACACATTTGTTTTCAAAATTATGACAAATAGTAAATATAAAAAATGAAATCAAGCTAATTTTATTTTGTAACATTTACAATGATAAAATACAGATATAATTCTTAAAGTGAGCGAATATTTCAAAACAGCTGTGACTTAATACTACTACTTACAATTTAATAAAAACACTTTTGTTTTTGTATTAGTACTTTAAAAGTAATAAATTTAGGGCCGAATTCAGAAACCCGAAATAAGTATCACTCATTCTCATTTTGAGGAAAAGTCTTCCTCATTCACAAAACTCGTATTCACGGACGTGTTGAACGTAATGAGTGACTTACTTGCGACTTAACTTGAGCACGGAATAAGAATGATGTGAGAATGAAATTAGAAGTGGATTGAGTGTCCTTATTTGTATAATATATAGATATTCAATTATAATAATTGATAATTTGATTCGGAATAATATTTTAATTTATGGAACCTGTTAATGTGGATTATGAGTTATGGGAATTTCTCCAGTATCTGCAGGATGAAAATTTTCTAGGAATACCGAGGTAAATACATATATGAAAGTGTTTACATATATATGATAGGAAAAAAGTGGTAGTTACGCAGTTAGGTTAATGTCATGTTTTTGTTGTAGAAATATATTACGAGATATGGATAATCCATTAGAAAAATATACAAATACAGAATTAGTGCAGAGATATAGATTCTCGAGGCACAATACAAGACATTTTATTACCTGTGATTAATGGGCCGCAAAGAGCTGAAAATGAACGAGGTTTACCTATACCACCAATAATAAAGTTGTGCACAGCGTTACGGTTTTATGCAACCGGTAGTTATCAGGTGAGTGCAATGTAATTAATAGATTCTCATACGAAACTGAATAAAAATTTGTAGAGAGTATGTGGTGATTTACTGAAAATTAGTCAATCATCAACATCTCGAATAATAAGAGAAGTGTCAGAGCAATTTGCGCGAAACTTAGGCCGATATATAAAATTTCCAGAAACAGAGAGAGAAAAATTACAAAATCGTGCTGTTTTTTTCGAAATGGCCGGATTTCCAGGTGTAATCGGTTGTGTTGATGGAACACATATTGAAATAAAAAGTCCAGGAGGTTCAAATGCTGAGATGTACCGGAACAGAAAAGGGTGGATGTCATTGAATATTCAAGTAGTGGCGGGTCCTAGTTGTGAAATTCTTGACATTGTTATACGGTGGCCTGGCTCTGCTCATGATAGTCGAATGTTTAACAATAGCGCAGTAGCTATGCGCTTACAAGAAGGACGTTTGACAGGTATTTTACTTGGTGATAGTGCATATCAACAAACGCACTATTTATATACACCAGTACCTAATCCCAATACAAGAGCAGAAGAACGCTATAATGCTGCACACATAAGAACCCGTAATACTGTAGAACGCACATTTGGAATATGGAAAGGCAGATTTCGGTGTATTAGTAATATATTGGCTTGTAAGCTTCGAACAACAACAAGAATTATAGCAGCTACAGCGGTATTGCACAATATTGCTATAAACCAGAGGGAACAACAATTTGAAGAAGAAATAAATCCCCGTATTGATCCGAATCCGCCACCTATAGGCCAGCAAGTTAGAGGCAATATTATACGAACAGCATTCATTCAAAGACATTTTGCGCAGTGAAGCATATATTATTAAGGAATATTGGATACACATTTATATATTTTTTGGTGTAATGAAATACATTTTTTACAGTTTTGCGTTAAATTGTTGTTTCAATATAGCAGTTCTTAGTATCTCCTGTTGGAGCTGTTCTTCTGCAATTTTTTTTCTTACTAGTTCTTCTTCTAATTTAATCTGTTGCTGCTGCAACTTGATTTCTTCTTGTTGTACACGTAGTTGATGTTCTTCCTTTCGTAGAGCATGAATTTCGTCTTCATGCAATTTCAATAAATCGTTCCGTTGTAATCGCACTTGCAGTTCTCGTTCTAAGGCAGTTGCCCTAGTGATCCCTACCACAGAACACTTATTTTTCAGAACTGAAGTAGGATTCGCTTGTGCTAAGTTTTCTTCTAAAATGAAAAGCAAAATTGACATAAGTAATAACAATGCTAGTAAATGTTTTGTTACCTTCAACAAGTTCTCTTGTTTCAATTTGAGTCATCACATTTCCTTGTTCATTAGCATCGACAATTGGTGACACTGGTTCTAGGACTTGCTCATCTGTTATTCTGTATTCGCCTTCCTTTACTTGGGATAACATCAATGTGTCGCTATCAACGGTATCTTTCACTTCTATATCAACGATATTTAAAATATCGTCTACCTCATTTTCCGTTGGCGATTTGTATGGTCCACCCCCTGTACACATTACCTGCTTCTTTTCTTCAGCCAATTCTCTTTTGCGGCGTGTCTTAATATTATCCCAACATTTTTTTAACTGTTCCGGTGTTCGCTGCAAAAACAGATCGCTCTTTGATTCATTGTTAGTTTACTTTAAACTAATTATTAACTTATACTGCATACTTACGTTTGAATTTTCTGTTAATGAGTTGAATTCTTTACTTAATGCACACCATGCCTTTTTTCTTTCTGCCACGCTGATACAGTCTGTCCTCTTTGATTCCAAAGTGCCCTTATATTTATGCATTAATTCTTTTAAATATACTTTTTCATCCGCTGTCATAAAGGTCCTCCTGCGTTCCATATTAAAAACCTCACTATTAAAACTTTGTAATTAACAACTGTATAAATTCACAATTTAACCCACAAAATGCGAACAACGAACTCACAACAATCAATGTTACAGAAAATGTATAGGTTTTTACTACTAAACAAAAAAAACCAAACTAAAAACACAGTTCCAGCTGACAAACACGTGCGGCACAACCGTCACTGCAGCGCTATTTGCACGTCTATGTCATCAATTTCTATGACGTTTATCCTTATTTCTTACTCAAATTAGGAACTCATGTTATATCTTTATGAATACCAAAGTAAGGAAGATATAAGTAAAAGTATTACTCCTCCTAAAATGAGTAAGGCATGAGTTTCAAATTAGATGAGAATTAGCTAACTTGGTATGTTGTCTCTGAATTCGGCCCTTAATCTTATAACACAATATATCCTCCAGTAGCAAGATTTAAATTTCTCACAATTATTCTTAGTAACCTCAACAGAAAGACATCAAAGTAACTAATCTTGTAATCTAATACAAAAAATTTAGTGTTTCAATGTTGAAGTTCCTAAAAATAATTGCGGGAAATTTGAATTTTACTACTAGGGGCCATTATACAGTAGGTAAAAATAAATACACCTTCCTTATATAGTTGCAGATATCATATAATTACATGAAATAATATCAATATTTACGTTTGAAAAACATAAATATATTGTAAGAAGATAACCACCGTTATTTCCAGCTAATATAATAATATGTATGTTCATTCATCGGTTTGATATATTCCATTTTCAATAGGCAACCGGTAATCACAGTTTTACAGGGACGTTACTACACTGTTGAAAATTTTAACACTTTTCTGACTAATTTAATAGTCAGGAGAGGTCCACACTCTTTTCGTGTTATTTTGTCGAGAACTATAGAAGTTTAAATTTGACGAGCAAAGATAGTCAAGTATTGTCTATTGCTAAGGGATTATTTTGTCCAACTGACACGTGGAATTATAAAATACTTCTAGTCACATTTTATTTGATCTAGACTAGACAAATTTACTAGCTATTTAACTAAATGAATGCCGATCTATGGGTGTTTTTAACACCATTTTCTAAACACAACGTCTTTTTAATATGCAACGCCTATTTCTTAGTGCTATAATTCTCTCTTTAAGACGCTTTTCTCAATTATAAATATGCAAAAACCACTCATTCACAAGTTTTGGTTTCAACTAAACGTACCAATTTAAAATGATTTTTGAGAACCATTATAAAATTAAGTGAATAGTTTATGCTATTTATTCAAGTCTAAACTAATTGCCGTAAATAATGTCCCAATACATCTTTAAAGATGTTGAAATTTTTTATGCCCACTGGAATTAACGTTTAATAACACGAGTTACACTTTGCAAGTCAGTCACATTTGGTGTTTGTTTGGATGTTAATACGGAGAATCAAACACGAAAAAGATACACGTGCAATGCAGGTGGTGCGTATAATGCATACTGTATTAGAATAGGTGGGTTTCTATATTTCTATCCGAGGAAAAAATTCTGATTGGTTGACGCTTCTGAATGTCTAAAAAAATAGTCAATCCTCATATCTGAACAAAGAATTCACACAAAATTCTAGTAATTTCTGTTCTATTAAATACGCGTAGTCAACTCGTCTGGCAAAGTTTGGAAAAATCAACACTAAAATATTTGACTAGCGCAAAATTAACGCCAACACCGTAATATTTTCAACAGTGTATGTACTTGTTAATTTTGGAGGTCGTTAATTCACCGATATTATTTGTTCACTTGTCAATGGCCAAGCAGTGATCGTCGTTTTGCTGTGTGTAGCCGCGCCGTTCATCGTTACCGCAATCACGGATCACTGCTTTTAGAATTCTCCAATCACCGTGAAAGAATCACAGTTCGTGAAATATCGCTCATCACTAACCGTAATGCAAGCTTCTTTCCTCCCTTGCATTGATTGGTGAGTGCGTTTACGTCGTCTGACCACAAGTCTCCGGAAACACTGCAGCCTCTTGCCTTTTTATGTTTGGTATCCCATTAATTTTACCCAGAAAATTATATCAACTATTCCAGTATCCTAGTACTTTGCACTAATCTGTACAGATCTCTGACTGGTTGATAGAAATAATCCTCTGGGTTCATTTTTGGCTTTCCAAAACTTACCAGTCTTTTTGCGTCCAGAGCCTCGCATCCACACAGAATATGGTGAGCGCTCTCTCTCATCTTATTACACAGTCTGCAGTTGGTATCTCCAGTGTTGATCCCTCTGTAGGTTTTTCTGTTACGGTGCAAAGATGATTCCTACTACGCTGCAGTAGTTCTTCAGTGCAGTCAATCTTCTCTGGTGATCCCTTAATGATGATCCCTTTCCATGAATTTGCCTGATTGCTTTCACCCAGTGTTCTTTGTGTTTTTCTTTTACCCAACTTCTTACCTGCTCTGATGCTGATTTTTTTGGACACTCTTAAATAGGTTCTGGGCCTATATATGAAACCGCTGATCCTTGTTACGGTTCAAATTGAACTCATCACCAATGAGAACATACGCGCGTAGTAATATAGCTCTGCAGCCCGACTTAGTCAATCGCGAATGTTATTTTGATTTCCGAACTGTGATGTCCCCTTCCTTCTTCATGACTTGCGAAACAACCTTGAACGCGAGCAGACGCTTAGGCATTTCGGCCATTTGTATCACAGTTATTTGTTGTGTTTTGTGAAGTTTCGGATTAAGTATTTTATCCCATTTGGAGGGATCTTGGTTTTGTGAGCGATATTTTTAATGTTTTCATTGCACCACTTTTTGTGAGGATATTGAAGAGCCGTTTTGTTCTATAGCTACTACGCGGTTAGTTCTTCCATATGATACGTGTTATGAGCATAATTCAAACGTTATTTCTTTACTCTCTTTCTAAAAAAATGCCCTCACGTCATATAAGCTATTTTTGATGTTATTATAGTATGTACTTAACGTATTAACAATAAAAAGATATTTTTCTGTTTATTTGTTTTTATAAATAAATCTAGAAATTATAACAACGTAGAACACTTGCACAGAATGTCACAAATTTTATTTCTTAAATCAAATTTATAAAATTTATTCATTTACAAATTCATTATAAAAAAAAATAAGTAAAATAACACAAAGACGCAAATGAAAACCGCCGACCGTATGGGAGGGCTATACAGGTATTCCACATAAGTGGTTCATTAAAAGTTTATGATGTTCTATTATTTACTTATATTTTGGATTTTGGCACCATTATCTGTTCGATTGGAACTATCAATATGAAATACTTTAACGAAAATATCACTTCCGGTTGACCGAAAATGGACGTCAACTTTGTTATTTTAAATAGAATGATATAATTTGTTGTTCATTTTGGGATTCTACGACCATAAGTACGTCAGTTTTCATTAGCTATTCCTATAGCTACATGTTGCCGTTTTTGAGTTATTTAAGTTTTTCTTTTTTTTTTAGTCATGAATCAATTGATCATTGAGAATTGTATGCTCAGTTAATACTAGAATGTAGAGACTCCAAAATTGCTAATGTTTATGACTGTAGATATAACCCCTAAGAAAGGTAACACATATTACATTCTAAAACAACAGGGTGTTCCAAAACTGAGGAACAAAGTACATATTTTCAAATGGAGAAAACTCTTTTTTTTTAAAAATGACACCTGTATTTTAATTCGAAATTAGGAAGTAAATATCATGCCCTATCACTTTATATCAGCATTCCCTATACCTATCTTTAATAGATTTTGAGATATGAGCGAATTTTTATTAAACAGACTAAGTAGCCCTATCTTTAAATGTTTGTAGCTGGCTGTGAATGGGATTAATGTCAAATTCATTGACTAACAATAAGTGTTTATGTATATTATCGTAATTACACTTTTGTACAACGCCCAGTATTAATAGAAATGACTATTCGAACAGCGACATTCTTGTATGGTTATTCAAAGAATAATACATGAATTTGAGATTAAACCTATTTAGAGCCAGTTACAAACATTTGAAAATAGGGCTACTTAGTCTGTTTAACAAAAAGTCGCTCATATCTCAAAATCTATTAAAGATAGGTATAGAGAATGCTGATATAAAATGATAGAGGATGATATTTACTTTCTAATTTCGAATTATTATACAGGCTGTTCTATAAAAATAGTTTTCTGCATTTGAAAATACATTACTTTGTTCTTCAGTTTTGAGCACTCTGTATGTTATACCCTGTATGTATTATGTATACCGTTTATACTCTGTATCTGATATCAAATATTTATAGTATTTATTACAAAGTGAAAAAAAATCGAATAAAAAAATAATCATAGGTATGAGTATAAAGTAACGAATACTTTGCGAAAGTAGCAGATATTTTGTGAATAGTAGCGAGGATTATGAATACAAAATTTAGTAAAGTATTTGATTCCCAACACTAATGTACAGTCGCCGACATTACTATTTAGCACTCGAACGAATAGCTCGACGCTTTGATGGTGCTAAATATTAATGTCGGTGACTGTACAGTACATCATATTAGGTTTCAATATTTAGTCTGTCACTTTAGCCTGCAAAATCTATTTTTGCTATAGTGATTTTCTGTGTTTTTTTTTAAATTTCCACTTCCTTTAAATTGATTTAATAATCTCTCAGAAACAGCCCATTTCTTTCAGGAAACCTTTGAGCATAAATTCGAGAAGCCAAAAATTTTGATTTTTTCTTTTAATCTTGGTTTTTTGGTCAGAAAAAAATATGGAAAATATACATCAACGACGTTTCGCTTTTATTGCAAAAGTTCTTTCAAGTATATATATAAAAATATAAATTGGAAAGGGTGTAAATTATAAATAATTTTTTTGTTTAATAAGTGACAAAATCATAATTGTTTTGTTTACCATAAATTTTGAATTTATCGTTTTATTTTATTTAAAGATTGCGTTTCATTGTAGTGTTTTGATTATTTATTTTTAGTCGAATATCAAAATATTGAATTTTGTAATTAAATAGATCTTTAAAAAATATTTATTTAGTTATAGGTTTGTGGAATATTGTATGTCTGTTTTAACATTAACTGCAACCTAACCATAATAAATCAACAAAAAATATAAATAATAGTAAAACAATGACAAAATTTGTAAAAATTCCTTATGTTAAATATTTATCCGAAAAAATAAATCAAACTTTCAAACCATACAATTACAAAATTGCCTATCAAAATACCAACAAACTACAAAGCCAGAGCTATACAAAATGAAAATAAAAAATTGAAAAAAAATAAATAAAACATCACACATAATTTATAAAATAGACTGTTAAAATTGTAATGGTGAAAATCTTCAAAAAACATGAAATAACTCAAAATCATACATTTGATTTTAACAATATAACAATTTTAAACAAAGAACAAAATTTATAAACACGTAATATACTTGAAATGATTCAAATTTGTAAACATAACAACACAGCTAATGATAAAACAGACATACAAAGTTTCACAAAAGTATATAACTTAATTTTATAACTAAATACAACATCTTTCAAAGATCTATTTAATTACAAAATTCAATATTTTCATATTCGACTAAAAACATACTATATTGAAACGTAAACTTTAAATAAAACAAAACGATATATTCAAATTTTATAGTAACCAAAACAATTATGATCTTGTTATTTATTAAACAAAAAAGTATTTATAATTTACACCATCTACAGTTTATATTTTTATATATCTACTTGAAAAGCTTTTGTAATAAAAGCGAAGTGTGGTTGATCTATATTTCTATATTCTTTCTGGCCTAAAAAAAGGCCAAGGTAAAAAAATCAATATATATATTGTTGTGTTTCATTCACATTTGTTCGAAAGTTTTATTTATTTAGTTTGTGTTGATATTTTCCTATATCTTTTATTAATTTTATTTATTTACTTTCTTGTAAGAGTTGAATCATTACAATTTTGAATTATATTTTTTTAAATAAGTTTCGGAAAAATCAAGTTATGAGTAAAAATTTATGTATCTATCGAAAAAAAGAGATTATTGATTGATATTTGAAAGAAAACGATTGTCGGTTGATCTCAGAGAAAATAAAGGGCGAATATTGTTGGAGATACATTAACGTATTAAAAAATTTAGTTGTTTTATGAATTTTGGATTGAGTGAAGATTAGTTATTGATGCGCTAACAGGGAATCAATCTTTGAAATTTGGTGAAAGTATTAAGAAGAATTGTTGAAGCATTGTGGATTCTAAGGATCCAAGAGATGAGTGGTATATTAGATTGAGGAGAAAAGAAAAGAAGGAGCAAAAAAGGCAGAATCTTTGAAGTGAATTGTTTTATATTTTAAAAACTATACTCAAGTATTTTTTAAATTTGTTCACTATTATTTCTCAAATTGTGTATGTTTTATATTTTTTAATTTATGTATGGGTAAATTAGCTGTCGGTAGGGATTGTTATAGGCTAATTGTAAAAGTTTTTTGTTAAACAAATTTATTTTTTTTTACTTTGAAATATGATCAAGTTAATTTTTCTATTTCAATTTTTGAAAAATTGAATGGAATTTTTATTGTTTTTTGTTAATAGTCGGAGCAACATTACAATATATATGTTTGACTAGGAAGACATTTGAAAACAATTTTGATGAAAAAGTAAAAACGACAAGAAAAGCTCCATAATTACAAAAAAAAAAAACACTATAGCAAAAACAGTTTTTACAGGGTAAAGTGACAATCTAAAAGAATTATTTGACATTTGTAAGTACCACAATTTACAATAGAACTTTTATTTTCAAAAAAAAAACACCAAATGCATTTTGTAAAAACGCAGAGACAGAGCTTAAGCTGCATTTGTGGCTAAGTTAAATAAAAATATGGTGTTCTATTTAAATCAATCAAGTTATAGCCACTTAAGGATCTTGATTAGTTTTAATTTTTGTACACTCTATATAAGATGGCAAATTTATTATAATTGAGTTATAAAATCTAGTCTATTTATTATGTAAATTTCGCTTACATAACTTATAAGTATTTCAAACATGGAAATAGGTTAAATTTTCACAAAATTCAAATTATTTAAAAAGTCTTGAGGGTGTTATAAAATTTATTAAAATAAGACACTTATTTTGTTTGGAGATTTGATCCAAAAATGAAATAATGTACAGACTCCACTCATGCCACTCATTATTATGTTTATCGGTATCACTGCAATCACTACAAATTATTATTAATGTGAAACTAAAAAGATGCAAAAGAGCAAATAATAATTCATTACTAGTTATAAGAATTAATGCAACACTAATAAACAGATAACACAACTAAGTATTAATCAAGATACAAATCATTCATCTAGTTTAAAGATTAACAAAAGAAAGATTAAATTTATAATATACAAGAGCAGGGGTGAGAAAAAAATGGTATTTTTTAACACCTTAACCAGCTCGTGAGTGCGCCACTGTTTTCTTGTCAACCTACAATATACGGCTGCTAACAAGGAACGATCTCATGTTTATCTGATCTCGATATCTCTCCTCGTTTCTGGAATATTGCAAAAAAAATGTGTTTTTGGGGGTAACTTTGAGCTTTCATTACACCCCTAGAACCAAAAAGGGGACGCTAAAAAAATACGTGTCATATATTTTTCAGTGTTCTAGATTTCCACCAAACTTTATCAAAATCGGATGGGTGGATGCAACATCCATCCATATTCCTTTCCATATCTAACACTTTTCAAAGAGGAATCCATAAATGCCGCAGTGTATCTCATACATACGTTAATATCGTTGCCGAAGGACTTGTCGATACGTTCCGCATTCCTTACAATCGATCCTGCGCACGCTAAGATAATCGAGAAACGCAAATTGATTACCGCGACGCGATGTCACCTTGTGTATTACAAAAGCTTAAAAACAAGTTCACACAGACAAAACTTCAATCTGTCTTTCTTTACATGCTTGGGATTATTCTGCACTTAAACGACTATTGAAGAATACATATATTCTGAAGCATAATAATCGTGAATATTAAACACTTGCGCGTATATCAATTATATGCGCATATAAACACCGTCTGAGACTGTTGACCAGATATTTTTTCTCGCATTAACTATTAACCTTATATGCATATGCCGATATTCACTGGAAATTTATCATTTGAGAGTTTTTACAACCCAGAGACAGTATAATGGAGTTGAAGATCGCCTATTTAATATGTCAAGAATATTTACAATGCCAATCCATTACTGGAAAGGTCCCGTATCTTACTGTATTGCTATTAAAAAAAATATTGATTGCAGTTCGAAGAAAAAGCGTAGTAACGGGTAATGAAGAATAAATCTTCCAACAGACAAGTTGTTTTTGGAAAGCAGGTTTTTTTTCACGCAATCGTAATTTTTATAGAGTGTCACTTATCTTTGTCGTTGTCAAATTCACAATGTGATTGAGAGAGTACCGTTTTCATTGGCCAATTCCTTAAATGGGTTCGCAAATTTCTGTCGGCTTTCTCCGAACTT
The DNA here is from genome assembly GCA_004143645.1 of Protaetia brevitarsis. Lineage (NCBI taxonomy): Eukaryota > Metazoa > Arthropoda > Insecta > Coleoptera > Scarabaeidae > Protaetia > Protaetia brevitarsis. Next base: position 1,473,742 of record RXPK01000071.1, read on the forward strand.
TACCTTTCACCGAAATCGTGATACAGTATATTCATTCCAAAAGAGCTGTGTCAAAGAGGATGTCTGAGATCATACAAGTTGCACTTAACAATTCGTTAAATAACACGCATGCATTATTGATCCGCAGAATAAAGAATTAAAAACTATAAGTATTTGGCAATAAATTATAATTTACCAAACTAGTATAAATGCCTACAAAATGTAGGTTACTTGTCTTGTTCGTAACGTTGCCCCTTTACTTTACCTGTTAGATTGTTAAAATGAGCTCAGTACATCTCCCTTAATCATCGATTAGTGGATAATTGTTACTATTATCCAAAACTAATAATACTTGGGCTAATGCCCGTCTTGACATTTATTTCTTTGATTCAAATTCAAATTATACTTCCTTAGAAATAATTAACACCATCACATTTGATCATTTCCGCTTACTTTTAACCTTAAATATCGACATTGATATTAATAAGCATAAGTTAACTGAACTCTATACCCCCTTAACTAGAGTGGTCAACTTTCGTCTACGCGCCAGGTCAGTACTAAGTTTCATACATATGACATTAACGTTTAACACAAGTATGCAGTACAATGCCAGGAAGCGTATTTCCATTTGCTACCATTGTGCAGAAAGGGTACGTGCTTAAGATATAAATGTGCGAAAAACTAACTGGAATAACTCCATAGCCTACTACCGTTGTGGAGAGTATTCCCAGTTCTGCAACAGGATAGTATATGAAATACACGTAGGCGCACTTTCTTTACTATACCATACATTTTCGCAACTGCGTCGGATGGTGGCGAAAGTTAAAAAAAAAAAACGATTGTATTTCATTCCCAACTTATTTTAACATACTTATTGAAAAAAAAATTGTTACAGAAATACCAAACAAATCTACAAATAGCAAATAAATAAAGCATGTCATAAGGTCGACAACCACTGTTCTTATTAATTTTTACCAACATGTCTCTTAATGTATTCGGAAACAGAAAACGGTCTAGTATTTTTGTGACCTGCAAAAGGCTTTTGATTGCGTACAGTATGACAATGTCATTGAGAATAATACAATAATACAATACGTGAAAATTAAACATGTTAAACTTTCTGATGAAATCGAGACTGCTCGATCTCATTCATTGCCTGTTATGATGGGTATTCCACAAGGTTCTGTTTTGGGCCCTGTGTTGTTTAATTTGTATATTAATGACATTCTGTTTTTTTTTATCAGATATTTACCTAACTATTTATGTCGATGACATCTCCAATATTAACAACGAATGATTAGCGAGAATTTATTACAAATACACTGCTTCGTACTCTAACGGAATGGTTAGAATGGAACAAGCTGTCGTTAAATTTAGAGAAAACGAAATATATGATTTTTCATACAAGACATAGGCGAACAGATATCACTAATATCTCTTTGAAGGGCACAAATCGGGGCTAAATCTGTAAAATTCCTTGGCGTTACATTTGAGTCTAATCTGGGATAATCTCTGTTATGGAATGAGCAATGTCAAAATGTAACTACCAAATTATCGAGTAAGTGTTATGTTTTTCATTGCTTGAGATCTCAGGTTACTCTGGAATGCATGGTGACATTGTATCACGTTGAGGTTCAATCGAGGATTCAGTATGGAATTTTGCTCTGAGGTATATCGACAGCATCCAAGAGAGTGTTTTTAGCACAAAAAGTCATTGTAAGATCCATTGTTGGTGCTCACTTCACCCAATCTTGCAGACCTATATTTAAAAAATTAAATTTACTGCCCCTAATCTGTATTTATATATTAAAACTAACTTGCTATGTTTATAAAAATAAAGACACCTTTATATTGAATGCAAAGTACCATGTTATCAGACTAGAGCAAGAGATTACATGTACACTGCAGGTTGCACTCTATACATCACGAGCTTAGGGGTGAAAAATATGGGGGTCAAAGTACACAGTGCAAACTTTTTCGACCTTCCGCAATGCTTTGCAGAAATTTCTTGATGAATTTTCAGGAACAGTAAATAATATCGGTTCAAATTTCACGCTTCCTGTAATTGATACAGCCTCGGTATTTCCATGCTTACACTTATAATAATACCAGAATTATCCTTCATTTATTTTTCTTTTGTTCAACTTATTGTTTTTTCTTGTTTTCTTTTTCTTTTTAGGTGGTATATATATTACCTTTCTTTCTTTTTGTTGGTTTTAAGAATGATTATTCTTTTTTATTACTTTAGGTATTTTTTTGTTAAATACACATGTGTGTCTTATAACAAAATAATAATAATAATAATAATTATTATTATTATTATTACTATTCTAACTGCTGAAATTCAACGTTAAGTAATGAAGGATTAACTTTAATGTTAGGTTTAGTGTCACATTAAAACATCATTTCAAAATTATTAATGACAGATTATTATTAACCAAAGTCAAATTAGATGAAAAATATGCCGAATTTAATATATTTGTTAGGCAAGAAAAGAAAGTCTTGAATTTTATCACAAAATCAGTCATATGTCTGTCGCATTGATAGTAAATCGTATATTCTGTGAGGGCATTCAAGTATCAATATTTTACAAAATACTGATACTTTTGACAATGACCCTTAAAACATGCATATTTACATACATATCGACATATTGCGTGAATTAAATTTCGATACTCTTTATAATGTATATTATGATAAAATTATATTGGGTGTGGTAAATGAGTAGTAGAATTTTGTCATAAATAACTGTCTCTGAGGTTATTTTCATCAATTTGAATTTTGAACGATTCTCGCAAAATTGAAATAACTAGAGTTTGTTTCGACAATCATTTATAACAAAACCATAGAAAATAAATACGTTATATAGAAATAGATGGCAATGTTAGTTTTGTTAAAGTCACTAGATAATTTTTTTAGTCAGCAACCATATAGCGTTAGTCCTGTCGAACTAAAAATTACGAGTAGGAAATTTAACCTTTTGACAACCTTTAGTAGGAAATAGGAATTTCCGAACGTGTGTAGTTCGGTGACTTGCAAGGGTCTCGTTTTAAATGATTGTCATTGTATATAAATGTATCTAAGTAACTAACAAAGAATATCCTTAAAGAATAGCATGCAACTCGCCGACCCCTGCTCTACAGAAAAAAATATTTGCTGCATCAGTTGTTTGAAAAAATATTTTCAGAAATCGACCTTTCAGTGGTGTAGAATACATCATACAATGTTATAATTGAATGCTGTTGCTTTTCATTACCGGTGTGAAGTTAGCAATAGATATCTTGGCGACGAATGCGGGCTTAAAACAACATATAATACTATATTCCGTTAAAATGACATGATTTTCATAGAAAAGCAGGTATTGATAATTAATCGCACTAAGTGTTCCGTCATCTGAAAATTTTTACATCCCTGCCAAAAAACATCTATTTCTATGCTGATGGACACGAACATTTTCAGCTTTCTTTGCGTATTCCTAACGAGTATGAAGTAGGGAACATACACAGCGAGTATAAATCTGCTCCTACACAATTGTAACATCTTTTTATAAACAATTGAACTTGATATTCTACGCGAAAGCATACCAATTTAAAAAAACATCTATTGCTAGGGTGATGGTCACGAAAATTTTCAATTTTTTTTGCATATTCCTAACGAGTATGAACTAGTGAACATACACAGCGAGTATAAATCTGCTCCTACTTTTCTAACATTTTTTTATAAACATAAAATATACATAACTTCTCTACTTGCTAGGATCTAAATTAAAGTCAAACGTATTGTTTTTTGTTATAGTTTATAATCACACTACAATTGTAGGAATCTGGTTGTGTGGGAACAGTTTTGTAGTGAAGGCCTATCTTTTTAGAAACTTTACTGCACAGATTGCCTTTATATAACAATATCTTCAATGTTTCTAAATATGTTGTTCGTCGTTGAATATTTTTAATTCTCATATTAGGATCAAAAAAAATATGCACTTCCATTCATTACATCTGCAATTAACAGCATCCAGTGCATATTTTGTATTATTGGAATCAACAGTTTCGACTTCCTAAATTGTTTTGTTTGTGTTAAACAGGTATCACTTAAAAACTCGTGTGCCATTACAGGTTCAAATTCAGTCTCATGATAAAATATTTTTAGAGAAAGGTCTATAAGAAAATTATCTAGCCACATATCACGATTGTCTTTGTGATTATTTAGGAATCTGTAACTGGAAAAATACAATTTTTCTCTATGAAAAAATTGAAACTACATAGTCTTACAAAAGTGGGAACAGATTTATACTCGCCTGTTCCCTACTTCATACTCGTTAGGAATATGCAAAAAAAGCTGAAAATTTTCGTGACCATCACCATAGCAATAGATGTTTTTTAGATCGGTGACCCTGTTTCGCGTGGAGTATGAAGTTCAATTGTTTATAAAAAAAAATGTTACAATTGTAGGAGCACATTTATACTCGCTGTGTATGTTCCCTACTTCATGACAAAAATACTCCAAACTGTGGTACTGGAAATGCTGCAAACTTCTCCTAAACCCCTCACCACAAACTGCACTAAACTGGACGTACGTGTTTCTGCTGATGATGATAGCTTTGCTATTGAAACGTACGTCCAGTTTAGTGCAGTTTGTGGTGAGGGGTTTAGGAGAAGTTTGCAGCATCCCTACTTCATATTCGTTAGGAATATGCAAAAAAAAAGCTGAAAATATTCGTGACCATCACCACAGCAATAGATGTTTTTTAGATGGGTGTCCCTGTTTCGCGTGAAATATCAAGTTTAATTGTTTATAAAAAAATATTACAATTATAGGAGCAGATTTATACTCGCTGTGTATGTTCCCTACTTCATACTCGTTAGGAATATGCAAAAAAAATGAAAATTTTCGTGACCATCACCCTAGCAATAGATGTTTTTTAAATCGGTGCGCCTGTTTCGCATAAAATATCAAGTTCAATTGTTTATAAAAAAATGTTACAATTGTAGGAGCAGATTTATACTTGCTGTGTATGTTCACTAGTTCATACTCGTTAGAAATATGTAAAAAAAAAGCTGAAAATTTTCGTAACCATCACCATAATAATAGATGTTTTTTAGATCGGTGTCCCTGTTTCGCGTGGAATAAGAAGTTCAATTGTTTATAAAAAAATGTTACAATTGTAGGAGCAGAGTTATACTCGCTGTGTATGTTCACTAGTTCATACTCGTTAGGAATTTGCAAAGAAAGCTAGAAATTTTCGTGGCCATCGGCATAGCAATAGATGTTTTGGCACCGATGTAAGAATTTTCAGACAACGGAATACTTAGCAGTAGTGCGATTAATTACACTGTGTGACACGATTTTCGTACCTGAAAAACTGATTACTATTATGGTTTTCAATTAGTTACAATATGTAAGCAGTGAATGTTTTTTGTTTCTATCACGTCTTGTTTTTGAAGTATACACTGATGGCACTAGATAGGCTATGCCGATTCTGGCACAAAATCTTGGGATTTTCAATGGGGGTAGAATTCACATTTTATCTCCTCATAGATACAATATGCATATTTACATGTTACTTCGTGCTCGTAGCGACAGATTGAAATATTCTACTTGATATACATACCGGTTGTCCAGCCTAAGATGCAACGGTCCATAGCTGATTTATTATTGCTTTTTTGGAAAAATGTTTCAAATAAATGTTGGCTCGAATCATATTCTACACATTTTAAAATTAGTTTCAGTAATGGCAAACTTCCGGTTGTACCGGAAGTAGATACTTTATTATTTTAAATGGAACACCTTGTATATTACTGTATTTTTTTTTCTTCGAAAAAAATGACATTTGCAATGTCTGCGGTGTTTGCAAATATCTCCGGAAATACGAAAGTTAGAAAGATGCGGTTTGCAGTTTTCGCTTAATTATGAAACAGCACACGCTCTTATTTTAAAATTGTTGCGTTTACATTACAGAATTATTAAATAGGGCTCTGTAATTTTTTTAATTTTTTTTTAAATTGAATGGTATAGCAATTTTTGCATAAATGGATGTAAAATTTGATTTTCTTTCGATTTTATACGAGTGTCATTGTGTCTATCTCCAAAGGTTTTGGAGATATTCGCGATTTTGCAGTTTTTCATGATAGATACGTATTGCGAAGCGCCGGCCACCTTCCCCTCGCATTTCACCAGGCTTGGGACTAATTAATAAAACAAAATAAGTTTTGTCGTTAGTTTTAATTTTTTGTCGTTAATTTAATCGAATTATTGATAATTAAATAAAGCAATATGTATATTTTTTAAGTTTTTTTACCAATAATTATTAGTTACCGTACCCAAAAAATAGTACGTGATAGAAAAAAAGTACATAGGTGTTCTTATTAAGCGATTTGTATAAATAAATAAACAGGAAAAATTGAAGTGGGTACTTAATTTTTTTTTTAATTTGTAACGTAGTGTTATCGATACCACCGGTCAATTGCTAGTGTCTTTTTTTATGAAAATCATGTCATTTTAACGGAATACAGTATCGTATGTTGTTTTAAGCCCGTATTCGTAGCCAAGATATCTATTGCTGAAATCTATTGCTAACTTCACACCGGTCTTTGCATTAATATTATGAACAGTAATGGACCGAAGATGTTACCTTGAGGTACATTGGTAGTTGTAACAAAAATACTCCAAACTGTGGTACTGGTAATGCTGTAAACTTCTCCTAAACCCCTCACCACAAACTGCACTAAAGTGGACGTACGTTTCGATAGCAAAGCCATCAGTTCAGTGTTTCTGCTGATGATGATAGCTTTGCTATCGAAACGTACGTCCATTTTAGTGCAATTTGTGGTGAGCGGTTTAGGAGAAGTTTACATTGGTAGTTGTGTTTATACAGTAAGAGTAAAAAATATTGTTTGCGACTCAATGTAGTTATTGTTAAAACAAGCACAAAACAAACACAGAAATAAACAGCAAAAATAGAAGCAGATTGAGTTTGTATATGGGATTTGGAACATATTTTTTTTTTATGCGCAGAGGATTAATAGAGAACATCTGCATGTGCACTTACTACCTCTACTGAATTTTTAACAACGATACCCAACAGCGAAAAAATGGTAGATCAGGTCTGATATTTTCAATCAAGCTAAAATCTCTCACCTCAAAGCGCCCCATCCGACTACAACGAAACAGGAATTTCCGAACGTGTGTGGGTCGGTGGCTCCTCTCAACCCGCTCGTCATCCAACGCGTACGCGGAACCAATCAATCCGTTTCAGCCTCAATTAACGCGCGACCTCAATACCTACCGGGCTCGCTACTGCGAACTAGGAACCGGCGGGAACTGCCTTCCGCGTAGGCAACCCGTAGCGAACGGCCGTCGCGTCGAAGGACGACACAAATGGGTCGGTAGCGAGACGCGGGGGAGGGTGGCCACGGCGGCGGCGGCCACAGGCGACCGTCGCTCGCGCTCAGAGGAGTGTGGGGCGGGGGATATTGACCTCGACGCGGTCGATAACGACGTCTGGCGCCGTACTCGCGTCGCGGCGGCGTCAATGGATGACGTCACGAGGAGAGTGTCGCCACGCCCTTCCCTCTAGACGTCGGGCGCGCAGGGCGAGGCATGGCAGGGCCCCGTTGTCGGTTGCCGATTCCGATCAATTAACTCCGGAAATATCCTAAATATTTAATAGCAGTTGGCAGCGCGGTCGTTGCGAGCTGGCGAGAATACGATGACCTAGACGGAATACCACACCACTGCGAGGTGTAAAATTTCATTTTTAGTTTGCGGAGGATGAAGAACGCCCAAAAAACTATACGGAAAAAAAGCAAGATTGTTAAAGCAACCAAACATATTTTGCGATGGTATTTACAATGGCAACAAGCTTAACATACTCGGCTATTCAGCTATGAAACGATATTTTGTCGACAAAAGTTAGCTATAAATCAAATAAATATTGGTTAACTATCAAATCCAACAAAGTCTTAAGATATCAGAGATTAGGTAGAAGTACGGTATAAATAATAATAATTTAATTCCTCGGAAGTTAATTTTTTGTAAGTGCAAGCTGAGTCAACGACAGAGTAAAATTCATTAATATAATCCAATAAAAGTCAATAAAAGAATTTGTGAGACATTGGACCACTCACTTTCATTTTCCTATTAAAATTCATTATCTCGTTTGTTTCGGGAATTGCGGAAAACCGTTAGAAACAAAAGTTTTAGATAGTGATGAGCAAAACGGTGATTCTTAAATCACGTCGTGAGTCGTGAATGTGATTTATAAATCACGGTGATGATAATCGGTGATTGCGATCACTGTATTGACTCATCGATATCATATCAAATATATCAATCGTGCACTGAGAGAACAAAATGCATTAAATTAACAAAAACCATTTTGTTGAAAAAATATTGTTATATCAACAACTTTTTTAATCAAATCGAGCAAAATAAAAGGTTACAACAACTGCAAAAAATGATTGATAATATTTTGTTAGCCCAACAACATACCATTTGTTAACACGAAGAGCAACAAAATATTTCGTTTCATTGAATTAAAAATATTTGGTTATATTGACCAAGTCATAATTGTTGAAGGAAAACTTTACACTAGCATATATTGACAAACATAAATATTTACTTTAACAAATTCATTTTGTTAATGTAAATGCATAGCATGATTTGGTAAACTTAACATAAAATAACTGTTTGTTTAACCCAAGGCACTTGTTGCCCGAACAATTTCAAAGATTCAGATCAAAATTACCTTGATTGTTAAGACAATGCTAAAAATATTGTCTAATCTACACAATTATAGTAACAATCACATTTTGTTACCTTGACAAAAAAATTTGTTTGACTATATTTAACCAAATGTTTTTGTTGGATAGACAATTTTTTTGTTAACTTAACACATTTTGTTCTCTCAGTGTGTATACTTCTCATGGGTTAGTAAGGTTGAGACGTTGCGAGTTTTTCTTTTCGCAATGTTAGAGTTACCATACAGATTTTCTGTTTTCTGTTTTCGAAAAAACATTTATATATCAAAAGAAAAACTCAAATTTATATTTTTACAAATTTGTAATAAAAATAGCTAACATAACTGCAATGCGAAAAGCAAGGATGTTTTATATTCTAGATATTCGAATAAACAGTTAATATTACAACTTAATTCAGATGTATGGTAATAAAATTTGCAACTTTTCCGTGGTTTTTGCAAATACAACAATACAATTAACATTTGCATTTCCTAAGGCTAACATACATATTTTTGGGATGGTCCTAAAAGCTGTAAGTATTTATACTTCTACTACTTTAATTTTTTCTGCTTTAATACTAACAAAAATATTATTTAAATGTTAAGATAACAACACTTAAAACTTGAGTTTAAAAAAGTAACATATTTGCCTTTTTTTCACTTAGGCGATTTCTACGGTCGCTGAGGATTTGTCCAACTTTTGAAAATATTCGTTCACACGGAACTGATGATACCAAAGCACAAAACTTCTCTTGTACAACTAAAGAAAGGTTTGGGTTATTATATTTATGGTTTGACCACTACTGCAATGTATTTATATTTCTAGGGACTATTTCGTCTTCCAGGTAACGCTGAATTTCGATTATTGCAGCCGTAACTCGAGGTTGTGCTGTCGCTACAGACTTATTACATGATTTCCAAATTGAGAAATCATCTTCATCTTCCTGTGATGTGTCTATAATTGTACTGCGAGTTTGTTTTACGCAGTATTTTTCGGTAACAGCGTTTATTACATCTTTTTTTTTGAAGAAACCTCTCCTTAAACCATTAGTCTGTAATAAATATTAGTATATATCACTAACCAATAGAGGTAATGCGACGGCTTGATGCACTACCTACAAAAAAAGATGCGTTGTATTGCCTTTTATATACCATCTCGCTTATTACGAAGAGATTCTTTATATTTTAAAATGATTTATACGGTCTAAGTTCGGGCTTTTCGTAAACGTTTTGTCCAGTATACAAGTTTTGAGATGCATTACGTAGTTTGAGAAAATACAAACAATTAGATCTACAGAAATATATTTTATGATTTTTAAACTTAATCCTATTTTTATGTTTTAATAACAATTATAACACAGCATTAGACAAAGTAATATTTTATAAAATTTATAAAAATTATTATTTATATAAGAGAAAAATATAAAATTCATATAAGAGAAAAATATTGTAAATTTACATATTTCTCTAAGGAGAACAATAACGCAAAGATTTGTATACATTTCTTTTCAAAATTATGACAAATAGTAAATATAAAAAATAAAGCTAATTTCATTTTGTAACATTTACAATGATAAAACACAGATATAATTCTTAAAGTGAGCGAAGATTTCAAAAAAGCTGTGATTTAATACTACTACCTACAATTTAATAAAAATACTTTTATTTTTGAATTAGTACTTTAAAACTAATAATATAAATTTAATTTTATAACACAATATCCCCTCTAGTAGCAAGATTTAAATTGCCCACAATTATCCTTAGTAACTTCAACAGAAAGACATCAAAGTAACTAATCTTATAATCTAATACAAAATCATTGGTAATTTCATGTTTCAATGTTGAAGTTCCTAAAAATAATTGCGGGAAATTTAAATTTTGCTACTGTGGGCCATTACACATTAGGTAAAAATAAATACACATTCCTTATATAGTTGCAGATATAATATAATGATATAAAAGAGGATTAATATTTACATTTGAGAAACATAAATATATTGTAAGATAACCTCCGTGATTTCCAGCTGATATAATAATATGTATTTTCATTCATCGGTTTGATATATTCCATTTTCAATAGGCAACCGATAATCACAGTTTTAGGATCGTTAATTCACCGATATTATTTGTTCACTTGCCAATGGCTAAGCAGTGATCGTCAATTTGCTGTGCGCAGTCGCGCCTCGCCGTTGATAGTTACCGCAATCACGAATCACTGCTTTTAGAATTCTCCACTCACACCGTGATCCGTGATTCTCCAATCACCGTGAAATATCGCTCATCACTAGTTTTAGATAATGTTAAGGTGTACAGTTTAAAATTGAGTATATATTGTAGAGATATGTAGAGTCATTTAAGTTATTAAATTTAATTGTAATGTCACAGAATTGTTTGACAATCACGGCGGTCACAGGTTTAGTCACTGTGATTCATCACACCTATGATTTTATTGTAAATTTTATTTGATATTATGTTGTAACGGATTTTGTAAATTAAGAAAACTTGTTGGAAATTTAAAATTAAACCTTTTAATTAATTAATATCTTTTTAATTTATTATTTTAAAGAAATTGTACTTGTTACTTACCGGTTGGTAAACACATTTAAAATTGATCTTCCGTTTCTTGAAAACAAAAGAAGCACGAGAACGCTGGATAGCGTCGATGAACAAAGGAGTTCAGTTTTTCGTTGATTAGTCTTAGGAGACAGACGATTGTCGAGGTTTAATTTCACATTTTTTGTCTAAAATAACAATTCCGTGAAAAGTTTTCGATCAAAGTAATCGCAAAACATTTTCTTTTTACATAGAAGAGCTTACCATATCAGAAGATTCATAATATCGACGTTATATTTAAAAAAAAATCCTAGTTTAAACTAAATTTCAAAATTCCAAAATGGCGAATTAACAAATCCCAGATTTTTTTTTATGACCCCGTTCCTGGAAATTCCCAGTAGTTCCAATTACCAGAATTCAAGATCTTGCCTAATTCCTCTGAATTTCAAGAACATATAAACGGCTCCCTGAACTTTTTCCAGTGATTTCGAGGTTAGCTACACTTGTTGTCTTTAGCGAACTTCATTCCTAGTTTAATTAGAATCAAAGATTAATTTACACATTTAAATATTCGGTAGGACTTACCCCGCTATAATAGTATTAATTAATCTTTGTTTTTATTTTTTTATTTATTTGAAGATCGAATAACTGCCAACCAGCTTTCTTGAAATAGTAAATTAAGATGGTTAGCATTTAGAATAGTTTAAGTTATGATCATAACCAGTTAAATACAGGAAACTGTAAAAATCAGAACTTATTCTGATTAACTCCATTATAATATATAAAATGAGTATACAGGTTTGTTCAAAAAAGCGTGGCGGATATATAACATAACATTTTTATCATAGAACACCCTATTTTTTCATTTATTTTTAGAAAAATATTTGTTTTTACTCTTCTAAAAAATTGACAGTTTCGCTATTGTTTGTGAAGGTGGAATACTCATATTTGGTACAAACGTTCTATAGGGACGGCAAAAAAGATACATGTAACGAAATTTGAGTGAGATGCTATAGGCCCTATAGAGCGTTCAAAATAAATTTATACAACTACACTATTTTAAACTAAAAAAAATATCAAGTTTTTTAAATGACACACCCTGTATATTATTATTTTTTCCCGTTAAATAATACAAAACACTTTATCTTTCATTAAGTATCCTATATACCTATGTTTAATGGTTTCCGATTTGTTTTGATTTTCTTTCATTTTTACACTTACGCTAGAAACAAATAAATAAATGATAATTTTTCTATTGTGACGTAATAAATTTTCACAATATGCCCATCTAGTTGAATACACATGTTTAGTCTTTTTACTAAATTTTCACGCACGTTCCTTAGTATAAGGGGATGTTATTATCCTGCCAGCATCCCGTGTCCTATTTTCCATATCCTCTGGTGTTGTGGAGGGATTCACATAAAAGCGATATTTAATATAGCCTCTAGATTTCTTTATAGAGGTGTTAAGTCATGATCGATAGGGCCACCCAATGAGTCCATCCCTGCCGATACATTTTTGTGGGTAATGATTGTTTAAAAATTCACGAACTTCCCGACGGTAATGAACCGGAATTCTGTTTTGCTGGATTCACTTGTTCCCTTTCAATGTTAGGTATCATCTTCTCCAAGAAGCTGTGGTAATTAATTTTTCAAAAGTTTAAATATCTAGGCATGTTAAATGGTTCGCCGGAGAAATGTGAACCAATTAATTCGTAGATTTTTGATTCCACACCATACATTAAGCGACCAATGATTTTCGTTTTGAACTTCCTGGACCCAGAATGGATTAACTGTCCAATAATAGTGCATATTATGGCTGTTTTAATAAGCATTGAAAAGATTGTCTAGATCAGCGTTCGGCAAGGTGGCCCGTGGGAGCTAACTGTTTACATTCCCACGCCCAACTAATTCAAGCGTTTTTTGTAAGTTTATCGAGGAGAATATAACATACGACACAGAGCACATTGAGTCACTGAAACGTAGAGCGTTGAGTTAAATATAATAGATATTCCGAGCGCATCAAACAGTCGTGTTTTTTACAAAAAAATGGGAAACGCAATTTTTATTTTCCAACATATCTGGGCATAATAAGTGCGTTATTTGTGGCAAGATAATGCAAGTATGTGAAAATTTCAATTTAAAGCGACATTTTAATCATTTTCATGAGAGATTCTTTGTTTTATTATTTATTTGAGAATTTTATTTTTTTGAAGTATTTTATTTTTGTTAATTATTTATTATACCGTGTGTCCCCGGATGGAGTTGACAAGAGGAAAAAAAAACTTTATTATTGATTTTACGACAAAAAGTCATTCTTTATAAAAAGTTCTGCTTGTTGAGTAGATAAATTAACCATCGGAAAAATCTAAGATTAAACGTACAGAATGTCCACAAATTAAGATAACATGAAAATGTTTCAACAGAAGAGTATCATTTATTGCATGTTTTGTAGTTTAAGTACAAAATTTCAATTAATTAAAGCCAACAAAAATTACTCTACAAGGCCACCTCCAATTTCCACACATACCTCCGCCCTTTTAATAAATTCACCATAGACTTTGCGCATGGTTTGTGGTACATTTATCTCATTCACCGCATCCTGTATTCGTGCTTTTAGTATTTCCCGACCATGCGGCAGATCATTTGCGTAAACTTTTTGCTTTAATGATCTGGCAGGAAAACTTATTGGATCAAATCTTCCTATCCATCTTTCTCCGAACTGATCTGTCAACCACTGCCGTACCAAAAGCGTCGCATGAGAAGGACATCCGTCTTGTTGCCAGAAAATGTTACGCCGCATTTCTAGCGGTAAATTATCTAGAAACGGTAATAGATAAGTTTCTAACAGACGCACATAAACGTGTTGATTCAAATTCTCGTCAATAAAATATGGTCCAACGATTCGATCGTAAAAAAATTCCGCACCAAACATTTACTCTTTTATAACATTGACTTCGTTTTTGAATGACGTAATTTGGATTATGAAAAGCCCAATAGCGACTGTTTCGTGATGAAACGCGACCATTAGTGCAGGAGGTTGCTTCATCAGTAAAAAATATCATTCTATGAAAACGTGTATCTACGAGGTCATCCTCACCAACCCATAAACAAAAATCCAATCGTTTCTCTTCATCTCCATTTTCAAGTGTATGTCGGAACTGTGGTTTAAATGGCCGACCTTTGTTTTCTTTAAAAATTCTCTGCAAATGAGATTTACTAATATTCAGTTTTTGTGATCGTTTCCGTAAAGATAATTTTGGTGTTTCTATCACTGAATCGACTGCCAAAAGTGTAGCCCTATCGTCTTCATTGTATTTTTTCTTGGGTTTCTTAACATTTACTAAAGATCCAATTAAATCAAACTTATGCAGAAGTTTGCGCAGTGCTTCGCGCGATACTGCAGTGTTTGGGAATTTTTCGTGAAACATGTCTATAGCGTATCGATAAGATACGTTTCCAATTCCAAAACATTTAATCAAATAAATACCTTCTTCGATAGTTAACATTTTGCAACTCCAACGGAAAAAAAAATGACAAATCTACAATTAATGATGTTTTGCAGTTCAATATTATTAGACAATACAACAACCTTTGATCGCCAAGATTAATTATGATTATCTACATTAATTTCCAGATAACACGTTACCTCAATTAAACTTACCAACATACAATCTTAATACTCAAACTTTAGACTTAAAATGTTGTATTTTAACTAATTGTATATTGTTAAAGATCTTTTTCTGTACAGTAGTTTCAACAGTAAACTCTAAAATGCAATAAATCATACTCTTCTGTTTGAAGCATTTTCATGTTATCTTAATTTGTGGACATTCTGTACATTTAATCTTAGATTTTCCAATGGTTAATTTATCTACTCAACAAGCAGAACTTTTTATAAAAAATGACTTTTTGTCGTAAAATCAATAATAAAGATATTTTTCCTCTTGTCAACTCCATCCGTGGACACACGGTATATTTTTGATTTGTCTATATAACTTCTACGATATTTCTAGCCAGTTTTGTTTTATTTTTACGAAAATGTATTTTTTTGTTAATTTACCTTTTTAATAAAATTCCAAAAAAAATCAAATGAAGTTTGCTGTTTCTATAATATATCTACATATATATTTACATTTTAGATGAAATGAAATACATATTATTTTTATATTACAAGTGCCGCGTTTATACCAGATTGTCCAAGGTGGATGACATCGTAGAAGTGTATCGAACACCAAACATCATAATTAATTACAATTTTTAATAAGTTATTGATAATGAACTACGTTCTTAAAATGTTTTGACCATTGGAAATTATCGCTTCTTGCTAAACCATGTAACAAACTCATTATTTGATTCCTTTCCTACTAGCAATAATTAAATGTGCACATTTTAAACATTAAAGAAGCGTTGGACTAATTTACCAAGATATCCAAAATTAATTGGAATACCTATACAGAACCTTTTATAAGTAACATTTACGGCTAATGGGTTAATAAAACGCTCGTGAGGAGGTAAACTTATAATTAATTATGGTATTCTCTCCATCAACGTATTCCTATGAACTTATAGATGACCTTACAAACATTAGTCCCGCCATAGATCCCGATTATTTCAAACAATAACTCAAATAATTATAATGATGAAAGAAGTCTCAGGTTATTTTACGAATGACATTTATGTCGGCATGTTTATTTAAAATGAAATAAATTTGCACAAATAGTTTAAATATTGTCAACTTTTTGTGCACAATGCGCCATCAATAAGTAGATATGAGGCGAAAAATGGAACCGAAATCTTCTCTCTTGCTCGTCGCATTTCGATCGTTCGCTTATTTATTTCCTGGAGTGTACCTACATATTTATTTGCGTACGATGTCATCTTAGAATAATACTACACTTTATTACTATAATCAATAAATATTAAATATTCTTAAATTTTTTATTTTATTTTCTATTTTAGTTTCCAGACATGCAGAGGCAATTTGTAAGAAACAAGCTTTACTAAATTCCATAACAAACAAATTTCACATATGATGGGCACATTCTACCGATCACTGCCCAGTAAACCAAATTTCCCGCAATTATATTCAGTAACTTCAACTTAAAGGTATTCAAATAACTATTAATCTAATACAAAATCGTAGGTAATTTCATGCTTGAATGTTGAAGTTACTAAAAATAATTGCGGGAAATTTGAATTTGGTTTACTGGGTGTAAGTTATATATTCCTTTCTTTATTTCTTTCATATAATTGTGTTATATATTTATTTATAAAAGTTATGTAAAATAATTAGTACTTCAACCTTTATTCACAACTTTTTCCCCTAAAACTACTATTAAAAGCTTCAGCATAAATGATCTTTATTTGTGCTCACGCTGTATATATTATAAAGTATTTAATAAGCACACAGTTTTGCTATTATACACATTGCTTTATTGGATTAATTTGGTTTTATTTTAATTTATATATAACATCAGAATAAAAAATAAGGTTAAGGTATATAAATTTTGATTTAAAATTATTAGTTGCAACACAATTTATACTCGATATTTCTGCCGGCATATTCACATTTTTAACATCTGTTTATTACTTTTTACGTATCCAGATTTAGACACGCAAAAAACCACCTTTGTTTTTTGTTCCGTAGAGATATAACAAGTTGTAAATTCAATGATATGTGTCCCACTTTCGCTAGAGTACGCCTAGTAGTTAGGTTTTCATAATTTGCTAAAAATAAATCTGACGAAAAATTTAATTTGAAATATGTAGATACAAGCGACATCTGTGACACTTTAATTGACTATTTTTATAAAGTGGCTTTGGTATATCTATATTATATCTAATTCAAGGCTTAGTCAGTGACTATTCTAAAGAAAGACAAACCAAGCTTATGGAAAAGTGTTTGCGCTTACAAAACAGCATTGGCGGTCAGATCCAGAGGTCGCTAGTATTCTCCACCGCCAAAATGGTGGGGTAGTCTGACTGTTTAGCGAGAATAAGAACCAAAATTTAAATTATATAATTGTAAATAGTACGATTTACCATAGGTGGTACTGATTCATAACGTATTTAATGTAATGAAATTACTATGATGGTAATTATGGGATTTCAAGCACGGCAGGCGGCAACAATATTTTGAATATAATATAAATAATAGTATATCTGTCATATGTCGTATACACGTCGCTATTTGATGTCCTACCCCAGTAAACCAAATTCAAATTTCCCGCAATTATATTTACTAGTTCAACTTAAAGGTATTCAAATAACTATTATCTAATACAAAATCGTAGGTAATTTCATGCTTAATGTTGAACTTACTGAAAATAATTGCGGGAAATTTGAATTGGTTACTAGGACATTATAGTATTCCATTTCCATGATTCTAGGGTTACATAGAAAGTAAGAATACAGTGAATTTATTTATTATTAAAAAAAAGATGTTTACCATTGTTGGTTTTGTCCCACATAGCCAACTTTAAATTGCCCGCAATTATTCTTAGTACTTCAACGTTGAAACAAAAGTTACCTACCATTTTGTACTACATTAACAGTTATTTTAATGGTTTACATGAAGTCACGTAAAATAGTGGCGAGAAATTTAAATTGGCTATTATGGTAACGTGTAATGCTATATAGTTTATATTTAAAATTAGAGAAATTTACAATGTTCTGTAGATTATAATTAACTATCCGTGCATAACATAAATTTCTTTTATTAAGTGAAAATAAATAAATGAATGATCATTCATATTCAAACGTCATAAACAAATTATCGAATGATCGTCAATAATATGATGCTTTTTCGTCATTCAATTACGTCCATCACAAGTACAGTAGAAAAGAGATAGCGGAATGTCGAGTAGGATATTAGAGACTATATAAGAAGTTATTTAAGAGTTCACGTTATATATCAAAGTTGTATGCAACACACTGTCATAGCCAACTGTCAAATAGCCAACTTTAAATTTCCCGCAATTATCTTAGTAACTTCAACGTTGATACATAAAATTCCCACCATTTTGTATTACATTAATAGTTATTTTAAAGCTTTTACGTGAATTCATTAAAAATTGTGGCGGGAAATTTCAATTTGCTATTAGGGAGACTAAGTTAACTTAAGGTTTGTTCGCTGGTGTTACACTAATTACACTGGTGCATATTGTCTCTTTCTCAGATGCATAAAGAGTAATCTTTTATCCTGTTTTAAGTAAGAGTCAGTGTGGAAAGTGTAGCACCAGCGAACAAACCTTTAGATCGTTTTACACGTGCGAGATTTTTACGTAAATCATACCAAAAATTACCTCGAAAATTTTGGTGAGAATTTTCCTAAGAGCCGTTTTACACGTATGAGAATTTTTACATAATCATACCAAAATTATCTCGAAATTTTGGGGAGAATTTTCGTAAGAATTTTTGTCGTGACACTTTCAGGTCGTTTTATGCAGGAATAAGGTTACTTCCATTTGCACTTGTAAGTTGTAACCTAAATCTAAACAATTAAGATCATATTTTGCTGTTTATTGGTTATGCTATTTATTTAGGATTTCTATGATAACCATAATCAAATAACAATTTAATTAACAAATGCGGCCTGCTTATAACAACAAATATCGTGAAACATTCCGGTTAAAATTTATTCCTGTGTAAAACGATCTGAAAGTATCGCGACAAAAATTCTTAACGAAAATTCTCACCAAAATTTCGAGCTAATTTTTGATATGGCTTATGTAAAAATTCTCGTACGTGTAAAACGGCTCTTACACATTGCTAACAAAAAGGAAATAAAATTATTAAACGTCACAATTTAATGTATATCGATGTGCCTTTGATGTTTCTTTTTATTTTACAAACTTAATGCTTTCCTGTGTTTACTTATAACGTAGACCTCCGTTTTTAATTAATCGCATTTGTGAAATCTCGCACACCTGTCATTGAAAGGAATGCCGATAAGAAAATATACTCGTGGAACTATTATCTCACCGTAAATAATATAGGAAAGACAGCCTTTGCTTTTTTCGATTTTAAATGTTGTATTCGTTGATATTCATTTTACGTTTTATTTACAAAAAAAAAAAAAAACAAGATGTCCTATTGATGTCTACAAGTGATTTGCTTGTACTAACTATTTTGAGTAGATTGCGCTGTCATACTTAATACATCACAATAATTTCTGGTTTAGCTCCAATCTTAATTTGACGATTTGGACATCCAAGCGACATCTATCGATGACTTTTAAAATTAATTTGCTTTTATATGGACTTGGTTTATCTTCTTGTATATAATCACTGGACTAGGTGTACAACATACTTAATGAGAATTAAAGTGTTTTGTAATATCTATTGGGAAAAAAAACCCATAATATATAGGGAGTGCCATTTAAAAAACTTGATATTTTTCAATTTAAAATAGTGTAGTTGTATGCATTTATTTTGAACGGCCTGTAGCATCTTACTCAATTTTCTTTACATATATCTTTTTTGCTGTCCCTGTTGAACGTCTGTTCGTTTTTATAAGAGTAAAAACAAATATATCTCAAAAGATATTAAAGTATTAGAAAAACTACTAGGTTTAGGTATAACATAACATCATTAACAAAAAAGTTGTAACTTTCACGTAGAATCTAAAAATAAATTAAAAATAAGGTTTTCCATTACAAAAACATTATGTTACATTCACCGTCTTTTTTAACAAAGTTGTATACGCATTTTATATATATACTCAATTTTTAAATTGTGCACCTTAATATTATCTAAAACTTTTGTATCTAACGTTTTTCCGTAATTCCCGAAACAAACGAGATTATAAACTTTACTCTGTCGTTGATTCACCCTGTATATGATAATTGGGAAAATGTAAAAAATAGTCCTTGTATCACAAACTCTTTATTTAAAATAATAAAACGTAAGAAATGAGAAAAAGATATTTAAACATTTTAAACACTGCATTTTTTTAAATCCTTTTTTGTGGGCTTTTTCAGTGGGTTCCCACATATTCGGCAATCGAAGAAAATGAAAAAGCGGATGAGTTGGCAAGTAAGGAACATCGGTTTGATATGTCCAGAATCTGTTCTAGGAGTGCCTGGAAACACAGCACTAGAGGCAGGTACGGAATTGGGTCAAAGAAAAACACAAAAATATTGGAATAATACAACCAGGCAAATTAATGGTAATATGTCAATCAACGGTCATCAAAAAAAGAAAACTGAAGAACTATTGCAGCTCAGTAGGAGTTTGCACCGTAACAGATCTCCTAACAGGGCCACTCTACATTGAAAGGACACTTACATAAGATTGGGAACATTGAAGACACCAACTGCAGACTGTGTAATGAGATGACGGAGAACGCATTCTGTGTGAATGCGAGGCGCTCTGGGCGTAAAAAGGCAGGCCAAAATTCACCTTAGAGGATAATTTCAATGGCCCAGCCAGAAACCTGTACAGATTAGTGCAGGGTAATAGAATACTGACGTATCTGATATACTTCAATTACCCACTAACCCCAAGATCAAATCGTAACGAAAATTAAGCTTAGCGGGCCAGGTTGTAAACTCAAATGTATATACTTGTTTATTAAGTGTTTCTATGTGTTTTACTAAATCGAAAACAATGTACTAAAAAGTTACCGTCGTATCATACAGGATGTTTAAAAATACTGACTTGTCAAAGAATCTTAAAGTTACAAAATTTTTTCTTTCAAAAACGTCCTGCAATACCATAGATTAAAGACATTCGGCTATATGCAAGTTGGGGATGTGGATTTTTTTTTGAATCCTGCGTGAGAGGAAATTTTTCGTGAGAAAAATTCCTTTTAAAATTTATTACAGTAATTAGCTAAATACATTAATTCGTTAATTACTTGACACTGTAAAAAACTTGCTATTTCACATAATCGCCAAACTGCCAGCTTTTCAATATCTGTAGTTGATATAAGTCAATTCATTTACGGACCTGCACCCCTCACTAGCTCAAGTGGTAGAGCTTTCGTCCGGTAAACGAGTGTGTAGGTTCGAATCTTGCTTGAGGAGAAATTTTTTCGTGGGAAAATTCCTCTTAAAATTTATTACAGCAATTAGCAGTAATGCATTAATTCGTTAATTATTTCATAGTATTAATAAAACTTGCTATTTTGCATAATC
The DNA here is from genome assembly GCA_004143645.1 of Protaetia brevitarsis. Classification (NCBI taxonomy): domain Eukaryota; kingdom Metazoa; phylum Arthropoda; class Insecta; order Coleoptera; family Scarabaeidae; genus Protaetia; species Protaetia brevitarsis. The sequence goes on from RXPK01000071.1 coordinate 1,495,148, forward strand.
GCGGAATTGTCGGCCTTCAATATCTGTAATTGACATAACGGACCTGCACTCCTCGCTAGCTCAAGTGGTAGAACATTCGTCCGGTAAACGAGAGTGTGTAGGTTCGAATTCTGCGTGAGGGGAATTTTTTTCGTGGGAAAAATTTCCTCTTAAAATTTATTACAGTAACTAGCACAAATACATTAATTCGTTAATGATTTCATACTGCAAAAAGCTTGCTATCTTGCATAATCGCCGAACTGCCGGCCTTTCAATATCTCTAATTGACATAACGGACCTGCACTCCTCGCTAGCTTAAGTGGTAGAGCATTCGCCCGATAAACGAGAGTGTGTAGGCTCGAATCCTGCGTGAAAGGAAAATTTTTCGCGGGAAAAATTTCTCTTAAAATCTATTACAGTAAGTAGCAGAAATACGTTAATTCGTTAATTATTTCACACTGTAAAAAACTTGGTATTTTGCATAGTTGCCGAACTGCCGGCCTTTCAATATCTATAATTGATATAAGTCAATTCATTTAGGGACCTACACTCCTCGCTAGCTTAAGTGGCAGAACAATCGCCCGGTAAACGTGGTTGAATGTGTAGGCCGAATCCTGCGTGAGGGGAAAATTTTTCATAGGAAAAAGTACTCTTAAAATTTATTGCAGTAACTAGCAGAAATACATTAATTCGATAATTTTTTTTAAGGATCTTATCAAAGAAAAGGTATATAGACGTAGCATATACCTTTTCTTTGATAAAATTCTTAAACAAAAAAATATCGATTAATGTATTCTCTTAAATACTGATTAAGTAAGGAGACGAATCAATGCATCAGTGTTGGAAATTACACCAGAAATATTGGAGGAGTGATTAAAGCTATACCGCAAAAACTGCAATTATGTATTGAAAATAACTACTTTCAATTTCAGTATTTAAAACAATAAAGTAAACTCTAATTTTAGTACATGTGCTTAATTCTTAAGTACTTACAATTCCCTTATTGAAATTAAAAGCGTTGTTTTGGTATTTATTACAGCAAAGTAAAATTAGGAATAAATAACTTTAAACGATGGCTCTCTGTGCACACCTCAATTACCGCGAAGCAATACGAGCTTAAGCGTACATGTAGGTTTCTTCAAATTAGTTTTGCGAACACAGGAGGCAAAGTATAGCACTAGAATATCAAGATTTTCGACTAAGAAATTCACAAAGAACATGGCTATATACAGTGACCGGTATAAATATTGCAACATATGGAAAAAAAATTTATTGTTAAAATATACTAAAATTTTTTTTGGGGGATAGGTTGTGCATGTCTAGAAACGCCAAAATTTATTTTGACACACGTCACGTGACCACTAGTATGGCGGTAAATTTAAAAAAAATTCCATGAATCTGCAAAAAGTGAGGTTAGATGACATGATATGCAAACAAGTTATTTGAAAGAGTTGCTTAGAATGCAATTCTGAAGCCGCATACAAATTTTTGTAAACATATTAAAAAAAATAAAAATCACAATTTTTCCAAGTTTGGTTGGTACTCAAACAGTTTTGTCAATTTTTGTATAATTAACATAGCGAAAACTGAAAAATACGATTTCAGTGTGACAATTGTTGTTGCAAGGGACTGTATCTAGTAGTAATAGATAAAATTTTACAAACATTTGCTCTCTTAGAGACACTAGCAGACATTACTTTTGTTGAAAATTATTGTATTTCTTGGTTGTTTTCCGCAGCAAAGTGGAAACTGTTAGGCAAAAACTGATAATACTACATGGACGCACCGAAGGTTTTAAAGTGGATTTTGAAATTGGAGAACAACGAATAATAAATAGTAGATAAAACAAAAATGGTAGTTGTTGCTTATTTGTCAGAAAATTAAAATAGTTTACTACGTTATTTTGTTGTTTATAATTTCAAAGCCTACTTTACTTATCAGAAACAGAAAGATATGTACGTCTAACAAGTATGCATTTTTCGAGTTTAATTTCTTAGTTATTTAATTACTATTAGTTATTGTTTAAATGTTTTTTGCTTATTAAGTATTCCTATCATTAACTAAAAATACTGGTTATTTATTTTTACTGAGTTTTGTAATTTCGAAACCTACATAAATATGTACCTTCGGTGGGTGCAATAACATTGTCAGGGCTTAGATGTTAAATATTATCAGTTCTGGGCTACCGATTTCACTTTAACGCAGAAAACAAGAAAAAAAAATGATAATTTTCAACGAAAATAATGTTTGCTAAGTGGTTTAAATAGAAAATGTTTGTAAATTTTTATTTATTGCTACTAGATACAGTCCCTTGCAACAACAATTGTCACACTGAAAACGTACTTTTCAGTTTTCGCCATGTTAACTATGGAAAAATTGACAAAACTGTTTGAGTATCTACCAAATTTGGAAATAGTATTGCAGTTGAGCTGCTAAAAGCGAAAAAAAATGGAAATATGAAATTCAATGAAACAATATTTGGAAAAATTGTGATTTTTATTTTTTTTTTAATATGTTTACAAAAAGTTGCATGCGGCTTCAGAATTGAATTCTAAGCAACTTTTTCAAATAACTTTTTTGCATATCATGTCATCTAATCTCACTTTTTGCAGATTCATGGCATATTTCTAAAATTTACCGCCATACTAGTGGTCGCGTGACGTGTGTCAAAATAAATTTTGGCGTTTATAGACATGCACAACCTAGCCCCCAAGAAAAGTTTAAGTATATTTTAAAAATAAAAAAATTCCCATGTGTTGCAATATTTATGCCGGTCATTGTATAATCCTTCCGCTAATTTATAGACACCCTGTAGCATATTGCGCGAATAATATTCATATTATAATTTAACCTTTGAATTTGAACTTTGAGACAAGAACGTTAAGTTTCTAAAATTGACATTGACATTCGAATTCCTGTGTTACGTTAGCTAAATCCCAACGAACGGACTCATAAACGAAATTAATCCAAAAAGAAAAACACGACATCAAAAACGCCCAACAGGCATTCAAGCAGCAGCGTGGAAACCGATTCAGTATTATAAATATAGCCCACGTTCAGACGTTCTCTGTATACAATTCCTGGCATATTTCGGAAATTAGTGAATGAATGGCCGATTTCGTTCGCATACCAGGACATTTACGCGTGTGTCAGAATTAACTCGTGACTAACGGCCAACGCGAATTCCAAATTTTCGATTGGGAAAATGCGCCTGTATCACCGGGAAATTCACTTCTGACGAAGTAACCCTACCGTCGCGTGCGAATATTTGCGTAACTAGGTGTCTGCAGTAGATTGATTTTTCTATCGGATGTCATTTCAGTATTATGGGAAAGTTGTCATTACTTTTATTACACCGCACACACCCAACATAAAATTGGTTGAAAAAGGCAAATTACTTGATGCCATTATGCGATAAGCGTCTGTAATTTTGATATGAAATATGAAGGTTAGACATGTCCGTTCCATATAAATATAATATTTACCGTTCTCATACAGGGAGTATATAAATTGGCGAAAGAATTGTATCTACCGGTTTTAATGTTACCCCTTGCCTCCGTTCACAGAACTGGTTTGAAGAAAATCATACTGAGAAAAATATTGAATAATCATAAATAATAATATAATTATCATAAGTAAGTTCAGCTGAATAGCGGACAAAAGCACAAATTACTTTGCACTAGTAAAAAAGATATCCTAACCACAGTTACTAACAAGAAGCAATCTAAGTTACTTATGGTCTGTTTCATACCGGTAGCTTATGAAGTTACTGATGATAATTGAACTGAAGTAGTTAAGCCAAAGAATACATGCAGTTGCGGTAAGTAAAAGATTTGTCCATGTCAAGTAGATGTATTGCTATGAGTGAACTATTCTATAATGGCTATCACACCTTTTTAATTAATACAAGCTCTTTGGATTACTTGTTATAAGGAAACGGTATCATTAATGCACGTTCACTAAATACCTGATATATAAAAGTTAATGGTTTGCTACAAATATGCAATATTCTTACTTTCATTTGTTATACAATGATTGTTAGTGCATGAAACGAAGAGGTTTAATAAATATTTATTAAATATCTTACTGTGTACTCTGTGTAAATAATTGATAAAGTACACAAAAAAGCTCCACTAATCTTCGATTATTTATGCAACCGCAACTATAAGTACTGCGTACCGAGCAATGCGTAATTTAAAATTTTTTCAAATAATTTTTAATTACTATTTCCATGTGCTGTAGCTTCGATTGCATTAATAATCGAAGATTTGTGGAGCTTACATTTGCATTTAATTTGCTAAAGATGGTAAATAATACTTATTACTTAAGAAAAAAGAGCAGTATTATTAGTAATAGTTTTATTTTGTATAGGACAAACACAGTGACTACCTGATATGAATGTAATATAATGTTTAATTAATAACGGAATAACCTGAACAGACGTTTCAAAACAAGCTTTAGAAGGATAACAATTACCCCAAGTGATTGAATGGAATCCTTATACAACTTGCCGATACTCTTAAATGTTTAATACATTCTAATATATTGTTTACGATTATGAAGGGTGCATATCAAATGATGATCTACGTATTGCTGTGGAATGGCACCCCGGGTTTCGGAAATTTAAATGTGTATTTTTATTTATTCCAAATCAGCCTTGTCAAAACAATGTTAGAGTTTCCACCATTCTTATAATTGTTTGTATCATTTTATTTGTTCAGTTGTGTATAGTTAATTTCATTTATTTGTACATTTTGCGTACTCCTGTATATAGTTTATATGCTAGTTTTTCCTTTGCGTTGCGCTGTGCGTTCATCGCACGAAAATGTAATTTCATATATATAAGGATGTTACCTTAGAGGCCCAGAGAGTTATCAGATAGACGAGCCCGTGTATAGTCGTGTTTTGTTGTTTTTGGTTACCGTTTCTGGTAATCCCTTTTCAGTTTAAGATGTAGTTCGTTATTTGAATTTAAAATCGTCTATCTAGTAATTCTTTGTTAATTGTATTAGATAGGTTGCACATACATGTAAGGCTTTTTAATAATTTTCGTTTTAGAAGTAATCGCGTTTAGAGTTTAAATTTTCCGTTTTTTTTTAATAGTTATAATTTAATTTTATTTTATCACCTCGGGGTAGGTGAAGTGAAGCTGTGAGCTTGTTTTATATTTCATTTTTGATTTTGCTTGTTTCTCCACGTTGATTGAATTAAATTTTAGTTTGCTTTGAATTTTGAAACACGTGATTTTTGTGGTATATGAAATTCCTTCTAGAACGAATTCACCATTTTGTTTGCTGAAGGATTTGCATTGCCCTTTTTAAATGTAAATTCACGAAGGGGTTATTTTAATCCGATACCTTCTGTATCACGGTTTTGTCCCCTTTTGTTGTTAATTAAATGTTTTTTTTTCTTTTTTCAATAAAAATCTAATGATTGTAAATATCATCTTAAATAGTTCTTTTATTTCTGAATCAGCCATTTCAATTTTTGGGGATTTTAAAGAAAGTCAATTTTCAAAACGCCCACTATTAATTTTTAATAAAAATTACTCTGAGATTTAAGAATCTCTGGCGCCCTTTTAGATTCATTTTTGCTGAGCTAGCTAAATTAATTTTGTTATTTTTAATTTCTCTTTACTTATATGCTTGGACCATCAGTTCACAGCAGTATGTTACCTCTGTAAAATTCATTTAAGTGGTGGAATTGAAGCCCCAAAATAAAAGCAATTCTTCTATTTCTAACTTCTAACACAGGCATTATACGACATTAACAAGCAAACACCTTTATTAAACACGGGAGATTTATCCGTCCATTGCGTGTACGTGATTCAACACTAGTTATGGCGGTTATGCGCAAAACACGGTAGAACTACTAAGGTTCCCCGAAAACACAGGAGGTGCAGCAAAACTCAAATAATCATAGTTGTGGCAAGTTGCTACTTATTTACGAAAATACATGAGTTTAATAGCAAGTAGTATTATTGTTCTTCTACTAAGTATATACTGCAGTTAGATACAGTACCAATAGTCACAAGTAATACGTTACTTACCACATATCAACAGTTTGATTACGATTATTACACAAGAATTTCTCAGATACGCTGCATAATAGCCGATAATAACAGCACTATTTACAGTAAGAACTTGCATTCAGGAAACTGCGTTTAGTTGCAGGTATTAATTGAGGAGAATAGTTGCAAGTAAAACTTTGTCTATTGTAAATGATTTTTTTATCAAGTAAACACTTTACTTAACCAATTTTTCTCAGTGCAACATGTAGCAACATTGTTGTATGTTATTTAAGTTTATATTGATTTGCACGATAATTGAGCGTACACAAGAAATCATCGTATGAAGTTTTTTTATTCTTAATTTTATTTTACTGTAATAAATGGCAAAACAAGGCTCTTCAATACAAAACAGAAATTGTAATTATTAAAGAATTATATGTACTAAAAGGGTTTATTTGATTGCCCTAAATGTTGAAATTGAAAACCGTTGGTTTCAATAATATTTTTTTATTCAAATAAATATTTGCGTAAGATTTCAATGAATTATTCTTTATTCAGTATTTGGTTATTGTTGATAGAAGTGATCGGACATCATTTGAATAAAATACGATTGAATGAAGCATTACTGGAATATTTTGGTAACCAAATAATTATTGTAATAATTGTTATTCAAATAACATTACTGAAGTAAATTCGATTCAGGTATATTCACGTATGTTCACGTGTTCACGGTTGCTGTTGCCGCGGCCGTCGTGTTTTTATATGTATTCCAAAACATACGCGCTTTTTTCGCACCTTCAACCGGCCGAGGTATTTAATTGATATTTAGCGGCTATACCTGACCAAAAACTACTACAATACAAAGGTTGTGTACGTTGATCACTTCATTTTGATATAAATTAAAAATTACATAATTAAATATTTTATAGCAATAATTTACTTATATCTTTAGTTTAGTAAAAAGAAACATTAAAACGCTGACTAACAACGCAGACATAAAAATGTTAGGTTGCAATTGATTTAATTAATAACCAAATTGGTTGTTTTGGTTTGGGAGGGAGCACACCTTTAGTTTCATTGTGGCACTTCGATTAGGCAACTTTTCGCGATTGGATGTGAAAATGGTTGCAGTGACATGATTTTGTGTTTTTTGGCTATATAATACGGATAATCGGGTCCATTCATTCGTGAAATTTGTAAATAACAATTTTAACAATTTTTTACGTATTTATACAAGAAATTGTTTTATTTATAGCAATAAAGTAATAATATACAGCAAGTATCGTGCTTTCAAATACCTTCCTGATTAGAGTAGGCTATATTTTTTAAACAAGTTCTTTAGTAAGATTGGCGACACTGCACTGTAAAAAAGTTGCAGTAAAATTACATGTAAAATCGTTGGTAACAAAGTTGCCTACAATTTTACAGGTAAATTTGCTTCATAAGGTAAAATTTCTACCATCTAGTAAATTTCACATGCTGATGTTTTTTCAAAGATTGTACTGTAAAATTCGTATGTAATATTTATATGAACTCTATATTTACCGAACACTGAAGTAATTTTCATATGTATTTTTATAAAGAGAGCAAGCAACTTACCTAATTCTTTTTAACACCTAATAGGTCATACTGAATCGCTCAACCAGGGATCAAGAATGAACACGCTTACGCGAGACCTACGATTGTTTGTGACGTACATGATATCATTGAGCCAATAATAAGTTCGACAAACGAATAGAATTACCTAGCGCACAGATAAATAATTTCAATAACCAATCACATTGCGGCGTATGAATTTCGTATTTTCATAATATCTAATAGTTTTACCCGAAAATCAAAGAAAACAATAAATATAAAAATCCTCATATTTTTACAGCAAAATTAATAGTTCACAAGTAAAATTACTTTAAAGTGCACTAAATACCCAAAAAAATATCAATTTTACACTTTTAAGTAAATTTTGAGAGTAAATACAAATTGTACATGTTTTTTCTGTATTTTCCTTTTGAATTTTTGTTACATCTTAACCTTACATGAAAAAGCTATAAATTTTACCCGAAATTTTTTTTCCATGGTTAAATATCCTAGAAAAACATGTAAAACAAATTTTACATGATTTATTGTGGTAAATTCACAACGTTATTACATGTAATATTCCTGATTTACCATGGCAAAATTACTGTAATTTTTTACAGTGTGGGCTATTTTTAAATTATTGTACTTCAAACATGCTTCAAACTGTGACAGTTGTCAGTGACAAACCAAAATTAGAAACGGTTGCATGCATTTGCTTGTATTATTATATTACATGTTATAATAACAATAAAAACATTTATTATCGAAAGTTACTCTAGAACTGGTAAAATTAGATAATGGGGAATAGGTTTATTCAATTAATCAGTACATATAGGATTTTCGGCAACAGTTTCCTAATCTGGCAGTCACTTATGCAGATTTTAAGTCATGTTCATGCTTGTATTGGCAAATTTCGTGCAGCTGGGGCACTAACCGGCTGGCGGTGCTGCACCTAAAAAACGAATCGCAAATTGCGTAGAAGATATTCGACGTCGAATAGATATTTTAATATTTTTTTCCATACATTCTGGTGACATAAAAACTGTCAACAACGATTAACAAAAAAGCATGGCCTACTTTAATGAAGAAAATATTTGAAAGCACGGTATGATAGTAACTTATTGCTTCATTCGATTTTTTTGATTCGATTGTTCCGATTCATTTCGCTTATTTTTTAACAAGGCCTTACTAAATATTAGGGTACGGGAACGGGCCTCAAATTTTATAACGGTTAGTAAGTTTTGATCACGGTCAGTGATTTTATAAACAAAAAAAAAAAATAGAATATTATAGGTCGAGGATTGTGAAAGAATTTACGGCGGCAATTCAGTAGAAGTTACACACGATTTATTTGCAGTAAATTATCAAAAGATCAATTGCTAGCGCGACTATTATTCGTAATACAGCCCGATATTTTGAAACAACGTTTACATTAATAAATAACAAAAAGAAAAATGTCCTACCGAAAAGTGTTAGTGATATTCAAATAAGTTTGTGCATTAGTGGAGTAAAATACTAGTATTACAGCTAAACAAATTGCTTGCGGATTTAATAATAATACAAAAGTTTTAAACCTTTTACATAAGACTAAATATCGATCGTACAAAATTAGCACATCTCAACTTTTACTCCACGATTATTACTGTCGCCTGGAATTTTATTAATGAATGATTAATAAATATCCCGAACATCAATATTTTTCTTAATAATATACTATTTACCGACGAATACGTACTTTATTTACTGTTGTTAGGTTTTCTAAAATCTATGTTTGTTATTTTGTTTGATTATTGACTTTTAAAACTGCTTTTCATTCTTTGATGTTATTTATAAGCTCTGTAACTGAAATTTATAGTTTACATTATCTGATGCTTCGATATAAAAATTAATAGTTCACAAGTAAAATTACTTTTAAAGTGCACTAAATACCCCAAAAAAATGTCAATTTTACACTTTTAAGTAAATTTTGAGAGTAAATACAAAAGTGTACATGTTTTTTCCTGTATTTTCCTTTTGAATTTTTGTTACATCTTAAACTTACATGAAAAAGCTATAAATTTTACCGAAATTTCTTTTTCCATGTTAAATATCCTAGAAAAAACATGTAAACAAATTTACATGATTTATTGTGGTAAATTCACAACGTTATTACATGTAATATTCCTGATTTACCATGGCAAAATACTGTAATTTTTTACAGTGTGGGCTATTTTTAAATTATTGTACTTCAAACATGCTTCAAACTGTGACAGTTGTCAGTGACAAACCAAAATTAGAAACGGTATGTTATTTATAAGCTCTGTAACTGAAATTTATAGTTTACATTATCTGATGCTTCGATATAAAAATAAGTACGAATAGAAAAAAAGCATGAATAGATTTTAGTTATCAAATCACTAATACAAATGTAATGTTGGATTTAATATTACTTTTACAAACTTCAGAAATAAAGTGAGAAAAAGAATATTAGGCTCAATTTAATTCGGCTGAATTATAATAATTCACCGAAAGTTAATAGATATCTGTTCTGTGGCTTCGTGCGTAGCTACGCCTACAGTTGAAGTCCATCCCAATTCCAGTCGGCCAGAATGCAATTAACAGCTCGCAACTTTTCACCCGATATAATAACTTCAAACGTACTGCTGTGGACTGGCACTCCGTTTTTCGCAAATTCTGATGTTGTCATGTTTACTCCGTTCGGCCTTTGTCAATGTTCCGAGAGGATTTTTAAAGATGTAGATTTTATTTTTATATAAGATTTAGTTAATGAATTGATTGTATGATTTATTTAGTTAAGTGTTTAGTTTTTTTTTTAATTAATTCCTTTTATTAAGTTGTTCAGCGTTCGCTAGTTTGAATCAACGCCTATTCTAGTAGATTTTGTCGGTGATTTGTGCGGCTGCGTTCTACGTAGTCGAGAGTAGGTAAGAATACGACTGTTCAACTTTGTCACGCAGTTCCTTGGTAGACGCTAGCGTGAGTACTTTGTATTTTTAAATTCTTTGCAGCCATTTTGTATTACATTTTTATATCGTAATTTGATTCACGTTATTTGTTTTATTCTTGTCCATCAAGGAATTCGCTTAATAATAATTGTTATTATATTGATGTGTACACAAACACATTATAGATGTAAGATCATTTATTATTTATGTGCAGGAAGATATAGTTCAGTTTAGTTTTTTTTTTATTATAGTTTAAAGAATTAATTTCTCCATTTTTCTAATTTACTGTTTCGTTTTTAATTATCAATCACCTCGGGTTGGGTGAATAGAAGCTTTGTGCTTGCATTTAGTTTTGCATTCTTGTTTTTTTTTCACAATAAAATATGTTTTTAAAATTTTTACTTCACCCGCGAAAAAAAAAAACATTTTCGGAGCAAATTTGCAGCTGCTATTTATTGGAATATTTTAAACTTTGAAAAAGTGTATTGTAACTAGAACTGCCTAGATTAGTTCACTTGGTTTCATTGACAATCTAACTATACATGAGAAAACTAAAAACCTCTAACCCAAATTAAGTTACAATTTTTTTATTTTTCGATTTTACCTAAATAATTAAGGACTATATTCTGTTTGTAACGTTGTATTTCCTGCTCCGTTGTATTTACCCCACTTCACCTTGGTCCTTCTTTCAGAGACAAAAAAAAAAACGCTACTGAAATACTTTGTGAAAACATTACTTTTTGAAGATTATTTTATCCCAAAACACCAAACAAGAAAGCGAAAACAGTCACGTTTCGTTTGAAATAACAGAATGTTTAAGGACACCTCTGTAATTTTTTTTTCTTAAAATGAGAAGTATAGCTGCTCTTAAAGATTAAAAATTCTTTAATAAACCTAGTGTTGTCAGTTAATCAAAATGTAGATTCATTTAAACTACGGAACTTGGAGAACTGTTTAATTTATGAAGATTCAAAAGGCGTATCTACAAGGCATTATCAAACAAAATTTATGCACATTTACCAACTACGGAAACTAGACACATCTACTATCTCTTCCAATATTTACTCCGACGATAACACGGTATGTTTCCGGTTTCGACTCTGTTCAACATTAGCGACAATGGTAAAAAATGAAAGCAAACAAAACGAAGCTCATCGACACAAGATGTATTATTATCACTTGACTCCTACATTCCTACATACGATGAATTGCTTGAAGACGTTTGCCCAAGGCCATAAGACTAGTATTATTATGTAAAAAAAAAAATAGAACAGAATAGACCTTCTAAATAGAGTTGATGTAATTAACACATATGTAGCATATGTATGCAACTGTATGTAAGGCGTAAGCATGTTATTCTTGACCTAACTGACACATTAACTCTGTGGATATGGTGCTTATATCTGGCATAGCAGGAGTAACAATTATATGTTGGCTATAGTGAAACGAAATTTGCGTTGTGTTTTATGCGCGGGTATCCCGTTGATTATGACATCTCTTATTCTAATTCTATTGTCTATTCTGAGGAAAAAATGTCTTCTATAAAACTTTATGGAAAGCAATGCAGCATAAGCTAAAAATAACTTTGACTATACAGAACGCACCAAAAGTAAACAAATTATCTGCAGACGTTTGCTTCAATAGTCCGTGGGATACTGAAAGCACTGAAGTTTCCGCAGTAGTTATTTAAATATAAAATAAACAACAACGGTCCCAGATGTGAGCCTTGCGGCAAAATCAAAAAAATATATATCAATGAAAGCGTATCGACTGAAACATTGCCTTGGTATAAGAATAACACCACAATCTTTTAGCTACTGAATCGCGTGAATTCCATGTGCTATCTTCTCCTCTCACAACGCCAATATAGTTAACTATTTCTAAACTTCAAATCTCGGACAATATAAGAGATTCTTTTTTTAGTGGAAGATACTCAATGTAGTTTGTATATCGTAGTCTACAAAATTTAATTTTAGTATAGGGACCTTATACTATGCATAAAATAACTTGCAACGCACCGATACCATTTTTAAACGATATGACACGGTTATGTCTGTTTCTATTTTAAAAACGGCGCGAATGAAACCAATCATTGGATAGTGACCCTCACCCCAACCCATCTGTTTGGAAAACATTCGTCCGTCACTCTTTACATTAAAAACACAGTGAGTGGGAGTTTCACTGCGCATGTACAATCGAAATCTTTAGAAATGTCATAGGGCAATCGCATATACCATTGGAGCATTGATAAATGTTACACCAATTTGCTTCACGTCAGAGCGTTACGTCCAAATATTAGAAGATGTGTTGAAACCTTCTGTAAAAGCC